>JANKKI010000105.1:1215401-1823102 GCA_025175665.1 Cinchona pubescens
TTAACTTAAAAAAGGAAGTAAATTAACACTAATTAACCACTTTTAAAAAAGCCGGATTAGAATATAAAAGTACTTCAAACTAATTTTAACTAGGAAAGCATCAATTGAACTAGAAGATCTTTGCTGTACTAGAAATTTTCAGCAAAGATCAAGAGGCTTAAATTTAATCTAAAATCATGGAATAATGTGCATTTTGGTAATATTCATCAAAAGGTGCAGAATCTGGAGGAAGCTGTACAAATTCAGGAGCATATTTTCCAAGAAGACCCCACTGATCATAATAGAATCTCTCTTTCCTAATAGAAGTCAAAATTGCATAAAGCACTTGCTAATGAGGAACTTTACCGGAAGCAGAAAGCCAATGTTAAATGGCTTAAGAAGAGGGATCATTACACTAAATTCTTTCATTCCATCAATTTGCTAGTAAAGAGACATACTTTTTGTATAAGGAAATTGAAGGATGCTAATGGAGTTTGGCTTGAAGCTAGAGATGAACTATGTATACAAGTAGTCCAATTTTATGAAGAGCTACTCTCTGAAGAAGAAGCACAAGAGGATACTGATTTATTGGAGGTCATTCCAAATCTATTAACTGATACAGACAATGATAAGCTACTAGCTCAACCTTCATTGGAGGAATTGAAGGAGGTAGTCTTTTCTCTGAGCTCAGACAGTGCAGTTGGAGTGGATGGCTTCAATGGGTTCTTTTATCAAGCTTGTTGGGATATTATCTCTACTGATCTGCTCAAGGTAGCTAAGGAATTTTTTCAGGGGAAGGCTTTACCAAAAGTTGTTGCTAGTACTTTTATATGCTTAATTCCTAAAGAAGCCAACTCTTCTACTTTTAGTGAATTTTGGTCTATAAGTTTATGTACTATGGCTAACATGATTTTCTCAAAACTCATGGCCAAAAGATTGAGTATTTATAAGATTTTGTTGCCAAAATTGATTTCTGAGGAGCAAAGTGGCTTTGTATCTGGCAGGAATATCTTTGATAATATTCTACTGGGTCAAGAATGGTGGAACATATTGATAAGAAGGTAAGAGGAGGAAATATGGTGCTCAAGTAGGATATGGCCCAAGCCTTTGATAGATTTTCTTGGCAGTTCATGAATTTTGGCTTTTCTGATGAGTACCTATCTTTGATGGCCAACTGTATTGATACAAACTAGTTTACTATATTATTCAATGGAAGCCCTACTTGTTTTTTCAAATCTTCAAGAGGTGTTAGACAAGGAGATCCCATTTCTCCTTATCTTTTCATCCTAGCTACTAAAGTTTTCAGTAGGGGCTTGAAGAAATGTTTTGAAGAAGGTAAAATTGGTTATTATTCCACTTCCAGATATTTTGCGTCTGTGACACATTTATCTTTTGTTGAAGACATAATTGTTTTTCTAAATGGGCAAAAAAATTCAGTGTCTAATTTAATTGCAAATTCATTTGCAAATATGAAACAAGTTCTGGACAGGCAATCAATTGAGGGAAAAGTAATTTCTTTGTTTCCAGTAAGCTTAGTGTGGCAAGAGTAAGGTTGATTGCTAGACTTACTGGCTTTGTAAAGGAGTTTACTTTTACTTATCTTGGTTGCCCCTTGAAGAAAGGGAAGAAATCAATTGCACTTTTTCAACCTATGATTGATAAGATCACATATAAGCTGTCAGGATGGAAGGGAAAAACTTTTTCTAGTGGTAGAAACTTGCTCATCAAACATGTATTGAGTTCAATTCCAATATACTTGTTGTCTGTCTATCTTGAATCCTTCTAAATATGTATTTAAGGAAATTGGGAAGATTTTTGCAAATTTTTTCTAGGGGACATCAGAATTTGTTGAAAGGTTGCAGTGGAGATAGTGGATAAAAATGGCTCAACCTAAGGTAGAAAGTAGGTTGGGAGTTTAGAAACTCTCTAACATTGTTCAAGGTATGTCCATGAAATTGTGGAAACATCTGGAATTTCAAGACTAAATTCTCACTTTGGAGAAGGTTTATGGAATCCAAATACTTAAGGAATGTAATTCACTCTAGCTGTGTGGTTCATACTAGAACATCTCTTCAATTTGGAAAATGATGCTTATAGTGAAAGATTATGTAGAACCTCTAATATATGTCAAAGTAAGAGAGGGGAACTCTTCCTTTTGGTTTGATTATTGGAATAAAGAAGGCCTTCCTCACACTTTGCAGACTCCTTTATTGGATATTTCATTGAACCAAGTTTGGAAGAATGGGGAGTGGGATATTAGGCTTTTACATCAAAGTTATTGACACTTCTTGGCTCAATCAAAAAACCTTGAATATTGTGGAACATGAAGACATTTGGGCTTGGAGAGGCACTTCTTTTGGAAAATTCTCAATTTCTTCAGCTGCAAGTGAACTTCATACACGTGGTGCTGGATTATTTTCAAGAGGAATGATATGGGATGCCAAACTACTATGCAAAGTCTCAATATTCATAGTGAAGGTTGCTAAATTCATTGCTCCCTTTAGATGATATTTTGATGAAAAAGGGCTTTCAGCTTTCTTCTAAGTGTTCTTCTTGTGATCATGAGGAGACACCGGATCACCTATTTTTTCAGTGCCACATCTCTAAGCAAGTATGGAACTATTTTTCTAGGAAATTCCAGCACACCTACTCAGGCAACAATTTGTTGCAATATCTAAATAGTTGGTGGTTGAATGTTAATCATTCCACTCTAGTTGGTCAGTTGCACAAATTGATCCCTTGTTTAATATGTCGGGAGATATGGAAAGCAAGAAATAAAAGAATTTATTATGGCATTTCAATTTTAGCTTCTACAATCTGCGTGAGGATAGATAATCTTCTACATAATATTCTCTTGGCTTTTCCTTACTAGAATGGTGGACAAATTCTATCAGACATTCCAACTGGTTGGAGTTTTCTTAAACAACATTGCAGTTATCAAATGGTAGAATGGAAATGTACCCCCTATTCCTTTTATGTAAGCTGAATCTTATGGAGCATTTAAGGGTGATTCTATAGTTGCATCCATGGTTCAAAGTTGCGGTCGCGGTAACGGTTGCGGAACGTATCGTTCTACATTGGTCTCAGTGTATCTGTTGCGTATCGGGCAATATGCATATTTTATTATGTACGAATCTGAAAAATTCTAAAAAGAAAACTAAAAAATATACAACACCACAACAAATTTAGTTGTAAAATTAAATTAGCAAAATACAATTACAACTAATTATTAGTTGTGGTTGTTTATGATAAATAGAGAATGATAAATCATAGCATCACAAAATACCACAAATATATTATAAAAATGTTAGATACACATTTCATATAAAAATAGATATTCAATATATATATATAATTTAGGTAGTCTTGTTTTCAACTCATAAGATTGATTTTTTTTTTTTAATTTTTGATAGAGCGTTCTGAGATTGATGCTTCTCCCATTTGGACAATGAGGACAACTGGTGTGGCTTGGCAATATATTGCCACTGTGACAAGAAATCTCTACTACCTCATCCATTGTTTACTAAAATAAGCAACAAAAGCAAGGGCCTAAAATGGATTTACGGGCCTTCGTGTTTTGGCATTCCGGAGGATGCTGAATACATGATATGGTTGAGCCACTGGAAGTTTGGGAATCATTTGGAAGCTAGTGATGAAGTATGTGTTTCAATTATTTTGAAGCCTGTCTCTTATACACAAAGGTAAAGGAGTATGGCTTCAACATTGTATTTGAGCAAGAAGAAAACATCGCTCGACCTTCTGGTTTATGTTCAACTGATATGGATTTTTTGCACTTCATACGGTAAATGAGGGGGTGTTTTTCATGTGTGATCAAGCATTGTCAGCAGTTTATGATTCTTCTAGTGCAGCTTGGTCTGAATACTTATTTGATGATTATGATGAATCTTTAGGTAAGATTTTGGTCACTTTCTTTCTGTTATACAACATTCTAACCAAAGAAAAGATAACAAGTTTGCGTCATTTTGATGTTCTCTTATCTGGGCTGTTTGGCCTATCCTACATATTCTGAGGAAGAAATGAATTTGGAGCCAGCTGAACAAGGAGAGGACAAAGACGGAAGATGCTAGATTTGGAGTGGTTGAGGAACATTGAGTTGACTCACCACGACTCGGACCACTTGGCCGAGTCAACGTCTCACTCACTCGAATCGCCGAGGATCGTCCGAGTCTTCTCGTTCCAATGCCTGTTCCAGCGTCTCCGATATGTCCCGATTCTGACTCGTAGCGGTAGCTTCCGCTCCGGTTCTGACTCGGTCGAGTCTTTGAACCATGGCATCTGGTGGTGTAGTGATTAGAAATGTTGAAGGGATGATCATCTCTAGTTTCTCTTCATTTTATCCCACGGTGGACTCTAGTTTGAAGGCTGAAGCTTGGGCACTTTTGGATGGTTTAAAATTGTGCAAAAGGCATTGTTTGTAGCACCTCATTATCGAGTTTGATTCTCAAATTCTGGCCAACGTTTTCATCAAACATACAGCAGCTCCTTGGAAAGATAGGTAGATCACATCCTTCTGCAATGTTTTACCATTTTCAGGGCATAAACTACTATTTTGTGCATTTCTATAGAGCAGCTAATAAGCTTGCTGATTTTCTAGCCAACCTTAGTAGTTACAACAAAACAAGTAGGGTTTTTACTGCTCAGGATTTTCCTATCGTTGCTAAGTCATTAGCTTATTTAGATAGGTCTGGTTGTAAGAATCATAGATTGTCTAGCTAGTCTTCTTTTGTTGCATTGGTTCCAAAGGGTGGTTTATGTCTTCAGAATGTTCATTTTGCTAGAGGTTTTGGTATAATGTCCCCCTCCATGTACGCTTTCATTTTTATTAATAAAATATGGGAGTGGTGACCCTCACCAATGTACTGATGGTTAGCCAATAAAAAATACATAAACTAGAAGATTTGAAAATTATCATTTTCACTAAATTCAGAAATTATATGAATTGGCTAGAAATTTAAGGCTAAAACTAAGAACTTTCGGTTTAAAAATAGATTTTAATGAGAAGCCCACTAAATTCTAGTGGATTGAGAATAAGAAATTAAACATTATCTATGAAATCACCAAAAATGGCAAAAACAATGAGAACTTTTTAGGAAATCTAAGTTTTTACCCAACTTGGATTGCAAGAAATTGAAACTGAAAGCAAGCAAAAATTATATCTTATTAAAGCTAATAAAAAGCCAACTAAATTAAGCTAATAAATATTTAAACTTGCAAGAAAATTAAGAGTAAATATAAAGATGAAATGAAAGAGAACTTTGAATTAAAATGAAAACTTGAATATTAAGAAAGCTTAAAGCTACACTAAAACTAGACTAAAACTCCTAAAAATTAATTACACTAGTACTATGTGTCCTTTGATAGATTACAAGTTTAGTTTTAATAGGTGGCTTTGAGTCAAAAAAGATTACAAGTGGCAAAATTTTAAAATGCTGCTTGTGTGTCCATACCAATAAACTTAAAAAACATAACTACACATGTAATAAGTAACACCTTTAAAATGCTGTGTAGCTCACATGTCCATACCAATAAATGTCTTTTTGTCCTTTTTGCTCCTTCAATCTTCTATTCTTTTATTTCATACCATTTTTTTTAATCTAACCCTGCAAAATACCAATAAATTTAATAAGTAACAAATATACTAAAATTAATACTAATATCATGATACATTGATACTTACAAAAATGCAAATGCAAATATTAAAGGTAATGAAACTAAATAAAAGCACAAAAATCAACTCTAAAATCCAGTAAATGCCAATAGAATGTTAGAATAAATAAGCAAAACAACTCTAGTTTTCTAGAGTTATCACACACCAAACTTAGTGTTTTGCTGTTCCCAAGCAAAACAAGAAAGAAAAAGAACATAACTAAACATGTAACCAAGAAAAACACCACCAAGAAAATTGAAATGTTGAACTCTAGGGAAATAGTCAAATGTGAAAATGGGGCTTTAACGCAACAAACTCAACATTTTCATCTACTCTTTTATTTATAAAAGTATAAGCTAGTTTAGCTAGTCGCAAACATTACTTTTACTAATAAAGTGAATGCCAATTCAAATGCATAGTGAGATAGAGTAAACAAGTCAATTTTTTCAAAAATTATCTTCAAGTACAGAAAAATCCTTAAGTTTTGTTTTAAGAATCATAAAGAGATGTAAATGACATGCAAGGATATTTGTTAGCATCGCAAGATCTAGGCAAGAACATCAACCGAAGTAATACTTGACCCCGACTCTCAAAACTCTAATAGTCCAGATTAAGGATCATTTAGGACTTTTAAACCTTGTAATATAGGCAAGGTAACAAGATAGGATAAATTTGTATAAAAGTGACTTAAATCACCTTAGTCATTCAAACTCTTGGACCACTATCCCATACATAAAAGTCCCAAAAACCAACATGACTTAACTAGCCAACACTTGAAAGATAAAAATATTATTCCAAATTAAAGTAACTTTTTGAAGGTAATATGAACCTTCTCAATTCAATGAGAACAGAACATATGAATTTTTTAGACCATTAACATGAAAGATTAAAGAACTTTAAATGTGCAGAAAATAATAACGGCAAATATCAGTTAATTATAACTAGGGGAATATAATCGACATTAAACATTTTGACTTCAATCTCCAACAAATACACAAAAACTTCCTTCAAACCATTATATAAGTTCTAGCTATTACATTGGAGAACTAAGATAGATTGACAATGACTAAGGTGATATGATAAAGAAAGGATAGATAAACAAAGGGGTATGGCTAAGTTACGTGGTTCACAAATAATAGGTTATAAAGCTTAGCAGGGACACTAGGGAGAAAATTAATGTAAGGTGGTTTTTTGACTCAAAACGGTCCAAGAAAATGCTCAAATCATTTACAAAATCTGCCTAATTAACTAAAACGAGGAATCTATACTACCCAATCAATATTCGAAGCCAAAACTTACAAAACCAACAAAATATTTGAAAATACAAGTCCATGAAATATGATCAAACGATGCTTAATTCATTTCTTTCTATACTCAAAGAACCAATTTTCAAAAACTTTGAAATGTTTAAACCAAATCATGTGTATCAATTGAACTTGGCATTAGACAAAGACTTATGGAAAAAGTAAATTTTGAAATAAAAACTAGTTAAGAAAACTATTTTATGAATATTTGAAAACATTGTTGAGTTTTAAGGTTTAAATTTCATTTTTCCCATGAATTGCTACCTGTGTTCAACATTCAAATTCAACATTCTCAAACAACAAAAGATAAAACCATTCCTAATGAACAAGAAATACCACTTCGCCTTGTCATTTTATTCAAGTGATGAGTACAACCCATCCTTCTATTCACCCAAAATATAACAAACACATACTAACATGATTGAAATTAAAGCATAGAAAACATAATTAAAGAGTAAAATCCTACGAAATTGACCCAAGGACTTGCTCAAAACTAAATAACCAACATAAATATCAAGAAACCAAGGCATGAATAATTAAAACCAAGTAATCATCTTGATAAGTTCAACAAAAGACAATCAAATAAACCCTTCAAGTACAAATATAAAATCTACTTGGCTTCAGCTATTTATTCTAACAAAGGTAACTAAACAGTAATATCCATAATGCATAAAAAAAGCATAATATAAAAGTACTAAGAAATGCTAAGGAAATAAAAGTGAAGACGTTTCTTTCGACTGTCTCAAAGCTCATCAACTAAATAGTGAAATTTGGGAATTTAAAGATGTAAGGACAAGGATCTTCTCCAAGTTTGGCAAGAATCAAACTCTATCATCCGAGTCATTAAGCTCTTCAGCAACCAACACGTTATCATCATCTTCTCCACCATATTGACTTTCTTCAAGTTCTTCCTTGTGAACACCTCTAGTGTCATCCATTGTCTTAGTCCCTCCTATCTGTCCTTGTTGTGGTGCTTGAGTTGACTGACCCCTTATGTGATGAGTAGAGTGTTGCCCTTGGGAACTACATAATGCCAAGTAGGTGAATCCATGAGTTTAATATGGTAGGTTGAGCATTTAACGCCATCAATACATGCCATATTATGGTGGATTAGTGTTTGACAGTATGTCCAATAACCACACAGTCCGTTTCTTTCTTCTTCATTTTGCGGTGCGTTGAAGAGATGGCCAAGTTACAAAAAGAAAGCTTGATATGAGGTTGGTTGAGTTGGTGGTTCTATGGCTCTTTGATACCTATCGAACTTATGAACCATGTTGTGAACATACTCCTTGTTGATTCAGCTTATCTCAAATGTTTTTGGCTCTCCGGGATGACCGAGCATCCTGCATCAACGCATAAGAATGAAACCAATTCTGGTAAATAAAATTTAACACGATTTGATGACCCATTAGCTATGAACCCTTGCTGAATCAACCTCCCAATATTAATTTGCCTGCCCTCTAGAATAGCATAGACTAGAAAGGCCTTATCCTTTTGTACCATACTCACAACACTTGAACTCCAATTTTGCAACTCACAAAGTAAAACCAAATTTTGGCTAACAATCTAAGACCTTTGCGAGGAAGTTTCAAATAAGCACTAGTCTTCACTGACAGCATTCATAATCCAATTCACATCTCCTTAACACAACTAGTTCTTAATTACCTCCATGTCTTTCTCACACCTAATGTACACTCTATAATTATGGTTGGAAACACTAGACAAGTTATAAAAGGCATTGATCTTCTTGGTAGTGTCTAGCCCTAGGTAGAGGTCAAATTAAATCAAACAAGTAATTAAAATCCTCACACAATCATACACTCTCTACCTCACTTCCACAAATATATGGAGTTGGTAGTAGTATAGGATGAGGGGTGTCGTTCCCACGAAAATTGTTTGGCAAGAAAGTACTGAGATTTACAAATCCTTGTATAGTTAAGAAAATTCAAATAATAAGATATGAAACTACACTAATTAGAACCATAATTAAACTAAAGCAATTGAAATCTAAATTTAAACTAAATTATCTATGAAAGCAAGTAAATGAAACTAAGTAACTATGAAATTGAGAAACTAATTAATCTATTCTAGTTAAAGCAAGTAAAGATGAGAAAGCACTTAATTCTACTCTAAACTAACTAAAATAGAACAAAAATTAAAGAGCAAGTAATTAACCCAATAAAAAGACTATAAAAGACATTATAAAGCTAGAAACCATAATTTCTACACTAGAATTTGAAAGAGTTAAACTTAAAATCTAAATATTTTTGGATTTTTGATAATAATATAGAAAGCCCACTAAAAATTAACTAGAAACTAATGCAAGGAATTGAAAATTCTTAACTAAAAAGCATTAAATCAACAAGAACCCTAATTTCTATATGAAAGCTTGAAATGAAAGCAAAGAGATTTTCACTAATTTAAACTAGAAAGCAAGTAAAAATTATATCTACTTGAAGCTAATGATTAACCCACAACAATTATGTGATCAAAATTTAAACTAGCAAGGAATTTAAAACTAAATCTAAAGAGTAATTAAAGATAACTTGTATTTAAAGATAACTTGAAAGTTAAGCTACCCTAAACTAACTAAGATTACTAAATACACTACTATTACTACTCCCTACGTACTGCTCTATTACATCTTTAAAGTAGCTTAAATAGTGAAGTATTGCACAAGGCAAAATTAGAAATTGGTTGCTAGAATATTACAAAATTGCCCTTACAACTTAAGCTAAAAGCGAGTCCATGTCGTGATCTGGAAAAAATGAGATCGCGACATGGACTACAAAATAAATTGGTATATTCCCGAGTCCAGATTGCAATTTGGAATAGTTCAAATCGCGAACTAGACTCTCCTTTCAGGAAGTCTTCATTTCTTCTATAATTGAATTTTGGTCCTTGCACTTTGCTCATTCCAGCTTCCAACCTCAAATTTAGACCTGCATAATATTAACCCAATTAAGCAATTAATTTAGCTAAAATTTTAATAAAAACTTATCATATTTAAAAATAACAAAATATAAACACATATAGAAGAAATTAACTAAAATCTTCAATTAATTAACCAAAGTTTAGAATTAAACTATCAAAATGCCATCATTTAGAGTAAAATAACTCTAGTGTACTAGAGTTATCACACTCACAAATTTAGCATTTGCTAGTCCCAAGCAAAACAAAAATTAAAAGAAACGTACTAACAATTAAACACAAAAGCACCACCAAAATTGACTAAACACTTGATGAGTTGTGGATGTACTTGGAACAATTAAGAAATCTCTCAAGGAACTTTCAATACTATATGATGAGTGAAGTATTTAAAGGAGTCAATCCAAGTTTGAGAAAGGCTGAAAAAATGAGTTTATAACCCTCTGCCTTAACTATCATTAGTGTATGCATTCAATGTTTAGTATGGGGTTAAAAGAATTTTGAGAAAAAATTTGATACTGCGGCATGGAGTTATATTGAAAGACATCCCTTTTGGAAGTTCGTATTGATACCGTGGTATGGAAAATCGATATTGTGGTATCATCTGAAAAGTTTAAACCGTGGTATGGGTTGAACTTTAGCAGACCCCTTTTGTAGACACCTATTTTTGTCCCTTAAGTTCTCCCCTATTTTCCTTTTAATTTGACTCTCAATTTTCTTTTTAATTTCCCTTTTAATTTCTTTTTAACCTGCTCTTTGATTTCCTCTTAATTTATCCTTTAATTCTCTCTTAATTTATCTTATGGTGTTTAATTATTATGTGTTTTATGCATTTGAAATACTAAGAATGAGTTTTTATATTTTTCAAAAAAAAAAAATAATAATAATAATAATTAATTAAAAAATAAAAATAAAAAAAAATTCATCGCGTGAACAGTACCGCGCGTACTGTTCACGCGCCGACAGAGCTGTTTTGGCCACATTTTTCTCTGTATTTTTTCACTCATTCTCACCAAATTTTGATGCCCCATACTCTCAACATGACAAGGAATGGTCTTTGACCATTTTTACACTCAATCCACCTCTTTAAAGAGCAAAAAACTCAGCCTAAAAGAGAGAGGATGAAATTTCTGTAGAAAAGAAAAGAGAGAAATTTTTCTAAGTTTAAAAATCTTTCAAACAGCCAACTTTGAGCCAAAATTCCAACGTACGATTGAAAAGGAATTCGACTAAACTCAAAGAAGAAAAGTTGTAGAGGGTACCTGGGAATACAACTTATCTTTGTAAAGCTTAAGCAAAATAATTCATTTGTAGGGTCAAAAACATGGTATAAGAAGGCTGGTGGCTAAGAAAATCGGCAAAAAAAAAAAGAGAAATTTTTCCAAGTCTGGAAAATTTTCCAGACATCCAACTTTGAGCGAAGATTCCAAGCGATCGAAAAGGAATTAGACTAAACTCAAAGAAGAAAAGTTGTAGATAGTACTTGGGACTAAAACTTCTCTTTGTAAATCTCAAGAAAAATCATTCATTTGGAGGGTCAAAACGTGGTAGAAGAAGGCTGGTGACCAAGAAAATCTGCAAAAAAAAGAGAAATTTTTCCAAGTTTGAAAAATTTTCCAAACAGCCAACTTTGAGCCAAGATTCCAAGCGATCGAAGAGGAATTAGACTAAACTAAAAGAAGAAAAGTTGTAGAGGGTACCTGGGACTAAAATCCCTTCTCTTTGTAATGATCAAGAAAAATCTTTCATCTGGTGGGTGAAAAACGTGGTTGAAGAAGGCCGGTTCATCAACCGGAAGCTTGGAGGTGCCGAAAGCAAATTCGGCTCAGACGCACTCCAAGCCAAGTATAACCAATTCCACCACATTCCTGAGGTTGAGGTGAGTTAAATGGGCTTTTGACTCAATTGTTTTGGAGACAAAATGCTTATCTTACTATTTTTACATTATTTATGACTTAATTTTTGAATTTAATTTTATAGTTAATAATGTTTAAATTTAATATTTTTATTAGCTTTAGAATATTTTTGGAGTGTCTCTAAAGGTTTACATGAAAATTTTGTGGAATGTTTTATGCAAGTTTATGTTTGGTTCATACGCCCACTTTCACCCTTTGATTTGTGTTTATGTAGTTGTTTATGTTAATTAATTGTTATATCTTCATGTTCTATGTAAATATTAAAATTTTATGGCTATTTTCTTAGAATTTTTGGGTTAAGTATTATTATCTAGTTTGAAGGTTTCACTTTTTGGGGTGGTTATGGAGTTGGGAGAAGTTGGGAGAATATAGAGAAACTTTCAAGTATATAAATAAAAACAAACTGAACCATAATCCAAAAATGACTTTAGGCTAGTGGTTCAGCAGCTGGTGTTCTTTCTTGGTGGTTTGGGTTAGAATCTCCTTGCCCCCATTTTCCTTAGGATTTTTTCAGTTTTGTCCCCTTGGGTCCATAGGACTGCCACGTCATCGATGACGTGGCGCCATGTCATCCCATGTCAGTGATGACGTGCCAATCCCCCAAAAAAGAGAAAAGTCTTCTGACATGGCCCACTTGATGCCACGTCATCGATGACGTGGCACCACAAATTGCACACAAAAATCTTTTTAAGGGACCATTTGATGCCACGTCATTGATGACGTGACACCACTAGATTGTGCCACATCATCGATGATGTGGCACACAAAAATTTTTTAGGGACCATTTGATGCCACGTCATTGATGACGTGGTACCACCAGATGCCGCCACGTCATCGATGACGTGGCACAAAAAAAATTTTAAAAAAAAGTTCAAAATTTTTTATTTGCGTTTTAACCCTCCAGATTTCAGATTTTTGCATTTTAGCCCTCAAATAATTTTCTAAATTACATTTAGGCCCTTAAGAAATTTTCTTTAATATTACTGTTTTTTCTTTTCAAATTTCTTCTAAGTTACATTTTTAATGACAATAACCACCAAGCTTTAATTTGATTTTTGTTTGACATTTTAATATGTTTAATTACCCTTTGATTGTGAAATTATCGTTTTGCCCTTATGAGTATTAAATTGTAAATAAGATCTGATTTTGCACATATTTTTTGATTAGTTTCTTTTGTGATGATTTGTGCTTTATTTTTTATGTTTGTTGGTCTCGATATAATATTTATGCTTTTTCTTATTTGTTAAATGATGTGAATTTACTTTTCTGTCCTCAAATTTTGTGTAGTTGCACGACTAGACATTAAATATTTGAATCAAATTCAATTTAGCCCAAACGACTTAATAACTGTATCAATAATATAAAATTGGGCTAGAAGTAAACTCTGGCGTGCATGACAAACGACTGTTTTGCCCCTTGGGAGTTAAAGGGCACTACAAGCTAAATGTGTGCAACTTTAAATTGGACCTCGGGCTAAATTTACCTGTCAATATTTTTATTTACTATTTATTTTCATTTCCTCATTAATATGTACATATTTTATTACTTTTAAACTATCTTAAGCACACGTACGCTACAAAGTCGGCAATAATGAATACTAAAATTGAAAAGGAAACGCGATAAAATCATGCAACCGGTCCAACACGGGGTAAAGTGGGTGCCGAGGGAAATTCAAATCTATCCCAAACCTTCCCATTTTACAACAGGATTCCCGAACTCATGTTTTTTGAATTACGTGGACCAGGAGTCAATGTTGACTAGGGTTTATTTTTTCTTTAAATTTTGATGTATTTTTGTGTCCCGGCGCACCAACACCCCGGGTGGCGACTCCAATCCTGTGTTCCCTACCTTAGATTATTTTTGTACAAATTCATAGTCGCATTTAAAGCCCCGTTATGTAATAGTAAATAGGTGATTCATTTAAATTGGTAATAGTAAGTAGGTAATTTATGTTTGTAATAGTAAATAAGACTTTTGCATTTAATCACCTATTTCACGAGCACCACATTGGCGATGGTGCCTGTCCCAAAGGTGCCGGCCAGACCGCGGGTTGTGGGGGGGGGTGCGACACCTTTTTTCCACACTTAGCCAAATTTTTTCCATCTTCTTTTTAACTTCACCCCATACTTCATCAATACCTACAAATATGAAAAATACAAGTGTTAATGAACATTTTCACTCATCTCCTTAAAGAAACTTATTAGTAACATGATTAAACAACTTAATCCAAAATTTTACCTAAATTACCCTACTTAAACTTAAGCATGAATTAACATAAACTTTGACTAAAGTAAGACCAAGATGCCTTCCAAGAGTGCTTGTTTTGTCATTCGCTTGACTATAACAATGGAATGTCATCACTTGAAACAACCAAGATTGTCGGCCATCCTTTCCCTTTTGGTTTCCATGGATAAAGCTTGACTCCTTCCTTGTCAACTATGACCTTTCTTCAAAGAAGTTGCAATAGCTAAAGGACCAAACCAAACATCTTGATGCTTTTCATACTAATGCCATTTCTTCTTGTGCGTCTTCACTCTTTTGTCAACATCCACTTTTCGATGCTTGGCTCATATCTCTTGAATCTTTTTCATGTCATCGCTAACGAGCAAGAGAGGGCCCCTTACAATAGATAGGGCGTTAGCGCTTTTCTAGTAACATATATAGGGCTTCCATTTTTAAACTAGATTGTACCACGTAGTGGCACCCCATTTCATTGGTATTGTTCCTGCACCACTAAGTAGCCCAAACTCTATTCCACGGTAAGAAAGTTGAGGGTATCAATCAACATATAGATATAAAGGATATGGCATAAGGATGAGACTAGCTTGTAGCGACTTACTCGTGGCAACCTTCCAGTATCCGCCCAACAACCTATAAAGCTAGTCACTACTCCCCCTAGGGCTAGGGAGTAAGCCCCACAACCCAAACCAACTCCTTGCTTCATAGCTCATTGAGGAAAAAATCAATATTGAGACCTCCCCCCCAGGTAGTGGACCAAAGCAGAGCTTTGGCCCTTGTCTTATATCAATATCGGGTGTCATTTATTTCAAGGTGACTTTCCTTTTATCATCCTTTTGCACAAGTTCCTCTTTCAATTGACAAAACATTTGATTATCCCTACAAAAAACATCATCAAATTCATCAATTACATCAACTTGCATAAGGAAATTTAAGAGGATTAAAAACATTAAAAGACACAGTGTCTTCATTGACTCTTAATTGGAGTTTTCCTTTGTGAACATCAATTAGAGCTCTCCCGGTTGCCAATAATGGTCTTCCAAGAATAATCAAATTCTTGGATAAAATCAATATCGGGTGTCTTTTATTTCAAGGTGACCTTCCTTTTATCATCCTTTTGCACAAGTGGATCTTCTTTCAATTGACAAAACTTTTGATTATCCCTAAAAACGTCATCAAATTCATCAATTACATCAACTTGCATAAGGAAATTTAAGAGGATTAAAAACTATAAAAGACACAGTGTCTTCATTGACTCTTAATTAGAGTTTTCCTTTTTGAACATCAATTAGAGCTCTCCCGGTTGCCAAGAATGGTCTTCCAAGAATAATTGGCATATTGGCATCTTCATCCGTTCAAGAACAATAAAATCAACCGGTAAGAATATCTTCCCCACTTCCACCATGAATCTTCAATTATCCTAATCGGTTTCTTGATATTTCTATTTGCCAATTGAAGAGTCATGTTAATTGGCTTCAAAATGCCCCCAATCAACTTCTTGTATACGGAATGTGGTATTAAATTGATGAAGCCCCAAGATCACACAATGCCCTCTCTAGGCCAACTCTCCCAATCTCACAAGGTATAGCAAATGACCCCGGATCTTTCAATTTTGGTGGGAGCTTCTTTTGAATAAATTATAACACTACATTCCTTTATAAGACAAAGGCTCTCATCTCCATGGAGTTCTCTTTTTAAAAAAATGACTTGCTTCATGAATTTTGCATAACTTGGCATGTTTTCCAATGATAGAATGTTCTATCGATCTTCTTCAAAATATCCAAGAATCTCTTGAGCTTCATTTTTTTTCTCTCATCCTTTAGCCTTTGAGGATATAGAACTTGGATGTTTCTTGCAGGCTCCAAAGGATGTTTCTTGGCTTCATCAACTCTTTTGGAGGGGATTTGGTATTTCATTGGCTCATCAGTCATCTTTTCTTTTCCCTTTGATGATTCACCTTCTTTTTCATGTTTGGCAATTTTTTTTTAAAGTTCTTTCGCCTCTTTGCTCACCTCCTCAATCACTTGGTCGTTCAATTCTTTACCACTTTGAATGGTTATAGCTTGCACGTATTCCCTTGAGTTGGGGATGGTATCGCTTGGAAGAGTTCCCAATAGCCTCTCATTTACTTGTCTTGCCACTTACAGACCTAGTTGGGTCTCCAAGTTCCTTGTTGATGCATCTCGATTCCTCATAAATGAGTCATGCTCCCTCTTTAAAGCTTCATACTCTCTCCTTAACTTTTCAATTTGAGCTTGTACATCATCACCCTTCCTATTAAAGTTTTAAGCATTGCTCATGGGTGGTGGTGTGTTATGATGTTGGCTTGAGGAACTTGGTTGATTGTTGGGGTAAGAGGAATTGGGTTGAGAGTATTGGAAATAGGTTTGAGGATTTCTTTGGTGTGGAGATAGGTATGCTCTTGAATATGAGGATTGATTGGAGAAATTTTGTTGATGTGTGTTTGAGTAAGTTGGCTGGTTTCTCTATGAAAAAATTGCATGGTTTCTCCAAGATGGATTGTATGTGTTTCCATATGCATTTGATTGAGCTCTTAAGATGGAGGCTTGGTTGTTGACATAATTTAATTGTTCACTTCCTCCTACCGGTGCTTCACAATATCCATTCAAATGGTTCTCGGTGCAAATTAGAGTCACAAACTAAAGGCCCTTGTGAGAAAGATAATAAGGCATTTGCGGTGTTTCCTCTTCCAAGATTCTCGATGTAGCTTTTGTCAAATTAGCCATTATATTAACCACATCCCATTTTGTGCCAAAAGAACACCATTGTGATTCAATAGAGAATACCTCCTTGGGCATGAGGTTGTCGTGCTTCAGCTTGTTGCACATGATGTTGAGCATTGGGTTGAGCCACCGACCAATGTTGGTAGTAATTTGAGGACATCATGTTTAGGTGCCTTTAAGCCTTCTTCGATGTCTTGAATGATAAGGAACCTCCCGCCAAGGAATCAATAATGGATTTTGTTTCTTGATAGAGTCTGTTATAGAATGTTTGTATTTGGAGCCACAATGGAATCGCATGGTAAGAACATTTTCTAAGGAGTTTGTTGAACCGTTCCCATGCTTCACTCAACCCTTCACCTGCATCTTGTTTAAATGAAGTTATCTCGTTTCTCAATCTAGCGGTTGATGCATGATGGGAAATTCTAGGCTAGGAATTCTTCGGCAAGGCCATTCCATGTTGTAAAGGTGTCTTGCTCATGTGATTGAAATCACCACTTTGCACAGTCTTTCAATAAAAAAGAACACAATCATTCGTACACAATTTGGGTGCCTACCATTAAATTAAAGGTATCAAGCACCTTCAAAATTCATAAAATGAGTGTAGAGGTCTTTGTTTTGGACCTTTTCCAAATGTTACATGTGATTTGTGCATTTGGATTAGCCTAGACTTTATCTCAAAAGTGTTTGCTTGGATCGGTATGCTAGCAATACTAGAGTTTTCACCTTCAAAGTTGGGCATGGCATAGTCTCTAGGTGGTCTTTCATTAGCATGTAATCCATGACCATTGTTTCCCACTTCTCTAATTCCATTATCCCCGAATCAATTCCCAAAATCACCTAATCAATTGTTTCCTACACCTTCTTCATTTTCGTCATTCCTTGGATCTTCATTAAACGCTCTTTCATTGTTTTTTAAAGTATAAGACGATTTGGCATCTCGATTCTTTCTTGCACTTGTTGAATTCCTTTCTATTTTCTAATTGCTCTAATCAATCGTCCAAGTTCTGATTAAGACTAATGAGTGCTACTTCTTCAACAACCATGTACTACAAAGAAGATCAAACAAGTCAATTCAAGTGCCAATTCTCTCAAAAGCAATAATCAAACATAAATAAGAAAACACAAATTAATGCAAAATACAGTTAACCACTAGCTAAAAAGAAAGTCTAGTCTAGCACGACCCACAAGTATCTAATATTTCTGATAAGTTCATAATTGTGCTGTATTTTATATGTCAATTATCACATTTTTTTATGTGTTGTAAGCAAGATTTGAGTTATTATTGAGCTTAATTTGGTTATTCTCAGTTTTTGCAAGGTTAAAGTGAAAAAGATCTGAAAAAGATGTATAAGAGATGAAAGAAAATGCTTAGTACAGGACAGACACGAGTATGAAGTCATTTCGGACGGGGTTTTGTATTTCAAGTATAATCTCTTTTGATCCCAAGCTTTGATTGAGGTGATTTAAGATCCATTGGAAAGATAAGGGATAAAGCTACAACTTTTATGTTTTAAACTTTGTCAAATTACGCAAGTGTCAAGGTAAAAATCGAAGCCAAAGGTGAAGCACAGTTGAGGAAGCCAGCGCACATGCGCTGGAGTTGTGTAGCGCATGTGCGCTGCATCCAGAAGCAGATTCCCAGAAGTGGCTCCCGCGCACATGCGCGCTAAGGTCCCTGTGCATGTGCGAGAAGGATGGAACAGGCCAGGACCTCACTGCCTCGTGCATGCGCGTTGGTTTAGTGTGGGCACATGCCGTTGCGCCACGATTGTCTCTTCCTGTTGTTCCTGATCACCTGCAAAAATAAAATTAAACAATTGTTCTTCCCCTAACTTTCATTCTCGTAATTCTTTTCCCAATCTGCGTAGCATTCTTTGTATTTTTGGATCAAATTAGAATTCAACTTGTCCAGCAAACCGGGTCATAGGCATACACAATTAGCGGAAGAATTATAATAAAGAAAGGAAAGAAAAAAAATGAAATAAATAGCACAAAAATAATTCAAACCGTTCCCCGGCAACGGTGCCAAAATTTTGGTGTGAAAATAATATGTTGCGGAGTTGCAATGCTATCGTAGGCACCCAAAATTAACAACTCTCAATATGTATTAGTAGTGAGTACAGGTCGTCCCACATAGAACAGAGTTTATTCTTAACCGAAAAAGGAGGTTTTGAATACTTTTAAACTAAAATTAAAACAATAAAATACTAAAGATAATTCAATTAAGAAAAATCTTGGTTTTGGTCATATCCACTGTGGCAATTTCACTAGTCGATCATTGACACACAAGATAATTCAATTTCATAGCAAGCCCTAATTGAAGAATTAACCCAAACGAATACCAATTCAAAGTTGATTCTTATTTCTTTCTAAAGTTGGTTAATTTTTAACACGTGATCCAATTAACCTAACTATTAATTTAACCCACACACGCGCCAAAGATTAATTAATATAGAAGCTTTAAAATCAACAAGAACAATTAGACTAATTAAACATAAACACACGCGGTTATGCCAATTAGATGATTAATTTTCCTAAATTCAATAATACTAATCTAGTAATTATCAAATTCAGTTGCTTGATAGGTTGAATTAAACACATGTGGTAAAAATAATCTAGCAGTAGATTAATTCCAATAACTTAATATTCTACAGCAATAACAAGTTAAAAAGAACAATCATAAAATTAATTGCAAAAAAATAATCAATACTTGAGATATAATTGAATAAATTCAAGCACAAGAAGTCTCACAACTTTGTAGAATTGACCATGGCTTCAATTCCCTCTACCAAGAAAAGGGTTTAGGCACAAAGTGCCATAAAGAATAAAGAAGAATTTTCTACTGAAAACCCTAGCCAAAAGAAAATAAAAGTGTCGATCCCTTTTTCTTACCCTACTTGGGGTATTTATAATGAGTACTTAGGGTTACAATTAAAGTCTACGGATAAGAACATGCTGGAAAATCGGGTGAAAAAGAGTCCAACCGGGAGAAAAATCATGCCAAGAATCCAACTTACACCACCCTGCTGCCTTCGGCGCACATGCGAAGAGTCCAACTATGAGGTAGTGAGGTCCTGGCCTGTGCACGGAAGGCAGCAGGGTGGCGTAAGTTGGATTCTTGGCATGATTCTTCTCCCGATTGGACTCTTTTTTACCTGATTTCACGTTCTTATCCGTAGACTTTAAATGTAACCCTAAGTACTCATTATAAATACCCCAAGTAGGGTGAGAAAAATGGATCGACACTTTTATTTTCATTTGGCTAGGGTTTCCAGTAAAAAATTCTTCTTTATTCTTTATGGCACTTTGTGCCTAAACCCTTTTGTTGGTAGAAGGAATTGAAACCATGGTCAATTCTACAAAGTTGTGAGACTTGTACTTGAATTTATTCAATTATATCTCAAGTATTGATTATTTTTCTGCAATTAATTTTATGATTGTTCTTTTAACTTGTTATTGCTTCAGAATATTAAGTTATTGGAATTAATCTACTGCTAGATTGTTTTAACCGTGTGTGTTTAATCCAACCTATGAAGCAACTAAATTTGATAATTACTAGATTAGTATTATTGAATTTAGGAAAATTAATCATCTAATTGGCATAACCGCGTGTGTTTATGTTTAATTAGTCTAATTGTTCTTGTTGATTTTAAAGCTTCTATTAATTAATCTTTGGCACGTGTCTGGGTTAAATTAATAGTTAGGGTTAATTGGATCACATGTTGAAAATTAACCAACTTTAGAAAGAAATAAGAATCAAGTTTGAATTGGTATTCGTTCGGGTTAATTCTTCAATTAGTGCTTGATATGAAATTGAATTATCTTATGTGTCAAGGATCGACTAGTGAAATTGCCATGGTGGATATGACCAAACCAAGATTTTTCTTAATTGAATTCTCTTTAGGATTTTATTGTTTTAATTTTAGTTTAAAAGCATTCAAAACCCCCCTTTTTCAGTTTAGCACAAGAATAAACTCTAATAGACCCGTTCTCTGTGGGACGACCTGTACTCACCTCTACTACATATTGAGAGTTGTTAATTTTTGGTGCCTACGACAGCATTGCAACTCCGCAGCATATTATTTTCACACCAATTTCTATTACCCAAACCATCTCGGAGCAACGATGCCAAAAAAACTTGTCATTTGGGTACGAAGTTTGTAGTGTGATGTGATCGAAATTAGCACAACTTAATCAAACAACAAGTAATAAAATCAACTCAAATGATCACCAAACCTCTCCCACATTCCCGTAAGTATATGAGATAGGATTGTAGGTAGCGGTGAGTGAGTATCATCCCACACGAATTGAGGATAGCAATTACTAGGATTAATGGATCTTTATACTATTTAGACAAATCAACAAGTAGTTTGTTAATAACTACAAGTTTTACTAGGAAAGCAATTAAATAAACACTAAATTAATTATTTAAACTAAGAAAGCAAATAAATGGTTAATCTAAGAAAACAAATAGAGATGAATACTAATTACTACTCACTAAGAAATTGAAATATGATAAAGCAAGAAAATAAATCTAATCACACATATAATGATTAATCTAGAAAAGCAAGTAAATTACTCTAAGAAATCTAGTAAAGTTTACTCTAGAAAACAACTGAATCTAACTCAAGAAAGCTAGTAAAATTAACACTAACTAACCACTTATAAGAAAGCTTGATTAGAACATAAAAATACTTTAAACTTATTTTAACTAGGAAAATATTAATTGAACTAGAAGATTTTCACTAAATTAAGAAATTATATGAATTGGCTAGAAATCTAAAGTTTAAACTAAGAATTTTGGCTTAAAAAGAGATTTTGATAAAAGCCCACTAAATTCTAATAGATTGAAAGCAAGAAATTAAAGGTTAACTATGAAATCACCAAAAATAGCAAGAAAAATAAGAACTTTTAGGAAATCTATGTTTTTACCCTACTTGGATTGCAAGAAATTGAAATGGAAAGAAAGTAAAAATTGTATCTTCTTAAAATGAATGGGAAATCCCACTAAATTAAGCTAATAAAGATTTAAACTTGCAAGAAAATTAAGATTAAATCTAAAGACGAAATGAAAGAGAACTTTGAATTAAAAATGAAAATTGAATGTTATGAAAGCTTAAAGCTACGCCAAAACTAGACTAAAATTCCAAAAAACTAACTACACTATTACTATGTGTCCTTTGGTAGAGTACACGTTTAGTTTTATTAGGTAACTTGAGCCAAAAAAATTACAATTCAAAAAATTTTAAAAGCTGCTCTCGTGTCCATACCGCGTTATCAATTTTAATACATGAATCGATACTGTAGTATCAAGTTCAAATAAGCATTCTAATTTGTTATCGATACCTTGGTAGGGAGCCTAATTTAAGCAATCTTGAATTTCTTCTTTTTGTCCTTTTTGCTCCTTGAATCTTCTATTATTTAACCTCAATACCTTTTTAATCTAAACCTGTAAAATACCAATAAACTTAATAAGTAACAAATTATATTAAAATTAATAGAGTTAATATCATGATATTTACAAAAATGCAAATGCAAGTACTAAATGCAATGAAACTAAATAAAAACACATAAATGAACTCTAAAATCCAAAAAATACCAACAAAATATTAGAATAAACAAGCAAAATAACTCTAACTTCCTAGAGTTATTAATGCATTAGGAGTGATGAAAAAGAAGAGAAAAAGTAATAGTTCTCCTTGGATATGATTGAAAACTAAAAAATAAGTGGTAATATCCTCAGAAATAGGTAGTCTTATTACAATAGATGATAGCTAATTTAATATGTCTCCATATAGAGAATTATAGTTTATCAAGGATGTGTTAATTTAATTAATGATATTTTAGGCATCACATAAATCGGGCAAAATAACTGACACATATATAACGGTTATGTTATAAATAGATTATAGATTAGCAGTATAAAATATGCTTAATTTTTTCTTTTTTGTCTTTGGGGAATTGTTTTGAATATTCTGTCAAATTTTAGGGACTAGTTTCATACAATTCCCATAGAACATACAATTTTATTTTTATTTTTTTCATTTAAAGGCTACGTGATCCACACGTAAGTATTTTCTGTTAAAATTCTCGATTTTTTTCAGTTGTCCCTATTTTGGCGAAAAATTGAAACACTGGGTAATAAATTTTTTCCTAAAAACTTAATTTGCTAGTTTATTGAATAACCCAAACATTAGGGTCCAAAAATGCATTTTACTCTATAAATAAACAAAACAAATTAAAAAATTACTATTATTAAAGTGTACCTTTTGTATGTGACTGTATTGGGTCAATATAAGATAACCAATAAACTAGTAAATAAGAGGACAAAGAACACAGAAGAAGTGGAGATAAGAACAACACAAAAGAAATAGATAATGAGGGGATGGAATGAGTGAGGCAACCGTCAGGGCATGGGGTCCTTTGTATAATGAATGCAAGGGAAAAATGCATTTTTAGTCCCTCTTGTTTGGGATATTTGATAAACTAGTCCTTAAAATTTTGGACAAAATGATTTAAATTTAGTCCCTCATGTTCTAGAATTTGAACAAAATTAGGACAATTGACAAAAAATTAAAATTTTTAATAGTAAAATGGCTACGTACGTGTCACGTGGCCATTAAGTTTTAAAAAATTAATAAAAAATATAAATGCTAAAAGAATTGTACAAAATTGTAAGGGTGTTCAAAAGTCAGTCAAGTCGAACTACTAAGTCGAGTCAAGACGAAAAAATTTGACTTGACTTGTTTGACTTTTGACTCTACTTTGACTTGAAGTCAATTAACTAAGAGACTACTTGACTTAACTTTGACTTCAACTTCCAAGTCAAATTACAGGTTGAATACCGATCTACAGATTGACTGGTTTACCTGTCGATCACGTCGTTCAACTTTGCTAACCAAATATCGGTAAAAACAAGTTAAATAATTATATTTCTTTTATTATTTTAACATATATCATAATAATATATTAATGTATTTGTGTACATAATATTTTAGCCATAATATTCTTAATAACTGAATATATTTTAATGAGATAATATTCTTTTTCTTAATACTTAAATATCTTTTCTTTATATAATTGTTTGAATTATCTATGTAATACTTCATATTATGTATGATCATGTATTTATGCATCAATATAAGTATACAACTTAATAATGTAATATTTTTGTTTCAATAACTCATTAAATAGAATATTAATTTTCTTTCAGTACATATAAATACTCTACTTAAATAATTATATATATATTAATATTTATTGAAATAACTATATATAATATATCAATACATACATGTTTTGATGTTTATATATGAAAATTCGTAAAACTTATACTTGTAATAAAAACATGTTTTACATAATATCTAATTTATATACTTGTAATACATAATTTATTACTGTAACCTTTTTATTATCAATAAGTATATTAAATGCATTACTAGCATACTCTTAGTATAGATAGTTAGGTAATCATGTATATGCCTATATACTTATAGGATATCACTCACCACTGTTGAAGCTAACTTTTCCTTATAAGGGACAATTGAAAATATTGTTATTATAATTTTGTTATATAATTTTCTTTTTTAAAAAAAAAAATAACCCGCCCTTCCTATCTACCTTCTAATGACTCGAATCTATGACCAATAAGTCATAGTGGATGTATCTTACCACCTAAACTGCACTTGTTGTCTATTATGTAATTTTCTTATTAATTATAAACTTGTATTATCTGTATCTACTAAGTCATATTTTGAATTTATAGAATGATATGAAATTTGTGGAATGATGTACTAAACTTTGGAATTAAAATATAGAATAAAAGAGCATTTATGTTTGACTTATTTGGCTTATTGGTCAAATAAGTGTTAATTAAAATTATTCGACTTTTGACTTTGGGTTTATATGATTTGATTGACTTTGAGATTTTCATGTCAAAAGTCAAATAAGTCAAGTGATACAAGTCGAAAAGTCAAATACTGGTCGAATAAACACCCCTATATAATTGGTCATTAAAGTTTGTCATAAATGTAAAATTGGCCCCTGAAGATTTTCAAAAAAAAAACTAATAAAATTTTTAACGCAAAATATACGTCACAACGTCCTATGCTTACTCACTCCTATTACAAGTTTCAGTATCAAAGCAACCCGTGCTATCAGGGAATTTAGGAGAGATGAAAAGATTTTTGAATGTTAAAAATAATTTCAATTAAATAATGATCACATCATCAAGGCTAATTATATTGAATGATTAATAAGACTTGAAATAAAAAATATAAAAATATATAATGTCTGAATTTTTTGAATGATATAATACATATTTGTTAAGAAATTAACTGTTTACATATACTGTAAAATATTATTATTAGAAATTAAATTCACATAGTAATATAGTAATATTATAGAAATATTAAAAAAAAAAAAAACTCAACCCTCCCCTACCCTCTAATGAACTCGAACTATTGACTAATAGATCATAAGAAAAGCATCTTATCACTTAAGTGGCACTTTATCGTCGTCATGTTATAGAAATGTCTAGTATCATAGGGTGAATAAATATGTCGGATAATAAGTAAATTCTACTTAGACATTATAATTTACAAAGTAAACCATATTCAATTATCAAATTTGATAAACTAATATCAATAGTAAAGATATTAAATCATCATGTTCTTAGGTCGAAATGAAATTTTAGACAATAGACTGCTTTCTTGGACACAAAAAAAATTATACATATGATAAAATTGTGTTACCACTTTATATATTAAAATTTATTTTACCAAGGTAAAAGAGAAATATTTATAAGGATTCGTAAAGAACTTGCAATATACATGACACTTGATATCGTTAATTTTCTAGAATTTATGTCACCAAATCTAGCTAATTGGCTCCATGTTTAATGAACACTAATGTTACATATCTTGTAACAAAATATTGATAATAATACTAAGGACAAATTTATATTACTATAATACCATGAAAAATTAATTACTAAGGACAAATTTATATTACTATAATACCATGAAAAATTAATTTCTAAGGACAAAATTTTATAATAGATGTATATCAGATTAGGGTAATGATAATGCCACAGCAAAATCTTATTGCCACAGCTATTTTTGTTCAAATACCCAAATTGTCCACACCAAGTCAAAAATTTATCTCACTAATTCATGGTAGGCCAACAAAAACAAACAGCCCCCATATGTCTCCTTCGTCAATCATCCGATTGCCACCATTCCTTTCGACAAAGCCATAAACAGTGTTTTGAAAGCCGGATCAGACCGGCCGGTTCGATCAGTCGGACCGCAAACCGGAAGAACCACCAGTCTGTCCAAAAAATCGAACAGAACCAGTAAAAAATCGGGAGCCGGTAAAAAACCGGTTTTTTAAATTTCAAAATAAAAAATGATTTAAATAAAGAGAAAAATTAAAAAACCGTGAAAATAAACTCCAAAATAGCAAAACATTGAACACACCAAAGTCTAAACTATTAAGTTATTATTTTTTTCATATTTTTTATACTTATTTTTGTATAAATTTCACTTTTCTTATTAGAAATTTGATTAGTATTTTTGGGTATAAGGTATTAGGACTATAATTATCCAAAAATAGTGTTTCACTTATATTTTAGATTTTATATAAATATATTTTAGGTCATTTTAAATTATATCACACTTTGGTAAAAAAAAAAACCTAAATTAGTGAACTGGCCTGTTCAACCGGTCCGACCGGTTGAACCACGAACAAGACAGGTCACCGATTCAATGGCCGATCCGATTTTCAAAACATTGGCCATAAACCAAAAAAGAAGCCAACTAAATTTTTTTTTTTTTTTGTAAAGAATATGATTAGGTATGGTGGTGGCAGTGGTTGTTCCTTTTGGGCCGTTTTCTAACTTCCAAATAAAATATCTCCACTGATTGCTAGCCGTCGTGTCCAAGCTTTAGGAAAATAAATAACCAATAACGTAGCGAAATTTAAAATTTTTACTTTCTTAATATGGATCACTTTGATTAATTTATGCGTAGTACAAGAAAAGTATAGAGATTATACCATAAAATCATAGTAAAATCTCTAATATATTTGAGACTTCGAAATATACACAAGTGCCCGGCCTCTAATGGTATCCACACAGATAATTAAATCAAAAATATTCACAAAATTGATTGATCCAAACTCCGGAATACTATCTCCCAAATTATTTTTCTTTTCAAAATGTGCCTTTCACGTTTCTCAAAAAAAATTTGACGGCTTTTGATTCCTTTTTGGCAGTAAGAATCCAAGTACTACTCCTAGTACTTATTACTTAACCCCATATATATATATAATAATTTAGAATCTCAATTAAATTGGGTTCAATGAATTACAATAATCCTAATCAATTTAGGTCAAGGGTATATGAATAAATATAAAATCATTAGGAGTTCTAATATATATTACACATTAGTTCCTAAGAGTTATATCTTATTACAATTAAGCCCAAAAGTTAATTTACCTCATAAATTAACCCATAAGTATCTCATAATTGTCAAATCAATTTAATCTCGATTTAATTATCCTTAAGTGTGTGACCCTTTAGGTTCCCAATCACATTGGCAATAAGTGTATTATAAATTATAATCTTAAATTAATTATGATTAGATAAATTAAATTCCTTTAATTTATCATTAATTCTCCAATTAATTAATTTACACTTATAAATTAAGATTGGCTTCTAGCAAAACATCATTACCACCCAAGTGTTGAGATATGTCAAGTGGTTCAACATTACCCATTCATGATTAGTTCCCGTGTAATTTTTATCCTTTCACCAACCTATATCACGATTAATTCGAGAGTATAGATATAATGCCAATTCTTATCGAATTAATCAAATTTACTTCTTTCCAAAATACAACTCACTTGAAATAGAATTTACGACACTCTTAATTACATTTTCACTTTGCGCAAAGATTTACGAATCGTATTTCAAGAAGTAGCCATATTTGGATATACTCTCCTATTATAAGGAGTGGTGAATCATCTATTGGTCATATCTTATCTTATCATGATTCATATCTTATCTTAATTACATTTTCACTTTGCGCAAAGATTTCCGAATCGTATTTCAATTTGTGAAGTGGCCATATTTGGATATACTCTCCTATTATAAAGAGTGGTGAATCATCTATTGGTCATATCTTATCTTATCAAGATTCATATTATACCCGAACTATACAGCATGTGCGACTCATTAAGAGTAACAACTTATAGAGGCAAAATATAATAATCCACAATCAAAATAAACTCATGACCTCAAATCAAATGATCATTAAACTACTATCACAAAGAGATTAATCCATTAGCATTTAAATAATAATCCGTGTGGAATACTCTTAGCGAGTCAATCCGATGCACATATTCCCAATAAGCATCCACATACACTTATGTGCTAATCTACTAATGTTATACACAACGATTAGGGATATACATGAATAAAATATAATTACATCACAACTCTTTATGATTTCACATATATATATTTTATTCAAAAATGCCATATTACAAAATATACATAAATATAAAAGTACAATTTATCCCTAAAATAAATTTGTTTTAGGGCATACACTAACAAACATCTCACTTGCACTAAAACCAATCATTCATGTGCTTAAAACAGAATGAGTTAGCATGACTCTCATGTTTATTCTAGGACAAGTCTTTAGTGAACGGATTAGCAATATTATCATCCATGTGGATCTTTTCTATCTTTAGTTCATTTCTATCAATGATCTCTTTAATCAAATGATAGCGCTGTAATACATGTTTAGATCACTGATGAGACCTAGGTTCCTTTGCTTGTGCAATAGCTCCATTGTTATCACAATACAAGAGTATAGGATCACTAATGGAAGGAACCACTCCAAGTTCAGTTACAAACTTCTTGATCCAAACTGTCTCTTTTGCAGCTTTTGAAGCTGCAATATATTCGGCTTCTGTTATAGAATCAGCCGTGGTGTTTTGTTGGACTTTTTCAACTAACCGCACAACCATTAAGAGTAAATACATATCCAGAATGCGACTTTCTATCATCCTTTTCAGATTGAAAGCAAGCATTTGTATACTAGCGAATTGTCAAGGGGTAGTTCTTGTCCACCATAGATCAAGAATAAATCTTTAGTTTTTCTTAAGTACTTAAAAATATTCTTGACTACTATCCAATGACCACTTCCTGGGTTAGATTGAAACCTACTCTAACACTTAGAGCATAGGAGACATCGGGTCTAGTACATAACATAGAATACATTATAGAACCTATAGCTAAGGCATATGAGATCTTTTTCATGCTACTCTTTCGACATCGGTCTTAGGACACATGTCTTTAGAAAGGTACACACCATGAGACATTGGTAAGTAACCCTTCTTGGATTGATCCATGCTAAACCTCTTTAGCATCTTATCTATGTACGTTGATTGAGTAAGACCAAGCAACCTCTTTGATCTATTTCTATAGATCTTCATTCTCAGAATATAGGTTGCCTCTCCCAAATCTTTCACAGAAAAATTTCTAGACAACCATACCTTTACACTTTGAAGCATTGGTATGTCGTTTCCTATCAACAATATGTCATCCACATAAAGTATCAAGAGGACATTGAAAATAATAACACTCCCACTAACCTTCTTGTATACACAAGATTCATCCTCATTTTTCATAAAATCAATCTCTTTGATTGTCTCATCAAAACAAATGTTCCAACTCCTACAAGCTTGCTTTAGTTCATAAATAGACCTTTGTAACTTGCATACTTTGTTAGGATTTGTGGATATAAACCCTTCAGATTGTATCATATACACCTCTTCTTGCAAATTCCCATTAAGGAAAGTAGTTTTTACATCCATTTACCAAATCTCATAACTATAATATGCAGCTATTGCAAGTAAAATTCAAATAGATTTAAGCATTGCAACTGGTAAGAAAGTTTCATCAAAGTCAACTTCTTGTCTTTGTGTATAACCTTTTGCCCCCAATCGCACCTTATAGATAATCACATTACCATCCATGTCGGTCTTTCTCTTAAAGACCCACTTGCACCTAACAGGTTTAATCCCTTTAGGTGGATCGACTAAGGTCCAAACCTTATTGTCATACATGGAATCCAATTTAGATTTCATGGCTTGTAGCCACTTCTGAGAATCCTTATCAGACAGTGCTTCTTCGTAAGATGTAGGTTCATCATTCATAATGACTAATACATCACTGTACCCACTTACAAGAAACTCATATCTATTTGGAGCACGATGTATCCTAGTAGTACTACGAAGAGCTTGTGTATCATTAGCTTCATCCTCTATCACGTCATCATGTGATTGAATCTCTTTTTCCATTTGTTGATCAATACCATATTGTGTTTCTTGAACTTCTCTAAGATCTATTTTGATCCCACTTGTCCTTTCAAGAACAAACCCTTTTTCTAGAAAGACGGCATGCTTTGAAACAAACATCTTTTGTTCAATGGGATTATAGAAATAGTATCCAAATGTCTCTTTTGGATACCCCACAAATAGGCATTTCTCTGACTTAGGTTCAATTTTGTCAGATTCTATCCTCTTCACATAAGCAGGGCAACCCCAAACCTTCAAGTATGAAAGTTTAGGTTTCTTTCACCCAAACCATATCTCATATGGAGCGGAATCAACAACTTTTGATTGAACACGATTTAGTAAATGGAAGGCAGTATTAAGAACATAGCCCCAAAATGATTTTGGGAGGTATGCAAGACTCATCATTGATCGAACCATATCCAATAGAGTTCGATTACGTCTCTCAGATACAACATTTAGTTGTGGTGTATGAGGAGGAGTCCATTGAGGTAGAATCCCATTCTCTTTAAGATAATCTTAAAACTCTTGGTTCAAGTATTCCCCACCTCGATCAGATCAAAATATTTAATACTTTTACCAAATTATTTTTCAACTTCATTCATGAATTATTTGAACTTTTCGAAGGTTTCGGACTTATACTTCTTTAAGTATACATTATCATATCTAGAATGGTCATCCGTGAAAGTAATGAAGTATGAAAAACCTCTTCTAGCATGAATTGACATAAGACCACAAACATCAGTATGTATTAGCCCCAACAACTCACTAGATCTATCACTTTTTCCAATCTAGTAAAAGATGATTTGATCATTTTACCAAGTAAACAAGATTCACATATATCATATGATTCATAATCAAATGATCCCAAATAACCATTATTGTGTAATTTGAAAATGCGTTTCTCATTTATATGATCAAGTCTACAAAGCCAAAGGAAAGATTGTTTCAAATTATCAATTTTGGACCTTTTAGTATTTATGTTGAGAATTGGATTTTCCATGTTTAGAATATAAAGACCATTACTCAAAGAAGTAGTTTCATACACAATGCTATTACGTGAAAAAGAATAACATTTATTCTTTTGCATAATGACAAAATCATCAGTGTCTAAACACGGAATAGAAACAATATTTCTAATAAGAGATGGAACAAAATAACAGTCTTTAAGTTCTAAAACAAGACCACTAGGCAAAGAAAGATAATAAGTCCCTAAGGCTAATGCAGCAACATTTGCTGCATTTTCCACACGCAGGTCCACTTCTCCCTTAGCCAATATTCTACTTCTCCTTATTTGTCCCTGCATATTTTTACAAGTATGAGATGCTGATCCGGTATCTAATACCCAGAAATCTGATTTAGAAGTAGAAATATTAATCTCAATCATAAACATACCTGAAGTAGAAGTTTCATTAAGCTTCTTCTGCTTCAAGGTATGTATATAGGCCTTGCAGTTCCTTTTCCAGTATCCTTCGTTTTCACAATAACGATTACCCTTGGTCTTGTCCTTCTTGATCACAGGTGTTGGTTTTAACCGAAATTTGACTTTCACAAAACCAACCTTGGATTTCTTTTTCTTCTTATTAGAAAAATCAACAACCATCACTTGTTTTCTTTCCTTTTTAATAGTTGTCTCAACAGTTTTAAGCATATTCAACAATTGAATAAGAGTTGTAGATAACTTATTCATGTTATAATTCATCACGAACTGTGAAAAGCTATCAAGCAGATATTGCAAAATTAAGTCAATATTTAACTCATGATTTTGCTTAAATCCCAATCGTTCTAATTTTCAATTAGTTGTATAGATCTCTTCCGATCATCTTCAATACATGAACCACTACTGAAGTACCTTCTGCCATTTTACAACGGAATAACTCTTTAGAGTTCTCATACCTCTCATTCCTTGACTCTTTATCAAACAACTTTTTGAGATGAAGAATCATGGAATGGGCATCCATGTTATCATGCTATTTCTGGAATTTAGAACTCATAGCAGCCAACATGATACAAGAGGCAGTATCATTGTCCTCTATGTGGTTACAATAAGCATTCTAAACTACTTTATCAGCATCATTTGTTAGGACATCAGGAATAGGTTGATCAAGAACATAGTCAATTTTCTCGTGCTTGAGAACAATTCTCAAGTTACGATGCCAGTCCAAAAAATTTTGCCTAGTGAGTTTGTTATCATATAAAATGGGACGTAAATTGATGTTATTACTCATATTCTACAACATATAAATAAAGATAGTAAAAGAATTTGTTATTTATGCATAAACAAAACCAAAATATAATATGGACTTCCTTTTAATTTGGTTCTTGCTCCTACTATTTTAATTCAAATAAATAACCTTCACATATTGATTCGGGAGCTATCACATAACCCCTAGTGGGCTAAGATCTTATCTAATTATTTTGATCTTGGGTGTACCCAACAAACCAAAATAATTTCGAAAGGCATGTAATTCCTACCAATTACAACTCTTTGTAATTCTTAGATAGTCAGGTATCAACTCTTTGATCGCATATCTTATGTGACTCTTAACATTTGCCTCAAAGACATATAACCTTGAGTGTGCCCAACAAATTATATGCCTTCGTTAAGTCATACCCATTATTCAGAGATCTCATCACATAGCGCAATCATGTCCAACGTAGAGTAACATTGGATTAGCCCAACAAGTTAAATCTAAGAAGAACTCTCATTTGTTACTATAATAATGGAAGGCAACATATTTATTGACTTAATATTAATTTGAGGGATTTTCTTTTATTTATTTTATTAGGTCTCATCAAAATTGCATGCAATATTATCATATCAGTCAACATATAATAAATAAAACATGCATAAAACCATGGATGATTATGGACTTTTACTAAACTAGTTTCCTTGAGTCACAAAGGAAACTAGGTGGTCAAATTCCAAGGGTAATCTTCAACTCTTGAAAATTTCTTTCGTGGTTGCACTTTTCGCCATCTCCATCATCCTGTACATTACAAATGTAATTCTATCTAAACATTTTAGATATTCAATCCTATCCCTAACCTACATCTATGTACATTACATGATTGGTTAAAAAACCCTCGAGTTACATTCGAGGGGATTGAGATGAGAAAATAATTACATTCAGAATAATAAAGATAGGCAAGACACGCAGGCTCTATTTAAAAATTTATAACCATTGAATTTGAACCAAATAAATCAAACACAATCACATTGGTCTTAAGTTCATAATCAACCATCGTGCTACTAAATAATTCAATAATTGAATAAAAGCATAAATCCGTATTTAATAGCTAATCATGAATGACTATACTTTATAATTCCAATCTCATTAAAATTATCAATATTTGAATTATTTATGAAAATATTTTATAGAGAAAAATTAGTATTTGCCAATCTCATTAGAAAATAATCCCTTAAATAATAGAATTTCAAAAATTATATTAGAAACAATTTCTAAAATTTTTTTGAACATTTATTAAATTCCAATCTCATTGAAAAATAATAAATTTCTAAAATTTAAACAAATTATCTAATTCTAATCACATTAGAATTAAATAAATATTTTCAAAGGTTTTATACTTTCTAAATTTTAATCAAATTAAAATGAAGAAAGTTTCTAAATCTTATCAATTAATTTTAAACAACAAGTGTCAAAAATCAATTACTGATTTCTAAAATCAAAATTTAGAAAAACATTGTATATGAAAATATTAAATTAAGTGTCATGCAAAAGCTGTGAATCAAATTCACGGTGAATTCTCTTTTTTTTTTCTCCAATATTTTTCATAAATTAAATTCAAAAATTTTGTATAGTTTGAACAATTCAATATTGCATGACAACTAAATACAACTACATCATAAATTAATCAAGGGTGGCTCTAATACCACTGTAAGAAAGTAAACAAACAGATAACACAGCGGAATTTAAAATTTTTACTTTTCTATCATAGATCACCTTGATTAATTTATGCATAGTACAAGAAAAGTATAGAGATTATACCATAAAATCGCAGTAAAATCTCAAATATATTTGGGACGTCGATCTACAAGTCGCACAAGTGTCCGACCTCTAATGGTATCCACACAGATAATTAAATCAGGAATCTTTACAAGATTGATTAACCCAAACCACAGAGTGTTAGTTCCTAAATTATTTTTCTTTTCAAAACGTAACTTTCACGTTTCTCAAAAAAAATTTGACGGCTTTTGATTCCTTTTTGGCCGTAGGTATACAAGTACTACTCCTAGTACTTATTACTTAACCATATATATACATACATATATATATATATATATATATATATATATGATAATTTAGAATTCCAATCAAATTGGGATTCAGGGAATTGTACTAATCTTGATCAATTTGGGTCAAGGGCATATGATTAAATATAAAACCATTAGAAGTTCTAATATATATTACACATTAGTTCCTATGATTTATGTCTTATTACAATTAAGCCCAAAAGTTAATTTATCACATAAATTAACCCATAAGTATCTCATACTTGTCAAATCCATTTAATCCCGATTTAATTATCCTTAAGTGTGTGACCCTTTAGGTTCCGAATCACGTTGGCAATAAGTATAAATTAGAATCCTAAAATAATTAGAATTAGATAAATTAAATTCCTTTAATTATCATTATTCTCCAATTAATTAATTTACACTTATAGATCAAGATTAACTTCTAGCAAAGTATCATGACCACCCAACTGTTAAGATATGCCAAGTGGTTCGACATCACCCATTCGTGATTAGTTCCTGTGTAATTTTTATCCTTTCACCAGCCTATATCACGATTAATTCAAGAGTACAGATATAATGCCAACTCTTATCAATGAATTAATCAAATTTACTTCTTTCCAAAATACAACTCACTTGAAATAGAATTCAAGACACTCTTAATTCTATTTTCACTTTGCGCAAAGATTTCCGAATCGCATTTCAAGAAGTGGCCATATTGGGATATACTCTGCTATTATAAGGAGTGGTGAATCCTTTATTGGTCATATCTTATTTTATCATGATTCATACTATACCCGACTCTACAGTATGTGCGACTCATTAAGAGTAGCGACTTATAAAGCCAAAATATAATCATCCACAATTAAATAAACTCATGACCTCAAGTCAAAGGATCATTACACTACTATCACAAAGAGATTAATCCATTGGCATTGAAATAATAATCCATGTGGAATACTCTTAGCGGGTCAATCTGATGCACTTATTCCCAACAAGGATCCACATTCACTTATACGTTAATCTACTAGTGTCATACACCATGATTAGAGATATACACGAATAAAATATAATTACATCATAACTCTTTATGATTTCACTATCATATATATATTTTATTCAAAAATGACATATTACAAAATATAAATAAATATAAAGTGTAATTTATCCCTAAAATAAATTGACTTTAGGGCATACACTAACACAAGCCGCATCCAAATTCTTCATCTTCAGCTTCAAAGTTGACCAAGGATTTGGGAGGATAGATACAAGCAGTTTATTGGTTGTTGGACTTGGAGGTGGGAAATAAGAAAGGTTTTATGTTTCTGTTGGTAGGAGAAGAACTGGATGGAGGGGGTTTTTGAAGAACTTGGGAGAGTTTAACGGAATCGTGGAAGGAGAGAAGAGAGGGGTTGGTGCCTTGTGGCTGGGAGTAGGGAAGTTGTGGAGGGTGGAAAAGATGAACCCAGGAAGTTGTGGTTGGTGTGGTTGGCAGAGATGTCAAAGAAGTGATGGTCGGATGCTTGACTTTTACGAGGGTAATATTGTCATTTATTAATGTTGTGGCAATATCATTGACCATAAGATTCGTTTATTAAGAAATATATATTTAATATATCATTTGAAAAATTCAAAAGTTATCTATTTTTAAAAATTTATTTCAAATCTAATCATTCAGCACAATTAGCCCTCGACTATTTCACGCAATGTTTCTTGGATATGATGGTTGTTTAGTTGATATTATTTTTAATATTCACAAATCTTTTCTTCTTTCCTCAACTCCCCGATGGCACGTACAGGTTGCTTTGACATTGAAACTTTTAGAATTTTTTTCATTAAAAGAAAATTTTATTAGTTTTTTGTCTTTGGGAAATAATTTTGCATTTTTGGCACAACTTTGACTAACAATTTTGTACAATTCTTTTGATTTTTATATTTTTTATTAATTTTTTTAAACTTAACAGCCACGTGACACGCATGTGGCTATTTTCTATTAAAAAGTTTAATTTTCTATTAATTGTCCTAATTTTGTTCAAATTTTAGAATATTGAGGACTAAATTTGTTTTGTCTAAAATTTTAGAGATTTATTTATTAAATACCCCAAACAAGAGGGACCAATAGGTAATACATTTTTCCCATGAATGCAATCCTGGGGTAGTTTTCTAACAAATGGACCTCAGGGCTTTTTTCTAGCAATGCTTACCTTGATACATTCCCTTAAGCGCCTATACATTTCCTTACAGTCTTACAGAACAAAAATTAAAAATTAAAAATTAAAAAATAATATAAAATAATTCCTTCACAATTTGTTATATAAAAATTACCCGCTGTTTGAGTTGAAAAAGTATGCATCAAGCACTGTTTGTCTTGATTTTTCTTCTAAGTCGAATATGAAAAGCATAATTCGGAATCCTTAAGATAAGAAGCCATAATGATATATATTGTACTGAATTATCTCTGTCTTCACATTAGAGGTCAATGAATATATTATTTTGTTGAAACTGATATTTTCTTATGGAAAAATCTATGGGAAATAATTACATAAAAAATATAATGTTGAGATAATCATTTAATTAGTGCATCCAATTTTTTGTTTCTATGTAAAAACTCTTTTTATGAAAAATCTTCTCCTACATGAACAATGTTTTCTAATCACTTTTATCTTCTAACTTGTCCAATATGTTCATTCTTTATTCTTAATAAATAACTCCTAGTTCCAATATAGAGTTTAAGGCAAGTGGTTCGTATTCAATAATAATTATCACTAAATTATCCAAATTGTTCGTTGTTAACCACTAACTTATTAATCAAATTAAATGTATCCCATTCATCCATATTGATTGTGAATTTCTTTTATCCTATGGTAAGTAGTAATTTTCGTCATTTCTAATTTTTATAGCTTGTTGATACCTCATAAATATCGTATATTTTATGTATTAGTTATCTCAGTTTTGATGTGATGCAAGCGATATTTGAGTCAATTATGAATTTAACTATTTTATTTTGAGTTTGTGTAGTTTTTAATGGAAAATAAGTCAAAAAGACCAAAAAGTTGGAGAAAAATCAAAAGGATGAGAAATATGCATCGGCGAGGAGCGAATTTGGACGCTGTTTGTCTTTTTGATCATAACTTTTTCTTGTCCAAACTCCAATTGAGATGATTCAAGAAATTTTGGAAAGATAAGAGAAAGAACTACAACTTTCATGTTTTGACTTTTTTCAAATTCTTTTAGCATCAAGGTTAAAATTGAGATGGAATCTGGTACTGGGATACTGAAAGTTACGGACATGCATGACCCAAAGCTTGCACATATGCTCAAATTCCAGAGGGCAAAATTTTATAGTTCCTTCTCACACACATGTGCGAGGAATTTGTGTGTATGTGTGCACGATGTGCAGCTAGTTATGGAAATTACTTGTTTTTTAAGTTTTCTTTGCCTGGTTGATTCCTTTTTGTGTTTTAGCGTATTTCTATCATCTGAGGGGTCAAAACCTTGATATAACACCTATAAATACCCCATTGTATGAGAAGTTAAATATTAGTAGTAGTCATTAGTTAAATTAGATATTAGATTAGAAAAATTATTAGATTAGCATTTTATTTTCTTGTCACGACCTCAAGTTTCATCAATTGTAATTGAGTCGGCTACGCTATTGAGTTTGCTTTTTGTATTCTCTTATACACATTTAATTCCAGTTCTTATTTGAGTTCCATAGTTTTAATTAAATCTTATTGTATTTACTTTTCTAGTTCATTAATTTAAGTTTGTTTTCGGTAAATTTTATTGCTTTTCCTAGTTTTAATTAGTTTTTGTAATTGTTCTTATTTTCTTAGTGGTTAAAATTAATTTAGTTAGGTAGAGAAAAATCTTGCAATTAATTTGTCTAACTAGCAAGTAGGTTTGTCAACCCTACTAGTTGTCCAATAGTATTCATGGGAACGATCCTTACTCACCCGATCTACAAACATCTCGTAGCCTTGCGAGCGTGTGTAAGTGTTTATTAGGGGTATTAAGGCTTAATTATTACTTGTTGTGAATTGAATTACCTAATTAATATTTACTCGAACAAGTTTTTGGCGCCGTTGCTGGGGACTTTTTTTGGCAGAATATTAGGTTTAGCGAGCCTTACTAGATTAAACTATTTATTTTTCTTTTAATTATTTACTATTGGTTTTGTTCTTTCTTTTGGATTTTTTCCTTTGTTGGTCCCAAAGCAACCTAAGAGGGGGGGTGAATTAGGTTTCTAAAAATACTTTTAGAAATATTAAGATTTTCCAAATAAAAACTGATATAATCGAATCAGTGAAATAGTGAAGTAAGAAAGAGAGAAAATTAATCAGCCAATACTTCCAAGCTAACAAGTTTGAAGTATCAAATCACTAAAATGCTTCACACACTTGGTGAGCCAATAATCTTTACAAAGTAGGGATATTCTTGCTCACACTAAAATTCTTTTAGTTGAGCCAAGAATCTTACTTACAACCTCACTTTCGTACAAGATTATCACTCCACTCAAAATTGAATTGTACTCTAAATTGCACACTAATACAACAAAGCACTATAGCCAATTTGTACTAAAATTGCTCTTCTCTAAGACTTGTATTCAATATATTAGATAATTTTTACAAAATATCAAAGCAATTATTTATCAAGAGCAATAAATGGTGGTTGCAACTACTTCCTAACGGCCAAGTAATAAATGCACAAAAAGTAGCCGTTGGGGTTTCGGACGTCCGAGATTGATGGGATGCGTCCGACACAGCGTCCGATCTTCATGCAGTTGGTGAAGAATTTCGTTCGAACGTCCGTGCATGCGTCCGTTCCATCGTCCAATAGAGGCTTCGGACGGTCATGTTCGTCCGTTTGGAGAAGCAGTACGATTCTTCTTTCTGCCTGTTCGTTCGGACGGTGGAATGCGTCCGAGAAGCTTGACACAGTTCGGACGGTACAGTGCGTCCGAAAACCCTGTCTCTAGCAAAACAAATAACAGACCTGCAAAAACTTGTTTACAGAGTTAAGTGTTTATGTCATCATCAAAATAAGGTTTGGAAAACATCATTCTTCAATATTTGAACTTTGGTATTTTTCTTGTAATGTATAGTAAATACTCGTTCTTCCAACCAACCACTACTTCCAAGTGATTTGGAGATTAAACGAACTATGTAACTAGAAACCGCAGGAAACCACAAGAATCAAGCCAATGAGAGAATATAATAGAGAATCCAAATCGCAATACTGGGGATCAAGACGAAGAGCAGGTAATCATGACAATAGAGGTAATGCTAATCCCCGACCCTTTAGAAATTATGCCATACCAAACTTTGAGGTGTCAAGTTCTAATATTACCCAAATAACCATACAAGCCAACAACTTTAAGATCAAGCCAGCTTTGATTCAGATGCTCCTAACCCATGCTATGTTTGGAAGTGGGCTAAACAAGGATCCCTACTCTCATTTGGTGAATTTTGAAGAAATCATTGACATATTTAAATACAATGAAGTACATCTAAATTGTATTCGAATGAGAGTTTTTTCATTTTTTTTGAGGGATAGGGCAAAGGCTTAGTTACAATCCTTCTAGCAAGGTACTTTCACCACATGGAATTAGTTGGCTCAAGAATTTTTGGCCAAGTACTTTCGACGGTCAAAGACCGCAAAGCTCCACAATGAATCATTACTTGATTCAAACAAATTACTAGGGAGAGCTTAAATGAAGCAAGGGAGTGCTTCAAGGAGTTGCTCAAAAAGTCTCCACATCATGCCATTCCATTACGGCTACAAGTACAGATGTTCTATAGTGGATTATTTTCGGAGACAAGATTGATCGTCGATACAAGTGCAAGAGGCATTTTTCCTCTCAAAACTCCAGAAGAAACATAAGAACTATTGGAGAGGATGGCATCAACTCACTACTACCATGGCACAATCACTCCTTTAGCTGGGCAACAACCACAACAACAAGTCCATCAAGTTAATGCCCAACAAAGAGGTATGATTAATTTTATTGATGCTTTCTTGGCTTAATAGGGTATGACATTGAACATGATGCCAAATTTGACGAAGGCCCTAGAAAATATGGGATGAAATCTAGTGAACTCCATAGATTCAGCACCTCAAGGATTTTAACTTGTGACTTTTGTGGAGGAAATCATCAAAATAGCTATTGTGAAACATCCCATGCCACAAAATGAGCAAGTTCAATTCATTGTCAATCAAAATTCAAGGTCAAGGAATCCACCTAATTGCTATGGTAACACCTATAACCCATCTTGGTACAATCATCTGAATTTTCTTAGACTAATCAGAATAATGTTCAAAATCCATCCTTCTAACTTAACCAGCCACAATTAAATTTTTCCAACCAAGGTTCATTCTTTCGACCATATGAACGCCTCACTAGAGGAATTTTCAGAACTTTCCGCCTGAACCAAATAACTTATACTAAACTCTACCTCCAAGACCCCCTTTTCAAAATCCCAATTAGCCTTCACATGTAAACCATGATTAATCCGCTGAGGATAATTTGAAGAGGGACTTTGAAGCTTTGCGGAGGAAGTATGAGAATTTGCTAGCTTCTACAAGGAACATGGAATTGCAATTGGGACAACTAGCTCGGAAAAATAATGTGAGAATTGTTGGGGCATTGCCAAGTGACACCATTCCGAACACAAGGGATAAGGCTAGCATGTGTAACACCCATGGGAGGAAGCAAGTGCAAGCATTCACCGTAAGGAGTGATAGAACTGTGGAACCAAGGAAAGTTAACAAGGATAATGCAAGGACCATGGAGAAAAATGAGGCAAAGGAAAAGGGAGAGGCATCCAAGAGTAGTGATGATCAAGAAGAACCTATCAAAGCTCTTCACTAACAAGGTAAACTAAGGAACTCTCGACTTCAACAGGTAAGCGGGTAAGAATTTCTTTCCCTCAAAGAATGAAAGAGGAGGAGAAAACCAAGAAATTCAAGAAATTTTTGAAAATATTGAAATTAGCATTGCCTTCTTTGAAGCTATTGAAAATATGCCCATCTATGCCAAGTTCATGAAATAGATTTTGTCGAGTAAGAGGAAGCTAATGGGGTCTGAAATTTTGTGCTTAAACAAAGGATGCAGTGCTATCATTCGAAAGAATCTTCCCCCTAAGCTCTAGGATCCTGGCTCGTTTTCTATTCCATGTGAGATAGGAGGAGTGACAGCCCTTTGAAAGAGGCTTTTGTGATTTGGGTGCCTTCATCAACCTTATGCCTCATTCCACTTATAAGAAGTTGAATGAATGAGGACTAAAACCCACAAACATCACCCTTCAATTGGCTGACAGGAGTGGACGGCAACTAGTAGGAGTGGTCGAGGACCTCATTGTCATGATGGGCAAAGTATTTCTACCGAAAACTTTCATAGTGCTCGACATAGAGGAGGACGTGGTAACCCCGATAATTTTAGGAAGACCTTTCTTGGCCACCGGACAAGCCATTATAGATATTCAAGCTGGGAATCTATAATTTAGAGTTAATGACATTATGTCATTTAATGTTTTTGATTCTTTTAATTTCCTTATAAATATGATGATGTGATGAGTGTTGATTGATGATTTGGTTATGGATTTTTACAGGAAATCCATGAAGGATGAGGGCAAAGATATGGAAGACAACCATGAAGATATGATGGGGTCTAGTAAAGAAGATAGCACTCAAAAGGAAGAGTACTTCTGTAGGAAGTTGTGGAAGAGAACAAGTTGGAGAGTAAAGGTCAACTTAAACCACTTCTTTCTCATCTTAAATATGTTTTTCTTGGAGAACAAGATACATATCCTGTCATTGTGACTGCTTTACTTTCATAAATTTAATTATGAAAATTGATTTTTGTTCTTAAAAAATATCGTGGGGCAATTGCATAGAGCATTGAGAGCATAAATGAAGAAGCCCTTCAATTTGCATGCTCAAAATACTCCTTAATGATAACTCCAAGCCAACTAGACAACCTCAAAGAATGTTAAATCCAGCTTTAAAAGAGGAAGTTAAAAAGGAGGTTTTGAAATTATTAGACGTCGGGGTCATTTATCCCATTATTGATAATGAATGGGAAAGCTCGACTCAAATATTTCCCAAGAAAAAGGGGATCACGGTAGTTGTAAATGAGAAAAATGAACTAATTCCCTCTAGATTAGTGACCGGATGGTGGATATGCATTGACTATAGAAAACTAAATGAAGCCAATAAGAAAGACCATTTTCCCTTGCCATTCATTGATCAAATGCTTGAGCGCCTCTCAGGACATTCTTTTTATTGCTTTCTCGACAATTATTCAAGGTATTTTCAAATAGCCATAGCCCCTGAAGATCAAGAGAAAACCGCATTTACTTGTCCATATGAAACTTTTGCTCACCAATGTATGCCTTTTGGGTTCTGCAATGCTCCTAACACTTTCCAATGATGCATGTTTGTTATTTTCCATGACATGATTAAAAAATTTATTGAAATTTTCATGGATGGTTTTAGTGTTTTTAGTGATTCTTTTGATTCATGTTTAGATCATCCTGCTTGTGTTTTAAAAAGATGTGAGTCTACCAACTTGGCACTAAAATTACGAAAAATGCCATTTCATGGTAAAAGAAAGGATTGTATTAGGCCATTGAATTTCGGCTAAGGGCATAGAAGTAGATAAGTTTAAAATAGAAGTCACTGAAAAATTATCTCCTCCTACTAATGTGAAAGGGCAGTGAGCAGCTTTCTTGGTCACACCTATTTTTATTGACGTTTCATTAAAAAAATTTCTTTGATTTCTCGCCCTTTATGTACTTTGTTGCAATGATTGTGCCTTTTGATTTTAATAATGAATGTTTGTTTGCTTTTGAAAAATTGAATAAAACTTTGATTATTGTACCAGTCATAGTCGCTCCAAATTGGAATTTGCCTTTCGAGCTAATGTGTGATACAAGCGACTATATCGTGAGTGCAGTTTTATATCAAAAGAAAGATAAAGTCTTGCGTGTGGTAGAATATGCTAGCCGTATCCTTAATATAGCTCAAGCGAAGTATTCCACTACTGAAAAAGAGTTGTTAGCAGTAGTATTTACATTTGATAAGTTTAGGTTATATCTCATAGGTAATAAGGTGATTTTTCATACAAACCACACAGTTCTTAAATACCTATTGACTAAAAATTATGTAAAACCTATACTAATTAGGTGGATTTTACTATTGTTGGAATTCGATTGGGAATGGTGGATAAGAAGGGTTGACAACATAGTGGCAGACCACCTATCAAGATTAGAACAGCCAAAGGCAGAAACAGATGAGGAGGTGCCGCTTAATGAGACCTTTCCAGAAGAGCACTTAATGTGAGTGGATAGTAATGCACCTTGGTACATAGATATTGTTAATTTCCTCGTGGCCAAGGTGATCCCATCCACTATGGATTCAAATCAGTGAAAAAAGTTCCTTTTGAAGATGAAGTATTACATTTGGGATGATCCTTATCTATACTGCCAGTGTAAAGATCAATTGATCTAGAGATGTATTCCAGAAAGCGAAATTCAAAGTGTTCTATATCATTGTCACTCTTTACTGGTAGGAGGACACCATGGCTTTCAAAGGACGACGGTAAAAATTCTTTAGAGTGGGCTCTTCTGGCTTACATTATTTGAGAAACAAGAGACTTTGTGCTATATAATGTGATAAATGTCAACGTGCAGGTAACTTGTCTATAAGAGATGAAATGCCATTAAACAAGTTGAAATCAATATCGTAGTTTGTGAAATCTTTGATGTGTGGGGTATTGATTTTATGGGCCCCTTTCCACCATCACACAATAACAAATTCATTCTTGTGGCGGTGGATTATGTGTCTAAGTGGGTGGAAGAAGCGGCACTACCAATCAATAATGCTAGAGTGGCAGTGAATTTTGTGAGAAAGAATATTTTCTCGAGGTTCGGTGTCTGCAGGCTATCATAAGCAACGAAGGATCACACTTCAAAAATTATTTCTTTGAGTCCGTCTTGTCCAAATATGATGTCATCCACAATATAGCCCTAGCATATCATCTGCAAACTTCTAGACAAGTAGACGTGTCCAATAGGGAATTGAAGCGCTTTCTTGAGAAAATCGTAAATTCTTCAAGGAAGGACTTGTCCAAGAAATTTGATGACACATTATAGGCATATAGGACTGCCTTCAAGGCTCCAATTAGGATGTCTCCTTATAGAATGATTTATGGTAAGGCTTGTCATCTCTTGGTTGAAATCTATATTAGAGCACAAAGCATATTGGGCGATCAAAAGTCTCAACTATGATTTGAAGGAGGCCGGGGAGAAAAAGCTTCTAGATTTGAACGAATTGGATGAGTTTCTAAGAGAAGCCTATGAAAAGGCAAAGTTTTATAAGGAGAAGACGAAGGTTTGACAAGACAATCATATTTCTGGCAAAGAATTCAAGACTGGGGAAATGGTTATATTGTACAATTCCTGACTAAAATTATTTCATGGAAAGTTGAAGTCAAGATGGCCTGGCCATTCGAAGTAGTGCAGACATTCCCGTATGGCGCAGTGGTGTTGAAAGCAAGCCAAGGAAATTTCAAGGTTAATGGCCACCGAGTGAAACGCTACTATAGAGGAATCATCAACAAGGCATGAGAAACCATTTACCTCGTCAATGCTTGATTTAAAGTACCGAAGTTGAGCCTAAGACTATAAACAAGGGCATGGGGATGATTCCTCTACCTTCCCACCTTTTCCTCCATTTCCTCGAAAGTTGTCACTCTTCAACTTCTGATGACGAGTCTTGATCTCCTAGTTCTCATGGCGATACACTCGTGGGATTTGATTATTGTTGAAAAAGAACTTCGTGATGCTTCGTATTTTTCTTGCCTTCAGCTTATTTTAGGATGATATTGTACTTTTTGTTATTTTATTTTAATTTATTTATGATGTTCATGATGTATGCCCATAAGGGATTAAATTTTTTTTTTTTTTTTTTACTATCTTGGAATCTCATTCCTGGATTTTTCTTATTTTTCTTAATGTTTTAAAGGTTTTAACGTTTTGTTGTTGTTCTAGTGCTTCATGACGTGTTTCAACTCATCACGTGGATATTTATGTCATGATACACTATGCCAACCGTTCTTCTTTGTTAGAGAAGCTTTCACTTTCCCTCTTTATGCTTTTATTTTTTTTAACATTGAGGACAATGTTTATTTCAAAGTGTGGTGTGGGGTAGGGAGTTATATGGATTTACATTTGTTTGGCATAGTTAGCTCAAATTTTGTTGCAATAGGTTTTAATTTTTTGTTGATCTGAGCGCTTTAATTTTTGTGAGAACTAGTTGAATTTTTGAAATTTTCAAAATTTTTGAAATGCTTAGCATGTCTCTTTAATTTTCTTCTTCATAATTTTTTAGTTAAACCATCATGAGTGAGTAGTTGATGTTAATATTTTCCTTGCATGATTTCTAAAAATTCTTGAGCACTTAGTCATAAAATATTTTTTATTTTTGACACTTATAGATAATTGTGTGAATTCACTTATATTACATCCCACAAACTTGTTTTCTTATATTTTTGAGGCAAAATTTTATAGACAGCTTAATTTAGTTTAAAGATGAGGGTAGAGTCTTCTTTGATCGATTGAGCCGTTCAAGCCAACCCTATTTTATATGATTGTATCCCTAGTACCTTATTTTGCGTCTTGATTTGTAATGAATGGAAAGGAATACCATTTGCTTTCTTTCATTGAAATTCATTTTACCTATCTTTATGAAGCTAATAAAGTCTTTAATTTTTAGTACTATCTCAAAATGTCCCTTAAGAGTTTTATTGCACACAATTGTTCGGGAGATATAGGGTAAAAGATAGTTAAATGAGGGTGGTAAATTGTATGAGTGAATGGTGTACATTTATGGGACAAGGGGTACTGGGAGGAAGAAATAAAATCTTTGAAAAGTGCAGGTAGTGCCGTCATTGATACCTACCTTGTTGTATTTATAATTAGTGCCTATCACGGGTACCTGCATTTACAAGTAGTTCCCATCACTGGTTCCTATAGTGGTGTGTTTACGGATAGTGCCTATCTCTGGTACCTGTATTGGGAGCAGACATAAAAAAATGATAAATAAATATCCAAGAAAAGGTTGGTATGTTGGGTTGAAATTGAAAAATGAAGACTTTTTGTTTGTGATATGAAATTTTGATGGGTGTTTGTTGATTAAGTGTGGGGTTATTTTTGTGAAGGATTGATGTCTAATGTTTTAAAGAAAAGTTTTATTTTGATGTATTTTCGGCATTGATTTAATGAATCTCTTTATTTTGTTTTGTGTTATCTTTATCCTTTCTTTAATTAGCTAATGCCCTAACCTAACGTTATAAGCTAAAAGGTCCTACCTGATTTAAATTGACTTGGTTGTCTATATTTGCATAGAGGCGTAAGAAAGGTGAGCCATGAGGTATTTAGAAAAATTTTAAAAGTTTGTATGATTTGATCTGAGTATCTTGAAAATTGAGTTTTTATTGGATGACAATATTCTCACATACACCGGATTTCATGTCTAGGCTTTTATTAGCATTTGATCTCTTGAGTTCTTGGATTACTTCTGATGATGACATGGTTCTTAATTATTCGTGTGGAAAATTTTTGAGATGTGTTAGGTAAATTTTGATGAGTTTATCTATTTTATTTTATTTTGCTAGAGGACGATTATATGGTAAGTGTGGAGTATTTGATAAGTTCATAAATATTGTATATTTTATGTGTCATTTATCTCAGTTTTGATGTGATGCAAGCGATATTTGAGTCAATTATAGAGTTTAAATATTTTATTTTTAGTTTTTGTAGGTTTTGAATAGAAAAGGAGTCAAGAGGACCAAAAAGTTGGAGAAAAATAAAAAGGATGAGAAACGTGCATCGACAAGGGGTGAATTTAGACACTGTTCAGCATTTTGTTAACTTTCTTGCCAAACTCTGATTGAGGTGATGCAAGATACTTTGGAAAGCTAAAAGAGAGATCTACAACTTTCACATTTTGAATATTTCCAAATTCTATCAGCATCAAGGTTAAAATCGATGTGGAAACTGGTGAGGGCTACTGGAAGTTGCTCACATGCGCGACCAAAAGCCTACGCATGTGCACAAATTCCAAAGAGCAAAATTTCAAAGTTCCTTCTCGCGTACATGCACGAGGAATTTGTGCGCACGACGTGCAGCTAGTTATAGAAATGATTTGTTTTTGAAGTTTTCTTCACCCGGTTGAATTCCTTTTCAAGTTTTAGCATATTTCAATCACCTGAGGGGACAAAACCTTGATATAACTCCCTATAAATACCTCATTGTATGAGGAGTTGAACATTAGTAATCATTAGTTAGATTAGATATTAGATTAGAAAAATTATTAGATTAGGGTTTTATTTTCTTGTCAAGACTTCAAGTTTCATCAACTCTAATTCCGGCTACACTATTGAGTTTGCTTTCTTTATTTAAATTCAATTCAATTTTAGTTCTTATTTTAATTCCGTAGTTTTAATTAAATCTTATTATGTTTACTTTTCTGGTTTATTAATTTAAGTTTGCTTTTTATAAATTTTATTGCTTTCTCTAGTTCTAATTAGTTTTGGTAATTGTTCTTATGTTCTTAGTGGTTAAAATTAATTTACTTAAGCAGAACAAAATCTTGTAATTAATTTGTCTAACTAGCAAGTAGGTTTGTGAACCCTAATAGTTGTCCAATAGTTCTCATAGGAATGATCCTTACTCACTTGATTCACAAATACACGTCGTATTTTTGCGAGCATGTGTAGGTGTTAATTAGGGATATTTCCAAAGTTTAATTATTAGTTGTTTGTGAATTAAATTATCTAATTAGTATTTACCCGAACACTCGTAACGGAAATAGTACAATCACGCTACTTGGAAACAAAAATCAGGCAAAGGAAAAATGGGTGCTTAATATCTATTCTCATGCAAACAAAATTATCAAATGGAAGCTAGCGCCCCGGCATGCGCTGGTATTCTTATCCAGGCATTTCAATTGAAGAAAAAGAGATTTGACTTTGCTAGTACGTTGGTCGCTTAGCCAAAACGGATATTTGTCCACTACTCTTCTATTTTAAAATAATTGTCATATTTAATTAGTATATACAGATTAAAAAATTATTAAATTACATTAATTTTATAAAAATATAATTTAAACTGATTAAATTACCCTTTTACATTAATATCTAACTATATAATTTTTCCTTTATTTAGATGGTGCTATGGGTAAAAATTAGTTTAACATCATTCAAAACTTCTTTAATTTTATAAAACGACAGATAATTTAGCCTATAAGACAATTTGTATGAAATGACAACTATTTAAAAACGAAGGGAGAAATTATATTCCTCCACGTGTACACAAATAGCCAAATGTTCAATTGGCACTTTCTTTCTAGCCATTGTATTTAAGCCTGCATTATCACCCCTCTCTCATCTAGCAATTTCACAATTATTACAAAAGACAAAAAAAAATCAGAATTGCCAAAATCTCAACTAAAAACAGAGACAAAAAAAAAAAAAAAAAAGGTTGAAAGGTTAGTTAAGAAGTCGAAGGAAAAAATTATACCAAAAAAAAAAAAAAAAAACTGAGGAAGATGTTAAAGGCACACCGACACTAGATAGTAGATAGAAATTGGAGAAGAGAGACGGATATTAGATAGTGATATTAAATTTTACCCCTTTTTCCTTGACTAACATTTTTATGATTTCTCATTATTAATTAATATGGTTTGTTTGTTTCTTATTTTTTTTTCAAAATTATGTTTAGTTTGAGACTATCTTAAATAGCAATGCAGAAATTGGACTTAATGTTTTTTTCTTTAATGTGTGAACTCGTTGAAAAAAACATTTACTTCAATTGTTCTTACATAAACTGCATATTGACTTGATTTTCATTCGAATCTTACCATATTTAATACCTTCTTCTGTCATCTTCTACCTTGTGATGTGTATTTAACTGATCCTTTCCCTTCTAACAAACTCACCTGTCTACTGTCCGTAGTGATATCTTCTTCAAGGTTTTTTCACTGTCCCTTTTGTGCCTTATTTTTCCTTGTGTTTTCTTTTCTTTTCTTTTTCTTTTTTTTTTTTCCTATCAACAAAGTGATTTCAATTGTGAGATATATCCTTCCTTTTTTTTTATAAGAAACATGTATTCGTTACCATTTTCTATTGCATCCCATCATGTTGGTTGCTTTTTCATTTTTTATTTTTCTTGTTTCATTTTTTGTATATCTTCTAATGTAATTTTGATTTATTTTTTTGTAATGTGTAGCTAAAGGAAGGAGATAATCGGATTATCACTGTCCAAAAATCTGTAATTTCCCTTTTGAGAAGGTTTGGAAATGCTTGGAGATTGCCAAATTTTATCATCAATGGGTGGAAATGGTGGTAGTTCTTCAGATTCCTTCCATTCTTCATCTAGCCAGAACCCTAATTTCAACTTCATGACTAACTTGCCTTTCAACATTTCCCCACCCCTAATTCCTGTGAGTATCATTTGAAAATAAATTATATTCCATATCTTTCATTTAGTCTCCTTTAAATTTTTACCCTATATTTTTATGTTATGTGTCTCTTCTTGATCATAATTTTTTGTTAAAAAAAAAATTACTTAAACGGTCTTTTGCCTTATTTCATCAGGAGGAAAATAGGGTATCAAAAAGCAAGGAAGAGAACATGGAAATTAATTCAGGAAGTGAACATGTTGAAGGAGGAGTGTTTGGAAACGAGCAAGCCAACGAACAGCAACAACAACAGCCAAACAAAAAACGTTATCATAGGCACACTGCTCACCAAATCCAAGAAATGGAGGCGTATGACTTGATGGATCATTTGCCCCTAATTATATTATATTAATCCTTTAATTTATTATACTTAATTTTTTTTAAAAAAAATTGCTTCATCAAAAATAAATTGATTAGCGATGGATGATGTTTTTACCTTTGATTATCCTTAAACTTATCAATAAGTTCATTTCTAACACATGCATGCATGTTAATAATTAATGGTCATGTTTTATATAGGGTGTTTAAGGAATGCCCACATCCAGATGAGAAGCAAAGGCTAATACTCAGCCAAGATTTAGGCCTCAAACCCCGTCAGGTCAAGTTCTGGTTCCAAAACCGTCGAACCCAGATGAAGGTATCATTCATTAATACTTTTTATTAATATCCTTTGTGGGGTTTCATTTTAATTTCACCACTGAGGTTTGAAACTTTTGAAATTAAAAAAAAAAAAAAAAAAAAAAAAAACCTAGTTAAAAAGTGTTTCCCATTGTGAAGAAAACACTCCAACATAATCATCACGATTTCCAAGAAACACATTTTGACTACAATACTGTAAAAAAAAATTAATGCCCCTATACAAAGGTTACAGGTAAACAAATAGCAAAAAAAAAAAAAAAGAGTTAAGGGTAAATGGTTGAAAAATTCTAAGGATTTTTTCTTTGGGATGGAATGGGGGGGGGGGAGGAGGACATTTACTAATGTGTTGTGTCTTGTAGGCACAACAAGACCGGACAGATAATGCCATACTTAGAGCAGAAAATGAGAGTTTAAAGAGCGAGATTTATAAGTTGAAAGCTAAATTGAGGAATATTGTTTGCCCTAATTGTGGTGTTCCTGGAGTGCTTGAGGATATGTGTGTTGATGAAGAATTTGTTCGTGTTGAAAACACCAGGCTCAAGAAAGAGGTAGTCTTTTTCAAATACATTGTATATTAAAAGGAATTTCTATAATAACTTGGTGTTTATCATTTTACATTCAATTTCATTGCCAAATAAAATTTTATGATGGATATCCATTTTTAAAATTAATCATTTTGGCATAGTTCAAAAGATCAAAAGTCTCTACTAGATGTGAATTGCACTAGAATATAATCGCCAATTTTTCCCGTGCACCAAAAAAAAAAAAAAAAAAAAAAGAGTTCTCTTTATTTTGACACACAAAAAATCCAAAAACTCTTCTTATTTTTCCTTCCCATTTTGTATATCGTTTTAGTTCTTTAGTTAATTTTACGGAACATGAATCTTTTGACTAATAAGGAGTTTATCATGCGAATGAAACGAAAAGAACATTGTGGATATTAATTAAAATTACTAATTAGTTTTCTATTTTTTAAATGTGTTACAGTGTGGCCGTGCCTATGGAATGGATTCACAATATGGTGGCCGGCCAATCCAAGAAATTGGGCCAAGCACCCTTATGGCTCCTTCCTTAGATTTGGATATGAATATGTTCCCAAGCAAATTTGAAGAGCCTAATATGGCTGATTGCCAAGGCATAATGATGCCTATGCCTTTTATTTCTGAGAATCTCAACTTTTCTGGTGGAGTCCTAATTTTAAACGAGGAAAAACCCCTTGTAGATGTCAATAGATTTGGCTATTTCTTCCTTGGAGAAACTGAAGAAAATGTGCCAATATGGTGAGCCTCTTTGGATAATAACCAACAATGATGCTGCAAAAGAAGTTTTGAATGTTGATGAGTACACAAGGATTTTTCCATGGCCAGTTGATAATCTCAAGCAAAATCCAATTGACTTGAGGACTGAAGCAACTCGCCATAATGCGGTTATTATTATGAATGGCAATACCCTTGTTGATGCATTTCTTGATCCTGTAAGTCCTTAATTTAATTGTCTTTTGATTAGCTGAAAAATAGACAAAAGCATTTAATTCACTTGTACATAGTTACACACTAGTAGCATTATATACTACCCACATTAGAAATAAATTAATTTCTTGAGAACAATTTTTTGATCGAATTCCAGAATGATTGAATTTTTTGTGTGCTTTTGGCTATTTCAGAACAAATGGATGGAACTGTTTCCTTCAATTGTTGCTAGAGCAAAAACCCTTCAAGTTATTTCATCTAGGAGTTTCTGGTCATGCTAGTGGGACTCTTCAACTTGTGAGATTTTATTTAATTTCTCAAAAGAATTTATCTAACCATTTTTTAATATATACAGGAGCATTCGGTTTCTTTATGGTTTCAACTCTATTACTTTTTTTTAATGTTTATGTTATTTTCCTCTCTAAATTAAATATATTAATTAATTCTATTTTCTCCTTAATTTTTCTTTTTTTGTGGTTAATTTACAGATGTATGCAGAACTGCAAGCCCTATCCCCATTGGTGCCCACTCGACAGACTCATTTCCTACGTTATTGCCACCATAATGTTGAGGAGGGAACTTGGGCAATTGTAGACTTTCCCCTGGATTTTAATACCAATTATACCCCTTCATTTCCCTACTACAAGAGAAAGCCCTCTGGCTGCGTAATTCAAGATATGCCTTATGGATACTCGAGGGTAATAATGTCTTTATATTACACGAAACTACTTTTATATATATATATATATATATATATATATATATATATATATATTTTACGTAGTCGAGTGCATGCATTTGATCTAATCTTATCTAGGGTAACAATAATTTTCATTAATTAATTACGTAAAACAACATGCAATGTATTGTAACTAATTAATAACTCTTTTGTTACATGCAAAGGTTACGTGGGTGGAACATGTGGAAATCGAAGAAAATCCAGTCCATCAAATATTCAACCATTTCGTTAGGAGTGGCACCGCTTTTGGAGCAAAACGTTGGCTATCTATTCTCCAAAGACAATGTGAAAGGCTTGCTAGCCTAATGCTTCGAAACATCTCTCATCTAGGAGGTACTATTTATTGTTTTATTTAATTACCCCTTTTACCCTTTCATGTTACTATCAAAAATCCTATATATATAACCTAGTTAATATTTTTTTGAACATAGTGATACCATCTCCCGAAGCTAGAAAGAATGTGATGAATTTAGCACAAAGGATGATAAGGTTATTTTGTGTGAATATAAGTAGTGCTTGTGGGCAAAAGATCTTGGACAGCCCTTACTAATTCTGCCGATGACACGGTAAGAATTACAACTAGAAAGGTCACACAACCAGGTGAACCCACCGGGCTAATTCTTGTTGCTGTTTTAACTTCTTGGTTGCCATATTCACACCACCAAGTCATCGATCTCCTCCGCGACGAACGTCGACTAGCTCAGGTAGATAGCCCTTTTCTGTTTTTCTTGAACTTGAGAAGTTAAATGCTAGTAATAATATTTGCTTATTTATTAGCCCTTTCTGTTTTTATTGAACTTGAGAAGTTACATGCGTATTTGCTTATTGATTCACAAAAATAAAAATAAAATTATTTGGTGCTTTTATGCAACAGTTGGATGTGATTTCCAATGGGAATTCATTGCAAGAAGTAGCTCATATTGTCAATGGCTCTCATCCAGCAAATTATATTTCTCTTCTTCGCATTAATGTAAGCTTATTTATTTAGTTATTTTTCGTAGTACTAAACATTTTTAATTAGTTTTTACGTACAGGCTAAATAAATATGTGGTATTTGATCATTTTCTTATATTTCTTTACAGGTGGCTAGTAGCTCATCCCAGAGAGTTGAGCTGATGTTGAAAGAGAGTTGCATTGATGATTCCGAGAGCCTAATTGTGTACACAACAGTTAATGTTGATGCAATTAAGTTAGCAATGGACGGTGGAGATCCTTCATGCATTCCTCTACTCCCAATAGGATTCGTTATTCATCCAATAGCCAATGCACAACCGTTTGATCAGAATGGATGCTTACTCACCGTTGGATTGCAAGTCTTGGCCAGCACAAGTCCAACAGCAAAAATTAGCCTCGCAGGTGTTCAAGCCATCAACCGTCATATATGCAACGTAGTCCAACAAATCACTGCAGCCCTAGGCAATCATGGCACTAGTAATTCAGCCGATGACGATGACATTATCGCGGCGTCTTTGGCGGAGCCATCAACTCCTCCAGCACCGCCACCGGTTCAAGTTGATCAGGGCCCTACTCCTCCCGTAATTATCCTAAACTGCCTTCATCTTTTTAATTTTCCAAACACCAAACATTTGCTAAAAAAAAATCATTGTTTTTTGGATGGATGGATAAATGAAAGAGATGGGGCAGTTTATATGTAATTAGGGTGGTTGTTAGGGGAGTAGTTTTGTCAAAAGAAAAAAAAAAATGGTATATGGAAGTCAAGATCGAACCAAAAATTGATCCTTGCTGGCTGGTAAGGCTAAGAAATGTGTCTAGTCCATTGGCCTCACTTACCAGCAAGGGTTATGGTTCGGGCATTGACTTCCTGCCCTTGTTAAAGTTATATATAAAATAAAAAATATATATGGTCGAACCTTGGATTTTTCATGAATATCGATATTTGGTTTTATATCTCTTTCTTTTTTCTTCTTCGGGTTTTTTTATTGTTGACATCAAGAAATTTATCTGCCTTTGACTTATTCATGAATGTCTTTTTTTTTTACTTGTTCTTATATTATACTAGTACGTATATGCATGTGTCATGAAGAGCTTAGAAGTTTTTTGGCTGATCAAAATTAGATTACACTGTAATATTTAATTACCTTCTTTGGGGTGCTGATATTTGGCCAGTAATTATATAATGTGATAGGTGAAATTAGGGCCATATTTAGGAAAATAAAGGCGCACAGTGTGAATCCTTGAAAAGGCCTTTAATCTCTGTTTTATGGATTTGGATTACTTTTTTTGAGCTGAGAATTTAGAATTCCGGACGTTTTTATTCGAAATATTATGATAGTACGTATATTTTGTTGTCTAATTTGTGGAATAGATGAAAAACTAGAAAATAATTAGGACTAGATTATAGACTAATCAGCACCTTTCCTTATATGGGAAACTTGCACGAAAATTTTGTGGTAAACATTTCACCAAAATAGGGAAAGAAATATTTTATGCTTTTCTTTTTTTTTTTTTTTGTTCTTAAATTCTAGGGTAGACTTGTTATCTGGAATGAAAATAAAACAACCCAAAGAAAATTATGCTGTAATCGATATTCTACAAAACACTTGTGTACCTTTTGTCTCACAAGAACTTGTACGTAGCCTGTGGAGGAATATAAACATATAACATCGTAAAGATTATCATGCATTAATAGGTAACAATTTTATAGAGTAAAATTATTCTCAAGATAAAACTGATTGATTGCAACAATGACACTTAAATTATATATATGCAGTTGTGCCAAGTGTGTAAACTATTATGTGCAAAAGATTTTTACAAGGAAATGATTATAATAGGTTTTATGATGAAGGTTATAAACTTGTGTTTTAGGAATTCACTTTTCACCTTAATTAGTTTCATCTAGACGTGCCCTTGAAGTATTAGCTACTCCTTAAATTAATTGGTTGATTATGGTTCTTTTTAATCCAATAGCTATTTGAGTTGTTCTTGATTTAATTACGTATAAAAAGAATTTAACTTGATCTTTCCAAAAAGAAAACATACCGTCCTGTGCATAAAACTATATGCAAGGTTCGAGAATTTCAGACCATTTAATTTATAGTGAATAGATATTATATTCTGCATTTTGAATGATGAATTATCATACATGAACTACCATCTGATATGAAGAAAAAAAATATTATAATGAATAGCCTTATCTTATATTTTTTCATGAGACAAAGATTTGAACACATGACCTCTATATTACACGTGCGAAAAATATTTTATCAAAATATCACTATACAAAATAATATTTAAATAGTAAAATCAATTTTTTTTATTATTAATTAAAATTCTATAATGGCTTTTTTTAAAAGAAATAATAAATTATTCTGAGGACATTGTTAATTTAATTGAGTTATTTATAAACACCCTAATATTTAATGATACTTGCTAATAACTATTGAAAAGAAAAACCATAATTTGTAAATTATTAATATTGAAAATTAATTAGATAATTTACACTACGTATTACTAAAATATGTTAGATATTTATAATTAACAAATGAGTTAAGGCCTTAAACAAACAATAGTATTTAAATATTTTAAACGAAATAAAATATAAGAAAACAACGNTCTATATTAACTTATTGTAATTTAAGTGGCTATGGACACCTAAAATTATCATGAGAATAATGAATTATTCAAAATAAAATAATAGTTCAACGTAACTAAGTTGATATTGCATGAATAAATTAATAAATAATTGACGTGAAAAAGGATAATAATGTAAAAAAACTTCCTTCCTACAATTATTGAGGATGATACTCTATTTCAAATTGAAATTAAAATGAACTATAGATATATAATGAGTAAAATATAGTTGAAAAAATATCTTGAAATGGTTAAATAATGCTATCAGAATTTCGATTAAATTATTTTAGATATTAGTTATTTTAGTTTTGCTATTAACTTACATAGACACATATTTTAGGATAATTTTATTATAACTCAAATATTAAGAATTTCAAAATTGGAAATATGAAAAGTGAATGTCTGGAAACGATATTTAAAAAAAATAAAAAAAATCTTGAGGAGGCAAAGATTACACTTTTTAATACTCAACCCTTAAAGTACACATAATCATACATATATCCTCAAATATTTCGATCCACCACTGGAGCGGATCATTCTTTAAACCTGTCTCAACAATCTATTGTTCGCAGAAAAATATTTAAGTATATTTGATTTACAAGCTTACTTGTAAATTTTGTGACAATTCAATAAATTACAATGGCCATGTGATATTATATACGTTAATATACCTCATATGAGTGATATTATTTGAGATCACATGTCCTATATGGATTCTTAATGAAATGACCACAAGGTTTATGAGTGGATATAATTCAAACCAACCTAAGAATTTCGCTCGTTTGCAGTATAACAAAATATCTTTCCCTATAATTTATAGTCGCACGAAAATTTTTATTTAGTTAATAGTTACTCTTGAACTAATGGGTGTTTTCTATTTAAAGTGGAGTGCCTATTTTTCTAAAAATGATGACCTCATATTTTTCAGTAAAATGGACTTTAAATCCAAGGATCCAGTAGTTCAAGTGGAAGACCATAATAAGACTAGTCATCGCTGCACAAAGAAAATATGACGGGAGTGAGCACACGCACTAAAATTTAAGGTTAAAGGGTCCAACAAAATTTACGATCCACCTACGTATGGTCCCAAAAAAAAAAAAAAAAAGTACAAATGAAGGATTTTTGATAGTACAAATATTTGTTATATTCAAGTGATTAGGTATGTTTTTGGTTGCATGCATAAAATTTGTTGTAACACCTTTTTTCCCAATTTTGAGTAGAAATTTATTTTTAGGGTAATTTCAACTTTGCATTCTAACTTGTTATCATTATTTAAATTGCACCCAAATTTTTTTTTGGACAATCGATGCCCTGATATTTTCTTTGTTTGCATCTTCAGTCTAAACGTTAAAAGAGTTTGTCAAATCAATAGTTTCCGTTAACTATTTTGGTATGAAGAAGTTAAAATCACACCGATACTACATAGTGGATAGTGAAGAGAGAGATATTAAGGGGGAATTCTACAGTTCAGTTGAAGGAACCATTATCCTGGTTTTAAGAAGGTCAACTTAGATGCCTTTAAGCCTTTAAAGCATAAAAGAATGTTTCTTAAAAGGGACTGTAGAATTTCCCGATAGTAAATCATGTCATTAAATTTTACTCATTTTTTCTTGGCTAAATTTTAATGATTTCTCATTATTAATTACTTTGGATTGTTTGTTGCTTAGTTTTGAGACTAACTTAGATAGCCATGAAGAAAATTGATGTTTTTTTCTCAAGGTGTGAATTTGTCGAAGACCATTTATTTCAATTGTTATATATAGCTGTTTATTTTATTGACCTTAGTTTCTCTCAAATATTACCATATTTAATACCTTTTGTGTCTTCTTGTATCCTATTACGTGTATTTAACTAATCCTTTGTCTTTTCAACAAATTGCACCCGAATTTTGTTAACAATTGACACTTTAATAATTTTTTTTCTTGCCATGTCAGTCCATATGTTAAAGGATGTTGTCAAATCAGTGGTTTCTATTAATAGTCTTCTCTTGTACTGAAGTGGCAAGAAAACAAACAAAAAAAAAATAGGGTCCAAGGTGTTTAAAAAAGGTCTAGAGTGCAATGTGAAAATAGTAACATAGTTAGGGGTGCAAGAGGAATTATCCCAAACAAAAAATAGAAGACTAATTAAGAGAAACAAGAAAATAGGATAAGGAGGAGTATAAGAACCATTCATTGGAGTTCTATCAATGTAATGAGACTTACTTTAACTGAATTTGATGGTTCAAAATGAGGGACAATATGAATTTGGGGAAAGAGTTGTGCATATGAATGATTTTCATGAGTGAAATTCAATCTTGTACTATTAAGTAACTTAGATGTATTTTTTAAATATTTTGGATGAGGTAAAATGTTAGTTTATAGTGGAATGTTATTTTTCTTTTTATATGTAGAATTGATAGATAAAATAAAGGAAAAAATTAAAATTTTCACCACAAATTTTTTGGGATGTGTTGAACCTTAATATATATATATATATATATATATATATATATTACTTTTCACTTCATTTCAATAGTTAATGGAATCAAGTTGAATTTATGAAAATTTTTAATGGCTAAACTGAAGTGGTAAAAAGAAAAATTAGGGTACAAAATGGTAAAAAACAAAATAAAAATTCTGAGTGTACTATGGCACTTGGGGGAAAAAAGTGAAATCTGCCTTCATTTTTATTTAATTTTTCCTTCTACTTTTGACGTATATTATGTCGAAAGAATCAATCTCAGAAACAAGTCTTAAGATGTGTTTGAAAACTTATATAGAGTTATGTGGCTTGTTATACATTGGTTAAATTAAGGAGAGTTTTGTAGGTTCGATCTTATAAATAGAGACCTTATGTTGTGGGTTTTGTAGTACCAAGCACTAAATACAAGAGAGTTAAGTGGCATATTGGGTCTTGTTAGCCATTAAGCCTTTTTTGTCTTATTTTGGCTTTTTTGTATTTTTGTACTAGTACTTTGTTGGTTTAGTAACACTATCCTATAACTTTAGTATTCTTCTCATAGTTATAATATGGTGAAATATTTTTCTCGTCCTCACCCATGGATAGGTCTTATGACTGAACTGCGTAAATCTAGTGTCTGTCTTTTATTTTCTCTTTTGTTTTGCTATCGTTTGTTATGGGTTTGTCTCGGACTTTTGTCAATTTTCTGAGAACCACCCTAACAAACTGGTATTAGAATTTCCAAGAAAGCTCTAAGGCATCATGATGATAACAAAGACTCATGTGAAGAAATTTGACCGGAGTGTCAACTTTGAGATGTGGCAACTAAAAATGAAGGCTATCTTAATCCAAGATTGTGTGGACAAAACACTTCAAAGATGGAGAAAAAGTTAGAAAAATATCGACGGAGGATTTTCATGGCCTCGATAAAAAGGTCAGATCAAGTATTTTCCTAAATCTCTCTGATAAACTTTTAAGGGAAGTCTCTACTGAAACGATGATCAAAGGTACATGGGATAAATTGAAAACTTTGTATATAAAGAATACGATTGAGAATCGGTTTTATTTGAAGTAAACTCTTTGCTAACGCTTTAGAAGAACGAAGGTACATCTATATTCTCGCATTTTGATAATTTTGATTTCATTATTATGGATTGGGGAAATATAGATGTGAAAATTAATGATAAGGATTAGACCATTTTGTTGTTGTCTTCCCTTTTCCTATCATTTGAGCATTTTCATGATACTATCATTTATGATACAGAAAAAATCTCGTATCAAGAAATTGAATCTGCTTTAAAATCAAATGAACAAATTGATAAGGATATAACTGAGAAATAGGTGGAAATCAGGCTGAATAATTGGTTGTTAGGGATAGATATGAAAGAGAGACTTTGATAGTAATAAATGAAAATCTAGTTCTAAATCCAAATATAAAAATTTGGTATGCAATTATTATCGTAAAAAGGGATACATTAAGTCTGAATGCTTTAGATTGAAAAATAAAGATAAGTATAAGGAAAATTTTGACTAGAAAAATTCTAATACTGCTGAGGTTAGCGTTGCAGCTAATGAGAGTGATGGAAATATTTTGACTTTGTCATTGATGATAGGATGAGGTCTAAAAATGAATGGATTTTAGATTCGGACTGTTCTTATCACGTGTCCCAATAGGGATTTGTATATCACTTATAAATCTTGTAATGGTAGAATTGTTTATGGACAATAATGTCATTTCTGATGTTGTTGGTAAGGATATAGTTTAGATTAAAATGCATGATGGTATTGTGAGGATGCTCACTAATGTTAAACATGTTCCTTATTTGAAAAAGAATTTCATCTCTTTAGACACCTTAGAGGCTCTTGGGTGCAAATGCACTACTGAAGATGGAATTATAAAAGTCTGTAAGGGTACTCTTGTTATTATGAAAGTTTGTAGGTTTGGTACTTTATATATTTTGCAAAGTTCTACGGTCATATGCTCTGCAAGAGTCTCTTCATCATCTCAATCTGATTCAGACATCATCAAATTGTGACATAATGCACATGAGCGAGAAAAGGATTGATTATGTTGAAGAAAATAGGGCATCTTTGTAGATCGAAGAGTACCGAGACAATGGATTTTTGTAAACATTGTGTCTGTGGAAAATAGAAAACAATCAACGTCAGTTCACTAGCAATCCCTCCTGCCTTCAGAAAAAGTATACTAGCAATTCCACAAGACAAATGGTACTTTAAATTATATTCATTCTGATCTTTAGGGTCAGTTCGTGTTCCATCTAAAGGTATTGTCAGGTATATGTTGACTTTCATTGATGATTATTTATGGAAAGTTTGGATTTATTTTTTGAAACATAAAAATGATATTTACCTTTACAAGCAGTGGAAAGTTTTGATTGAGAAGTAGATAAGCAAACAGATCAAGAGGTTTAGAACAAATAATGACAAGGAATTTTCTAAAGGCAAATTTGATAAATTTTGTAAAAATGAAGGAATTGTTTGGCACCATACAGTTAAGATGACGCCTTAACAAAATGGTGTGGCCAAACATAAGAACAAAACTCTTTTAGAGAGACCACATTGTATGATCTCTGTTGCAAGGTTAGACAAAGGACTTTTAGGTAGAGGCGATCTCTATAGCTTGTTATATTGTCAAACATACTTTTTCTACAACTACTGAGTTCAAGATTCCTGAGGAAATGTGGTCAGGTACTCCTGCTAATACACTTATTTAAGTTTTTGGGTAAGCAATATATATATATATATGTGAATGATGGGAAATTAGAGTCTAGAGCTAAAAAGTGTATTTACCCTGATTATGCATCTGGGGTGAAAGGTTACAGATTATGGTGTTTTGATCCCAAATTACCAAAGCTTGTAATTATTAGAAATGTTATATTTGATGAATCATCTATATTGTCTTCAAAAAAGGAGTCTTCTAGTTCTTGTGATACAGGCATAGATAATAGTGCAGAAGCATGTGAAGCTACAAATTAGTAGTTTTGATCCTTCTCATTCAACCTCTTCTACTCAAAAAAATTTAGTAGATGAATTGGAGTCTATTGAAAATCATTGGAGGAGGAATATTCCATTGTCAACGATAGACCAAAGAGGATGAAGTTTCGACTACCACAATGATGTGAAAATTTAGTTGCATATGCTTTGTTAGTTGTTGAAGAAACAGGTGGAGTTAGTGAATATTCTACCTACTTTGAAGCAATTTCTTGTAATAATTCAGCTAAATGGTTGGTTACAATGAATGAAAAAAATTAGTCCCTTTAAAAAAATGAAACATAGATTCTTGTGAAGTCTCCTTTGAGTAAGAAAATTGTTAATTGCAAATGAATCTTTAAGAAAAAGAAAGGCACTCTAGATGTTGAAGATGCAAGGTATAAAGTACGGTTGGTTGCAAAGGGTTATAGTCAAGTATATGGTGCTGATTTCAATGAAGTATTTTTACATATTATTAAACATAGCTCTATTCATGTTTTGCTTTCTTTAGTTGTTATATATTATTTAGAATTGGAGCAACTTGATATCAAGACAGCTTTTCTACATGTTGAACTTGAAGAACAATTTATATGTGGCAACCTCAGGGTTTTGAAATTGAAGGAAAAGACAAAATACATCATATTTGCCTATTAAAGAAATTCTTGTATGGATTGAAACAATCTCTAAGACATTGGTATAAGATATTTGATTCCTTTATATTGGGTTACGATTATTCAAGAACCACGTATGATAGTTGTGTTTACTTTCGAAAATTAAGTGATGTTTTTTTTCATTTATTTATTGCTTTATATATTGATGACATACTTATTACTGCCAAGAATTTTGTAGAAATTCATACTTTGAAAACACAATTGAGCAATGAATTTGAAATGAAAGATTTGGGAGTAGCAAAGAAAATTCTTAGCATGGAGTTAAAAAGAGATCGAGGAGTTATGAAATTGTTCCCGATCCAAAAGTATTACCTTGGGAAAGTTTTGGAGAAGTTTAGCATGAAAGATGCTAAACCTTTGAGTACTTCTCTTGTAAGTCATTTTTAACTTTTAGCTGTTTAGTCACCACAGTCAGATGAGGAAGAAGGTTATATGGCACGGGTCTATATTCAAATGTAGTCGGCAAGTATTCATCATGTATGCAAGATGGTTTATACACATCCAGACATCTCACAAGCAATTAGTCATTAGTAAGTATATGTCTTTGTCCTAGAGAAAAGCATTGGTAGGTTGTGAAATGGATTGTTAAATACTTGCAAAGTACTTCAAACACCTGTTTGGATTTTGGAAAAAATGTAATACATTGGTTGGTTTTGTGAACTCTGATTGCACCAAGGATCTTGACAGAAGAAGATCACTTTCTAGTTATATATTTTGTGTTGGCAGTTATGTAGCTAGTTGGAAAGTTACCCTACAACCTATTATGGCATTGTCTACTACAGATGTAGAATATATAATTGTGATCGAGACTATCAAAAAAGCCTAATAATTGAGAGGTTTTTTTGGCAAGCTCAATCTAAATCATGGTGTTACTATACTTTACTGTAATAGTTAAAGTACAATTTACTTGAGAGGACAAAGCACATTGATGTGAAGTTTCATTTCGTTCAAGATACCATTGCTGAGAGAAAAGTATATCTATTTAATTCATAAGATCAATACCAAGGATAATCTTGCTGACATATTTACGAAATCTCTTCTAGTTTACAAGATCAAGCAATACTTTGGATTTGGTTAATGTTCATTGTTATTGATTTAAGTCCATTGGGGCTGTTGTGGAAAAAGTAGAGTAATTTTACTATTTTGTGAACGCGGGTTAGCGTCAAGGTGGAGATTTGTTATGTGGCTTGTCCCACATTAGTTAAACTAATTAGAGTTTTGTACCCTTGGTTTTATAAATATAGACTTCAAACTTTGAGTATTGTAGTACCAAACACTAAATATAAGAGAGTTTAATGGTCTATCATGCCTTATTGGTCATTAAACCTTTTTTGTCCTTATTTTGACTTTCTTGTGTTTTTGTGGGTTTAGCAGTAGTCTCTTAAAGATTTTGTATTCTTCTCATATAGTAAAATATTTTGCTCACCCTTACTCATGGATGTAGGTTTTACGATTGAACAACGTAAATATGAGTCTCTCTTTTATCATTTTTCTCTTTTGTTTGTTATTGTTTGTTTTGAATTTGTCTTGAACTTTTGTCAATTTTTTAGAATCCACCCTAACATATAGTGTTTGCTTCTTACAACTTTTAAGACAAAGTATACTTTCAATTGCAAATAAACCTTTAGAAAAGTTGAAACACATATTAACTCTCTTTTATCTTTGTTAGCTTTTAAGATCAATCCAACCCTTCCACGGCAATATATGCCGTTTCAATGTCCTTGATGAGAACTACACTACGACGCACATACTCCAATTCTCAAAAGGAAAAAAATAATATATGCACATGTTCTATTTTGCTCATTTAATTTTAGGGGTTGGTTCTGCATAATAATACTTTAATATGTTGATATTTTTAAAAAAAATTAAAAAATTAATATTTTAAACCTTTAGACCAAAAAAAAAAAAAAACTTTGGGTGTTAAATATTTTTTTTGAGAATAATGCAGAATAAATATAATTATTGAAAAATCAATAAAACAACAATTTAATAAAGAAATAAATCATAAATGAAATATGGGAGATACACAAAATTTAACATGGTTGTTTCTTATGAGAAAAAAATATCCATTCAAAAATATACTTTGAATCCCAATTGTATAACCTCTATCACTACAAGTAAAGGATTGCATGGTTCTTGACTTGTATTTTATCCTTTTGTGTATATTTTAGTTAGCCAAGCTACTTATTTGTAAGTAACGTTACTTTGTTAACTCTCCAATTAATAATATGATAACTTGTCTTATATAGGGGGTAGAGTCAAGAATTGTTATTTTTTTTGTAAGGCACTGCTTAAATGAAGGATTCGTATTGCAATCACGTACAATGATAGCCTTTTTTTTTTTTTTTTAATGATTTGAAAAGAAAATAAACCCCCATTTTTAATTTCATTGGATCCATTTTATTTTCACTTGAGTTTTCATTATAATTAAATATGGTAGTATTTTTTTTCTTATGATATTTTTAAAAAACTAATTATGTCATTAAGCAATATAAGCGTATAATCTATATATACTTTTTAAAAATAATATAATGTTTTCTTAGTCTTCTAATGAATAATACCCCTTATGTATTTACATAGCAAGTACTAATAAAAATACATATTATTAACAAAAGCATAACATAAAGATGACAAGAAAAAATTTTATTGGTAAAATTAAATTTTTTCATATTTCTAATTACTCTAACAAATTAAAAGTGATGAATATTTCTTTAATTAAGAGTACAATATCGAAAAGAGTATACTTGTAGTCATTGTTTATTTTATTAACAATTACTATCAAACTATTGTAATAGTCATTTGCACGTATATCCTTTGTTTTTTTAATAAATCAATGGGGGCACAAATAATATTATATATATATATATAAAAGTCCTACTTAAATTTAACTTCTTCAATTGTCTAGTGGGAGCACGTGTCTCCAGTGAACTTAACTTAGCTCAGCCACTAGTCTTACACTAAACTTCATACAAATAGTAAATTATTTGGTAATAATTCTAAATAAATAAATTCATTAGAAAACTATTTATTCCCCACCTAAAAAAAAACTTATCAAAAAGAAAATTCGTCAATTTCTAGTGTCTTTTCATGAAGATCAGTTGAGAAACTTAAATGAAAGAAACACTAAATTCGTATTTTCCAAACTTTATTGTCTAAATTTTACGTCTTTCAATGAAATATGTTGCATGACATTTAAGGCAACAGGACAATTTTATTTATTTTTTCCCATAGACACGTTGCATGGCACGACACATCTGAGTTAATATCATTTATGTAAACCAATTGGGGAAGGCGAAATGGTACAGCATGAAATCTAGCTCAAGACAGAGAAATTTAATTCCAAGATATTTAAGAGAGAGATTTGAGGTTAGGATTAAAGAAAAATTTAATTCCAAGGTACTTAATTAAGAGACGGATTTGAGATTAGGTTTAATTATACTTTTTCTCCTTATACTCACGTTTCAGTTGCATTTTATCCTCAACCCAAACCATATGTATTTTGCTCCTTAAAAGATGACATCCTTAATATGAGTAAACATAAATGGATGATGTAAAAATTTATTTTTACAAAATGCCCTCCAAAAAATTACAGAGAAAGTTACTTTTCATTTACTTAATTATTAGTTATTCCATATTATGAGAAAGTTACTTTTCATTTACTTAATTATTAGTGATTCCATATTCTCTTATATATATATATATATATATATAATTTATCTTATTTTTCTTAATTAATTTATACATTATTCTCTTCATTTCTAAAAGTAAGCACAAAAAGAAGAATTTCACAAATACTTTTTAGGAAAAATTGTATAAATAGTCCCTTGAATATTTTGAAAGTATTTTTCTAGTCCTTCGAATATGAAATGATGAGTTTTGATCCCAAGAAAATCTTAAGCGTATGTTTTTAGTTCCCAAGTACAATCCCGGTAGTGTTTTGACCTAAAAAAAGTACGTGATAGTCACATGTTCATAATTTCAAAGGTAAAATTAGAAACAAACTTTTTTTTTTGTCCCAAATAAACCAAGTGACTTGCTTCTCCTCATTACAATCCCAGATCAAAACTATCAAATTAGAATTAGGGTTCGTGGCTATTTTAATTAGAATCTGTAGTAAACAAATTGGTTGACTAGCTGTGGAAAGAGGTGGCTTGATTTGTGATTGTGGAAAGTTCACAAAGGTTAGAACTTCAAAGATAAAAACAAATCTAGGACACAAGTTCTTTAACTGTAGATATTTTGATATACCCTTTCTCTCTTTTTAAGAATTAAATGTGCAAAAAAATTGTGTTTCTGATGATTTACTTGTATTTTGTTGTAATATCCCATTATAATTCTTGTTTTGTTGTGATAAAGTAGTTTTAGATGGGTTGTGGCTATGGTTTCTTTCGGTGGTACGAGGAAGAAGCACCAAGTAGGGAGGAAAGAATCATTGCATTACTAAGGTTAAAAGTTTGCAATGCTGAAAGTGAAATCCAGAAAATCTTCGCTAAAATAGGTGTGTATTCTAATTTGAAATAGAATTTTGTAATGAGGAGAAGTGAGTCACCCGGTTTATTTTGGATAAAATAAACACATATTTTTAATTTTACCCTTAAAATTATGTACATGAGATGATCATGTGTCCTTTTCAAGTTAAAAATACCACAAGAATTGTGCTTAGGAACTAAAAATATATGCTTTAGATTTTTGAGGGACCAAAATTTATTATTTTATATTCGATGGACTAAAATTAACTTTCTAAATATTTGTGGAACTATTTGTATGATTTCCCTACTTTTTATTCATTTTCATTTTATAGTAACTAAACATAATAAATATAAAATTAGTAAGTAAAATATTTTACTTACTAATTTTACTTTTAAATTATTTAGTTATTGTAAACGAAACAATTTAAAAAGAATAATATGGAAACATTAAATACTAAATAAATGAAAGGATCTTAGTCCGTAATTTTTGGAAGTATTTTTGTTAACACAAATTTTCAAGTCATCCTTTTATTTATTTAAATTAAGGAATCTTTCGAAAGGGGCAAAGTGTATATTGTTTTGATTCAAGGGCAAAGTATAATTATGGTGTTAGTTTAGGCCCCTTCATGGGATAAAGTGTAATTAACCCTTAAAATTATTTTGATAAAATCAGGTAACCCTAATCTAGCTACAACTTTGATTTTTACCAAAGCTAATAACTACTAACCTTTTTTTTTTTGGTAAAGCATTAAGCCCGTTACGATTGAATTATTGATTATTATTCATTTGAAGCTGAATTTTTTTTTTAAAAAAATAATAATTTCACTATGAGAAACTTGGCTTACAAACTTTAATATGTACGATTTGGAATTTGAAAACGACTAGTAATAGTAAACCCCTCTAATTGGTCTAAGACATTAAAAAAAAAAAAAAAAAAAGGGGAAGCAAAATAACTTTTTTATGGGCCCATGTACTATGACAGGATTCGTCGGAAATCTCACGGATTGGCATTCGCAACCAAGCACCGAAAATTTTGCAAATGGTATCTTATTTTTTATAATTATTTTTTTGAGAATAATTATTCCCTCTTATTTTAGTATTTTAAAATAAATTCTTGTACATATCAAAATTTGTGAATTCTGTATGAATATTATATGTGGGACTATGTGAGAAACACATGCTTTGAATCTAGTGGATGCATAATTTATTCACGTTTAATACTATAAATTTTAATTCTCAAAGTAATAAAAATTTGAAATATAAAATTTGGTTCCACATTAAATTTCTAACTACATTTTTGCCTCAAAATTTAATCTTCTCCACCACGTGTTAGTATGTATGGGGTTAGAAAAAAAATAAAAAATGTACCCCTAATCTTCCAAAAAGAAATGTGTTTTCTTTATCCTCGAGTAGTTTTTTGTAATTATTAAATGTAATGTGTATCTTAAACTTACACATCGATTGCAATTTTTCCTTCTCAATACACATTTAATAAGTTGTAGTATGTCCATTTAAATTATTTTAATAAGCACTTAACCACTTTCTTTTATGTATTAGAGCAAAATTATCATTAATATTTTAATAAATTTGTTTTTTTTTTCTTCTTATAAATTTATTTATTTTTCTCTTATATTTTCCTTTTATTTTTTTTTCCCATTCTTTCTTGCTACTACTAAACTCTTATACTACTAATAAATGACTAATTATAAGTTCTAATTTTTTTACATGTCTCTAAATTATTTATAGAATAAATAAGCTTTTTGATACATGCATTTTTGCCCCTCAATTTATTAGAAGTGTTATTTACCAAAAAAAAAAAAAAAATTTTTATTAGAAGTGTTATATGAGCACGATCATATTTAGGCCAAAAATACTTCACAAATCGAATTTGAACCAAGTACTTTTAGATTCTAAATATTTTGAGGACCAAAAAGTACATCATTTTAAATGTACTACTCCATCTAGATGTTTTAAATATCACTTTAACAAAAAAATTTGTCATTTTATTTATGACTTTAGAAGTCAAATGAAACATTAATTTTTTTTACCAATTTTGTTTTTATTTCTTTCTAACTTAATTAATTATTCAAGACTTGTAATTAATATTTGAACTCTTTTAATTTATTATTAATTGAAATGACAATTTAGTCATATAGAATTAACTTTACTTAAAATTTAAATTATTTAATAATAATTTAAATTTTTATATTAAATGTTAAAGTGACAATTAAAATGAAACGTAAAAAGTATAATATAATTTAAGAGAGCATTATTCTAACTATTCACCATACATATTAACGACGTCGTTTGTAATCTCAAACTCCGCAGTTAAGTGGCTAAGACAAAAACAGTAACCAATAAAAAGTCTTCTACCTCACTCATCGAAGAAGTCTCATAGATCTCTCTCCCCCCTCCCTCCTAGGGTTTGTTGTTCGGCGATCGCGGCTTAGCTCCTCCTCTCAGCCATGGCTATGCAAGCCGGTATAGGCGTCTCCCGACTTCTCATATTAGTTGGCGCCGGTATTTTCTCTCTCAAATTTCTTCATTTCTTTTATTTTTTTATTTTTTTATTTTTTGAGATTGATCTTATCGATTACAGATCTCTGGACTTTTGTTTTTTCGTTTTGTGTAGGTTATACGGGGACTGTGCTGGTGAAGAATGGTAAATTATCTGATGTATTAGCTGAACTTCAGGTACTTTACCCGACTACTTAATCACTAATTTTAGTTGTTTTTTTTTTTTTTAAATTAATAATAATTGATTTTGGTTGATTTAAATTGTTTCTGATGAAATATTTAATATATTTATGTTTCTTTATTCAGATTAATTGTATTTTTATGTGAATGTACGATAATTTGCTGCAATTTGATTTGTTTTGGGTGTACGCGAGCAAATGGACGGAATTAGGGTTTAATTAATACAGGCTAAAAGGGCAGTTTTGTTGTAGGTAGAATATTGTTTGGGTGATTATAATCTTTCTACTTATTTTTTAGTAGCAGTAATTTGGGGGAAATTATTACTCTAGTTGTGGGAATTTTGAGAAAATGACAGATAGGATTGGGGGTAAATAGTGCTAAGAATCTCTTCTGTCCCACACCCTGTGACAGCCTACCACTCCTTGTCACACCACTTAATGAACTGTCAAGATTCCTTCACTAAAATTACTCTACAAAATCTTGACAGTTCATTAGGCAGTGTGACAGTGAGTAACACAGGATGTGAGATAGAAAATCCTGTTCCGGTAAATAGTGGTTAGTTTAGTTTTTGGTTGGATGTTTTGTTTAATATTAGACGATGATCTGTTTCACCATTGCAATAATGGGCGTATTAGAGTTTGATATGTATTATAGGTATTATTGAGATTATTGCATGTGCATGATTGATTATTTTGTTAATATCAGTATGGATTTAGATGATTATGTCAGATGCCAACTATGTGAGAGATGCTTGCTTTGCAGCTTAACTATTCCTTTGACTGTATACATGTTCAAAATTATGGAAAACAAGTTGGCTATTCTCTATTGATCAAATTGATCAAACAGATTCTGATGTTCAATATCTAGTTCCGAGCAAAAATATATGAATTCTAAAGAAGAAGAGAGTGAAAATATGTCAAGCTGGAACAAATTGCAATCTAATACTGCAAGTAGTCAGCCTTGTTTAAATGTGACATAAATTGAGAAATCATTTTCATGGTTTTATGAACCAAGTATATTTTTATGCGGTACTTGTAACTAAACCATGTATTGGTTTCATAAATGCTTATACATGAAATAAAATTTGCATAAGTTTTGCATCTCCCTATTAAACCATAAAATTTGCATCTCCTTATTAAGAATTAAAAAACACATCCTCTAAATCATAAAATACATTTGTGCAAAATACTTGAAAAATACCATTTCTTTCTGTTTACCTAAATGTGTCAGTAGTTTTGAAATGTATGTAGTAAGTATTGCTTCTTAGGTATATTTATCTTCTATGTTGGGTGCGGATACATGCATGCGTATCCCCCATTTCATACATGCATATAAAATTTGTATTATTTGTTCATGTATATGTATTTGTTTGTTCATAGATGCACAGTTTATGCAGTTATTGTTTTTGAATGATACGTTTGGCATATGAATTTGTTGAAAAAGCATGAGAAAGATGGGGAATCAGTGGGTGATCCTGATATTGCTGCACAGGTAAGCAAAATTGCATCAGTCTTTAGCTTTGTGTTCATTGACAATTAAATTTTGTACTCCAATCCATGCTTTGGAACTGGTCAAATCAATTGATTTATCTGGACTTCTTGTTACTATGTTCTGAGGACTAAGAAGAGATTATTAAAGAACATGTTGGAGTCTCTTGGGTGTTTTTCTTTGATTTCTTGTGTTCGCTATATTGGGAGGAAATTTATGGTCATTGCGGAGTGATTGTAATTTTCTTTAAGATATTTCAAACAACAGGCTTATCCTGTGTATAAATTGTTTTTCTGCCCATATTATTGAAGCTATGCTTGGAAATTTGAAGTTCATATTATAGAGGTAAAAAACGTCAAATGGGAGAGGAAACAAGATGGTGGAAAGAGGAGTGGAAAGAAGTGGCTCGTTTTTGTCTGTTTGGGAGTTGAGAAAAGTGGAAAAGAATAAATGATTTTATCCAAGTGAGAGACACTTCTCTCTGAATGTTTCACTGGGTAAATCTGCATGATCAAGAGTTAAAGGGCCACTTGGTAAGGTCTTGGTTTATTTTTGTATTTGGAGAACTAAAATGAAAAAAAACTAGTTTACTTTTTTGTTTCTCTTGTTTTTCCTTTAAATATGCTTAGATGGTCATATGTTGTTTTTGAAACATTTTAAATGTATGCAGCGTATGAAATATAGTCTACTTCATCTGTTTTTATGATGGTGTTGTGGTTCTCAACTTCTTAGGATAGCCTTAATAGCTATGCTACCACCTCTCTCTCTCTCTCTCTCTCTCTCTTCTAGCATAATAATGTTCCCCTTTCTTTCTATGCAACACCCTCTCAATTAAGTCAACTTGGGAACACATATATTGGCAAGATGATAAAATATTTCATGATGCTGAGTCTGCATCAAAGCCAGAAGGCATGTGTACACCACGCTTGGGAGTACCCTCCTCACTGAAGGGAACGAATGCCAGTTTAGGTCCATCTTCGGGGAAAAAATCCAGGCATTCTAGAAATTGTGAAAGAAAAAGTTATATAAGGACTGAGGGAATTAATACTAATTTTAGAAATAAAGTATTTTAGTAATTGTTAATTAGAAATACATAATACTTAATATTGTTGAATAGTCCACTTTTCTCTTCTTATTTCTAATCCAGATTTGGCGCGTTATAAGTGAGGTTCTACAGAGAGATTAGATCGTTCTGTTCCTTTTTCTTACCTTTTGCTTAGAACTTGCAAATCTTATATTGTCTCTCCATTTTATTTGTTCAATCAAAAGCCTCATTGTTGGCCTTTTAATGAATCTTATTGGTTTGTGAAGTTCATTTAATCACAATTGTTAGGAAATTGCGGATTCATCTTGCACTATTGATGTGGCTGGGTCCTGTGTAGGATCAGAATTAAATCGTCGTTAGATAAGATTGTATCAATTGGGCATGCTCTCAAAAGCAATTAACAATGCATCTAAGGCATTGCTAATTGTCCAAAGAAATGATGATTTCTGCCTGTTTTGTTAACTTGGTGTATTGTGAGTAATTGAATTCAATCTTTTGATTAGACATATGATCTTGGATTTCTTGCTTGATTCATTTTCAGGTCCGTCGATTGGCTCTGGAGGTTCGAAATTTGGCCTCTGCTCGTCCAATTACTGTTCTTAATGGGGGTTCTGGACAGAATGGTAACTTTCACTCATATCATGCATCTATTTAGGTGTTGATAATACCATTATCCTTCATTCGATAAACTTAATCATGCTCTCTCTCTCTCTCTCACTCTCAGGCTTAGCAGCTCTGGTGGTGCCTGCTGCTGCTTTGGGTGCCTTGGGCTATGGGTACATGTGGTGGAAGGTGCAATTTACTACCGCCTTGACATTTTCATTTAATGTTTTGGCAACTGCCTTGGTGCAGTTTTAATACCTTTATCTGCAACCCACAAGTTCAAAGGTAGTTTGTTGTAGCCAGTAACACTTATTTGATGATTATTCCTTTTTAGTGATACTATTTTTTGGTTTGAAATTTTTAGGGCATTTCATTCTCAGACCTTATGTATGTGACAAAGCGTAACATGTCAGCTGCTGTGGAGAACTTGACAAAGCATCTGGAGCATGTGTCTGATGCTCTTGCTGTATGATTCATTCTGTTCACTTTTCTCTAGTGTAGACTTTGAATAATATATCACAATATTACATGGAACTTACCAAGGGAGGAACTATTTGTCTTGGCAATTATATATTCCCAGGTGCAAAGTTAGTGTGACAAATTATTTTTCAAAGATACGAAGTTTCTAATGGTCTTGTCATTGTTTTGGCTATTTTCTATTGCAGGAAACAAAGAGGCACTTAACACAGAGAATTGAGAATTTGGATGGTAAACTGGATGAACAAGTGGAGATGTCAAAACTGATTAGAAGCGATGTACAATTTATATATTTCTCAATCGGTCTTCGGAACTTAATGTTCTATTTCTTGACTCATTTATTGGGAAATAGCTTAAAGAGGTTTCTTTAAATTTCTTAACCAGGTTACTGATGTTCGTGGTGATCTTTCCCAAATTAACTATGATTTGGATGAACTGCAGAGGATGGTTTCTGGTTTGGTGGGTTTTTTTTTAAAAAAAAAACAAATATAATATGCATGCTTTTATTGCTTGTAAGAAGATGGTTACTCTCTGTAATTAGACCAGAACCTATATGCATTTATCTATTTTAAAGTAAATAAGATGTTATGGTTTGGAATATTTGTTTCCTCATTTCCAAAATTGAATACGAGACATATACGAAAGAAGAAATGGATATGCCTAGAAGAAATGAATATATCAATAATAATGTGTTACACTTAATTTTGTTTATGCTAAATAACTGTCAATGACGATCTGCTGGAAGCATGAAGCGTTGTGACAAATTGTCAATGCTTTTCTGAATCACCTGCTTGAATGAATATTAAAGGAAATTTGTTCAACTTAAACAGAAATCAATTTAAGTAGGATCTGTCTAATGTGTCAACATTTTAGCACTATATGAGTCCAAGCTTGCATTAAGCTTTATCTTGTTACATCTTTCTTTATGGTTGCTTCTCCATATTCCCCATTTAAACCTTTTTGGTTCTTTTACAATCGCAGGATGGCAAGCTTCTTTCCTTGGAAGCCAAGCAGGTGAGACAAGTTAATCTATGTGAAAAAAATTAATGAAAACCAATTTTAGGGGAGAGCATTAGTAGATGACTCCTTATATTAGCATCAGATGCTAAAGCCTGAGATGGTGAATGGAAACCTTTTTGAATTATTATGTGCTTCTCTGATGGTTGATAATGTTGTTAATTGGAACAGGAGCTTGCAAATACTGGTGTTCTGTATTTATGCAGCGTTGTTAATGGGAAAAGGGTAAAAATGCCAGACAGGCTCCAGGTTTGTGCAATTTCCCACCGCCTTGATTTCTTAATTGTATTCTTTGGTTTCAAGTTATGTTCACTGCACGCCTTTGTGATATCTAGGTGCTCAGTGAGAGTTTTTTTTCTTCAAATATCAGGAGTATCAGATGCTCACTTTAAGTAACTTCTCTTCAAATTTTTTCAGGAGCAACTCAAAGTTGTTGGCAACTCAGTTCCTGGTCTCATGGTATTTACCCACCTTTTTGTAAACTTGTTTCTAGGAATGCTCATCAGAAGTTGATGGCTTTTCAAATAGAATATAGATCATAAATTATCACACGAACAGTTATGTCCTTAAGAAAACATAGCATATGGTTTGTTATCATCTGTTTCAAATTTTAGTATTTTTGTTTAAGGATGTCATATTAATTGATGTATCATTCTGATTTGATGTCCTGTTAAATTTCTACAGGGTCTTAAAGACGTTCTGGATTCATTGGAATCGGCAAACAGCAATAACAGGTTGATAACTGACGGCACTACACGAGATGGGTTGGATAAATTAAATGACCAGAAACCCAGAAGCTTGACGAGGTACAAGTGACAGTCCTGGTTGTCCTTATACTACCTTCTGTTTCTTTATTTCAGTTTGAATTCTGTTTGAAGTATGTTAAGTCTTGCAGTTTAGGTCCTGGTTGTTTCTAGTATGCATATCTGTATACGGAAATGTATCATGTGTCCTCTTCACTCTTCCTCTGAAAATTTGTGGTGCAATTGCTGGGCTGTGTTATACATTGTCAAGTTAATTCTTCATCCTCAAATTTGCATGGCTGCTGAATTTTATTTTATTTTATTTTATTTATTATTATTATTATTTTTTGCATTTGCAGGATGTGTTCAACAAGGTGTTGATGAAGAGCATATTTAATCGGTTTTTAAGGAACCATGTCGTGGTGACTTATCTATGTTTTGGTGTGGCCATGGAAGGAAGATTATTGAATAATGCAGCAGCGGATATTATTAGATTTTGAAGTTTATTATTACAACCATGGAGCTTATGATTTGTTTTTGCTATTTCTTATTCCATGTTCATGTTCCTTTCCTAGTATTGGAAGCGCTGTTTTTTCTCTCCTTGGGCCAAAGTGTATGTTCTCTAAGCTAATCAGATTGCATTACTAAACATAGTTGTCACATCATAAATGTTTATATAAAAAATTGCGAACTGCATGTGGAAAGGGCTGAATTCATCTCCAAAGAAATTGTATTCTGTGACATTCTTCTTTTAATAGTTCCTTGTGACGTTGAAGCTGCTTACTAGTGATGATTGTGGTTAGGGGTGTTTATTCTCATCTACTGATACGAAAGTCCCGCTGAATCGATCGGAACTGGAAAAGAGGGTACTCAAATTGTATTCTGAAGCTGGTCTTATAGAGGGTCGGGTCATTTAGGTTGAGGGTCGGATAGTGGGTCATTTTTGTGACATGTCGGGTACTCAATCCGGTTCATTTTAGTGACATGTCGGGTATTCAATCCGGTTCATTTTAGGGGTAAATTAATAGGGTTTCATTAGAAGTTAATATTTACTAGTTATTAGTAGTTTTTTTACCTCTTCTTGTTTAGTTTCTTGTCTTCCTTTTATCTCTAGACTCTTCTTTGCATCCTCATCCCATACATTCACGTCTGTTGAGATGTATTCTGTGATTTAATTGTTGTTGCTATTGGCCTATTGCTACTGGAATGTAATATTAGGATGTATTTTGTGACTTAGAATTAATTGTTGTTGACTTAATTGTGAAATTAATTTATCTAGCTATCGTTATTTAAATTTTTATGTTTTGTTATTAGTGAGAGTTGGGTACTCGATCAACTCGACTCTCTTTTGCAAGTACTTGACCTACTGGATACCCGTTTTGTATGGATCAGGCAGAGTATCGAAATTTTCTTGATCTAATCAGTGAGGGTTGGGTACTTTTTTTACTCGATTCATAAACACCCCTAATTGTGGCCAATTGTTTAGCAAGTACTTGGCTTTTATGACAAACTTTTGAGGTTGCGTAATTAGTGTTTGAATTTCATAGGTTAGTTTTGCACATATGACATGAATTTACATTTGAATATGTAAAAATTTTAAATTTTTTTTTACACCGACAGAGTGCGAGAAATATTAACTCTTATAAATAGTGATTTATTGCATAGTAGGGCGTATCTCGTCTATGAAGTCACTTTCTAACTATATAATTTGTACAAGTACTTTAGATTGCTATTGAGGTTGTCATACCTAGTAACAATGAAATGTAATTTAAGTAATAAGACATTTCTTCTATAAAATTTATTGATAATGAATTCGATTTACAACTATGTAAGGTTTATTTATTTATTTTTAAAAAAAGAGGCTTTCATACCTAGAGTTTACCTAGAGTTTTTAAACTTGGACCTGACTGGCAGTTTGATTGGATGAATCGCGAATTGGCAACGATTTTGATTCAGTCATAGGTCATATCCGGAAAAGTTAAAGAGTTGGACAGAACCGGTAAAACTCGAAGACCTAGAGTGAACTGGATTGAGTCAGTGACTGCCTCTTCCTATATATATATATATATATATATATATATAATATATATATATATAAAATCAGTCATCAATCTGAGGAACTCTTACGATTTATGACTTCTCCAATTAGATTTTTTTGACATAAATCAACAAAAGCCCATAAGGAATTAATCAAGAACCATTGAAATCAATGAATTTATTATCATTTTCATCCAATTTTTATCTCAAAAACCAATCTCCCCTAAAATTTTCTTGCCACTAATTAAGGAAAGATATAATAGAGAGCTTAACCTAAAGCCTCTAATCGAAGGTGAAGGTGGTGTCTGTCGAAGAAGACGAGGAAAGAGAGAAAGAAGGGGAGATGAGATGGACGTATAGTAGGGAAAGATCAAATGGCAGGGGAGAAAAGGATGAGAAGAAAGGCAGAGATAGGGAAGGGGATGCTGAAACGCATTTCGCTCAAAGGGTTGAAAGGAGATAATGCATCAAACTGTTCGCAAGGGCCAACTTGATCCTCTTCCCCAAGGATCTCAGATGAGGAAACCCTGGGAGAGCCGCCGAGATGGGAGAAGGGGAAGTGGAGGAAACTGCAGAAAGGGAGGAAGGATGTAGGAAGGCATAAGAATAAGGAAGAGAAAGAGAAAAGATTATGGTTTTTAAAGAATTTTCTTTTTTAAATTTGTTTTGATGAAAATTTGAAAAATAGTGGTTTTAACTTTTAAGAATGCAAAGTTTCGAACCTCCGACCTTCAATCTGGGAAAAAAGTGCGTACCAAATAATTAACTACAATATTTGAAAAATATTTATACTTGTTTAAATTTTAAATTAATTAACCTGTCCATTTCAATTGGTTGAACTAGTTAAATCGCAAACCGACAGAGTTATCGGTTCATTGATTGGTCAGAATTTCAAAATATTGGTCATACCCTTTCGATGTGATTGTGTAACCGTTTTATAATAACAAGGTCTTTTATCAAAGATCGACTATATTATTTTATTAATAAAAATTAAACCATTAGGTATTAAATTTTGCACATGAAAACTTAAAAACTACAAGACTAGAAAATAAAATCAGATATGTTTGTGGTTTGGGTAACCTCTATATTGTACAATTGGCTCTGTAGCATCATTAAAAGAAGTGTCAACTGGCGTGAAGTAATTTGAACTAATGTTCTTGCCAAATGAAGTCATATGCAAAGACCATAGATTTTTTTTTTTTTTTTTTGATAACCAATGGTTAAGACTTTTATTAACAAGAAAAATTTGCCAAATAGGTTGGCATTACAGCTTCCAATGGCCCATTTAGCCACACCAGCTTTTGATCACCACTCTTAGCTAATTGTGCACAAGAATGAGCAAGTTTATTCCCATCTCTTCTTGTCCAGCATACCTCAGAGATATTTAGTTGCTCCATCCAACTTCTTGTATCAGCCACAAAAGGTCCCAAATGCAGATAGGATGTCCTTTTCCACTAGGCACGCCGAGATGACTCTCTTCACGTCACCTTCCAGGATAAAGCCCAAAATATTCAGTTCAGCTCCAAATTCAAGGGCTCTTCGTGCCGCAATCATTTTGCAACCTTCGGGTTGGAAACTCCTTGAATATTTTCTTGTCATACCGGCAACGAATCTCCCAATACTGTCTCGAACTACCACACCTACTCCGTAGCTAGAGGAAGATTTGAAGATTGCTGCATCAAAGTTGACTATGAGGATCAAGGAAGGAGGTCGTTTCCAATTCGTTTCCCATCTTGCTCCTCCAACTGATGTCTGTTCCCAATTTGAAGCTTTGAAAGCTTTTATAGATTCATTACTAAATCCGCAGTACTCAATGATTCCTTTCACTTGCCTTCGAATGCTAGAATATTTCTGTTATTCCATAACATCCAAGTGGCCATGGTTGTTGTCTCTACCTCATCTAAAGTCCTTTTAGCCACAATCTCTCTTTCGCACATCTATTCTTCCATCTGTCTGAACTTGTCTATCAATCCCTTTAATCCAGTTAACTCCCATACTCTTTTTGCTATAGGCCAATCGAATAGAACATGATTAAGGTCCTTTACCTCTGCATTACACTTTTGACACGAAGTTGAAATCGAAACACCTCTCCCTGCCAATGCCCTTGCAGTTGGAATACAACATTATGACACACTTTCCACAAGAAGACCTTTACCTTCGCTAGGATCCCAAGCTTCCACAACCAATCCCATAAGCCATCATAATCCCTACTTCCTAAACCCCATCCAATCCTCTTGGTCGAAATGCATTTGTTTCCATAGCCAAATGATACGTACTCTAGACAGTGAAATTATAGTCCCTTGTGTAGTGCCAAACTCACCTATCTGGGAAAGGTTGTTTCCCTAATGGAATATCTAGGATTGCCCCAGCTTCTCCCCTAGAACTAGATTAGTATTCCACGATCGACTAGCTACTTCGATGAGGTCAGACACCGCCGTACTAGGAATAGGTACCCATCTATCTTTCCAAATGTTGATCGTGCTTCCTGTTCTAACACATTTCCAAATGCCCTACACTAGTAAGTCTTCACCTTTAGAATCCCTTTCCACGTTTATGAATCCCCATCTTTTTTTTCCGCCTCCAAGAAGTTCGAGTCTAGCAAATACTTTGTGTTCAAAATCTAATGAAGTTCGGAAGGAATTTTCACAAGTGAAAATCCTCCAAGCTTGTTTTGCTAAAATTTATTGATTAAAGTTTATCAAATTCTGAAAGCCCATTCCTCCTTGCTTCTTTGTTTTACACATTTTATTCCATCCAATACGGACTTTCCTCTTATTCTCCTTACCACCAAAACCTAGACATAGTTGCCTAAATCTCATCTAGCATAGTCGTTGGTAATTGAAAGCACAACATAGCATAGGTAGTTATAGATTGGATTACTACTTTTATTAATACCTCTTTTCCCGCAATGGAGAGATGTTTCTCCAATCATCCCCGGATCCTCCCCTCCACTCTTTCCTTAATGGAAAAGAATACTTCCTTTTTCGATTTCCTTACCACCAAAGGCAACCCCAAGTACTTCTGGTGGACTACTACCTTAGGGATTTGTAGGCAGTTGGTGATACCTTGTTTAACCTCATGCTGTGAAGTTCAATTGAACACTATGGCATACTTGTCGAAATTGCTTTGCTGCCTGGAAGCTCTCGATGTGTCCATTGATCTCAATGATCGTAAAAAAGTCTCTCGCTTCCATTGTTGAAACTTCCCCAAATAGTAACATATCTTCCACAAAAAGGAGATAGGAAATCGTTAGAGCTTCCTTTGCCACCTTAATCTTATGAATTTTATCTCACCTATTTGTTTCCTGCAAAAGACAAGAGAAAACTTCTACACAAATTAAGAAGAGGTATAGTGATAGGGGATCCCCTTGCCTATTACCTCTCTGTGGGATGATGTTACCAAACTTGGACTCATTTAACAAAAAAAAGAGTAAGACACTACGGCAAAACACATATAGAGAAACGACACAAAAAGTGAGGCAAACCCTAGGGTCTCTAAGGTTCTTTTAAGGAAACACCACTCAACTCTATCATAAACTTTACTCATGTCTAGTTTGATGGATATGAGCCCCCATTGCCCCATGACTTGGATTTTAAGAAATAATTTAGCTTGTAAGCCACCAATGTATTATCAGTTATTAAACGACCTGGGATGAACGTAGTCTTGTATGAGAGACAACCATACTGACTATTAGAGATAATATGAGATAACATAGGACACATTCTATTAGCCAAAAATTTTGAGGCAATTTTGTACACCATGTTACACAAGCCAATAGGGTGGAATTGGGAAATGGACTTAGGATCAAACACTTTAGGAATCAACACTACATAAGTATAATTAATACTTTTATCAAAAGACTCATTATTCAGAAAAGACAGGACATGAGAAGAACATCATTATCAACAATATCCCAGAATTTTTGGAAGAAAATCGGACTAAAACCATTAGGTCCGAGGAACTCTTTCCATGACAAAATTCAGAACTTCCTTCTAGGGGTGTTCCAATCGAAACATATCCTTGAAATGGTTAATAATAATATTTTCTATTTCCTTCGGTTTTTTGCACCATTAGCCTTTTTGATTCCTTAATTCACTGAGTTGATACGATTCCTTTCTATGGTGTTTGCATGAAAGAAACATGTGCTTTGATCTCCATGTTTGTACCTGTGGGATGTGATGTGCTCTTACACATGCTTTCATAATAAGTCCTCATTGTCTAGTAAATCCTCCAATTGATGTTCCAAGTCCGAGTACAGAGCTCTATTGCCCTCATTAATCCCCTCCATCATTAATCCTTCTATTTGCCCCAGATTTCATCTACTTTCTTTCTAACATTACAGAACTTCGTTCGGCTCTACTGAATAATCCTAATTCAACAACTAACAAGTCGAGAAGGAAGTCCAACAATATTCCCATCAGCAAGCACATCTCCCCAGCTTTGCCGAATTAAATTTTCTCATTCATTCAGTTTTATCCATATTGTTTTGAATCTGAATGGTTTGAATTTCCTAGTTTGGGTGTAGCTAGTCTGCTTCCTAATTTGGAGGAAAATCGACTAATGATCCGACTTGTGGGTAAAGAGATGTTCTACCTGTGAAGCTGGGAATAAAGTTCTCAAGAAATCTATTACACAAGATTTATCGAGTCTTTCTTTGGTCGAGTCTTTATTGTTTTTTCCCCTGCACCATGTATACTTGTGGGTACCCTTGAACCCAATATCCCTCAACTTGCAATTGTTGAATGCTTCCTAGAAGTAGTCCATCTGCCACTGGGGTCAGACACTTCTTCCTGATGCCTCCAAATTGAACAATACTTTGTTAAAATCTCCAATACAAAGCCAAGCCAAGTTGGCATTTGATTTCAAAATTTGAAAAGATTGCCACCATTTCCTTCTTTTAGCCGTGTTCGACTCCCTATAAACTCCTGTTAGTCATCATGCTAGTGTATGCGCTACCCCTTCTATCATAACATCTATATAGTAGGAATTGAGGGTAAGTAAGGATACCTTGTCGTTTTTCTTCCAATAGAATGCAAGCCCTCCCGAGTTGTCTCGAGCCTCCACAGACATACCAAAGTACTTTAATTTATTTTTGATTTTATCAAAACCTACACTATTACAATTAGTTTCTGACAAAAAAAATAAAAGAAGGTTTATAAATTGAAACAAGGTGACAAAGTTCACAACTTGCACTCAGGTTGCCTAATCCTTGGAAGTTCCAGCTAAGGCAATTCATTGTGCTTGGCAACACTGACCAACATTCACTGCCTTTATGGAATGATGTGGTTCCATCTCTCCTAAATTCTGATTCATTGTCTGCTTCTTTAACAGTGGTTGTGATGTTTCCCAAACCTTATTTTGATGATGACATAAGCATTAAACTCTGAAAATAAGTTGTTCAGGTCTGCTATCTTTTCTGCTGGAAACAGGTTGTTCGGACGCAGTACACTGTCCGAACTATGTCAGTTTTCTCAGACGAACAGGAGTTTCCGATACAGATTCACTCGGACTCATTTCACCGTCAGAACAGACAGGCAAAAAGCAAGTTTCTTAATGCTCCTCTACGGACGCATACAACTGCCCGAACAAAGCTTCCTTTGGACGTACACGACCGTCCAAAATTCAATCCGGACGATGAAACGGACGCATGCACAGACGTCTGAACGATATCCTTCACCAACTGCACTGAGATCGAACGCTGTGTCGGATGCATCATCCTTATTCGGAGCTAATGATGCGTGCGAAATTTTAACGGCTAGTTTTTGTGCATTTATTATTGAGCCGTTCAGAAGTAGTTACAACCATCATTTATTGCCCCTTTAAATACTTGCTCTATTGTTCTATAAAATCTATCTAATACATTGAATACAAGCCTTAGAAAAAAGCAATTTTAGTACAAAATGGCTATAGTGCTATATTGTATTAGTGTGTAGCTTAGAGTGCAATTCAAAATTTTGAGTGGAGTGATAATCTTGTACAAAAGTGAGGTTGTGAGAAAAATTCTTGGTTCAACTAAAAGAGTTCGTGTGAGCAAGAATTTCCCTACTTTGTAAAGATTATTGGCTCACCAAGGTGTGAAGCATTCTAGTGGATTAATACTTCAAGCTTGTTAGCTTGGGAGTATTGATTGTTTAATTTTCTTTCTTACTTTCTTCACATTCCTTAAGTTTCGTTGATTCTATCTTCATTATATTATTTGTTAGTTGAAAAATCTCAATAAGTTTAATCTTTCTAAAAGTAGTTTTTTTTAGAAATCTAATTCACCATCTCATCTTAGGTTGCTTTGGGATGAACAGGTTGCCCCTCTTGATTATTGGCTCCACCTTCCTGGTCAAGGCTTCTTTCATTGTTAGTCACTACAGAAGACGTCCTGTTGGGTGTAAGAGGTCTGCTTGGATCCCTTTCCCTCTTCCAAGTTTTGCCTTTATTCGTATTGTTTTTAGTACCCCCTCCAACCTTTCCTCTAACCCTTCTTTGTCTTTCTTCCCTAGTCCCCCTCTCAATGAAGTTTAGCTTTTCCCTTATACCCCATTCCTTGTGGAGCCCGGTTTCCCACTTGTCATTTGCCTCCCTTGGTAAATTCATCAGTTTCCATGTGCTGGGTCTCAACATGTAGGTCCCTTCCGTGATTATTGTTAAGGTTACCCAAGATATCTTCCCCAAAATATGTACTGCTTTAATTTCCTTCCTGATTAGATGCCAATTCATTTATTATAGTAATTACCATAGGATCTAGATTCTTTTTTTTTTTTAAGAGATTTTTTACAAGTGCTCCTAATTTATAGTCATTCATTTGCCTTTCACAACCTATCAAAAGGTCTTGGGTTGCCCTCAAATAGGTCCTGACTAGGGAAACTCTTTCCTTATCCCTTTGCTCTCATATTCCATTGCCTTGTTTCCAAGTCACCTTCTTCAGCCGAAGGTATCAATGATTCCCCTTCCCGTAATTACGTTCATCATCAGAATAAGATCTTTGATTAGTCTTCCCTAAATTACTCATCTCCCTGTGAGATATGGATCTGTTGTCAGTTTTCATAATGAAATCTCCGGTTCCTTCCTCCACCTTCTCATCTGCAGTAACTCCGGTCATTCCCAGCACTTTCCTCTTTAAGACATGGTCTATATTGTGGCCTTGCTGATTGAGTTTGCCTAGCATTGGCTTCTTCATCATTACATTCCCTACTACCATGTGCCATTCTTTCACACAAATAACAAAAGTTCGACAATCATTCATATTTGAACACTTCTACTTCTCTCTCCCCAAATGTTCGTATATTCATAATTCTCTTTAGAGGCTTGAATACATCTATTTTAACCCATATTCTCATCAGTTTTCCCCATGCACGGTCCACGTCCTCAAAGTCTAAAGCACTGAACTCTTCCAGATTTTGACCAATTAGTTTTGCTGTAGCACTATTCATTTTGCCTAGTGGAAGGTTGAAGACTGTGACCCAGAACTCGTACCAATGTAGCTTGAGTTTCGTTGGTTGACATTCCCTATCAAACTTGGAGAGAATAAATAGTTTGCCGTCAAAAGCCCAAGGCCCTTTTTGTAATACCCTTCTTTTATCAACAAATTTTTTTTTTTAAATGAAAAAGCACAAGGTTATTTCATGTGGCCTTTGTGTGGACATCTCGTGGGAGGTTCCACGCATTGCACATAGTCTTCATCATTGCCTTTATACTGACCAACCTGTATTGAGTATAATTATCCCACAAGGCATAACTTTGCTTGTTGTTTGGGTTCGATATTATCCTCATTCGAGCCCTTATTTCAACCACAAGACCTTCTTCTTCGGTAATGCTTAGATTATTCCATAATTCCTCAAGCTTCTCAGCCATTCCAATTTTAGAGCCAATCCCACTCCTCGTACACCAAAATAGCGAGATGGCCAACCAGGCGACTATTACAACAAAAGCACTTGAGCCTTCTCCTGCAAATCTAGGGAGAACAAGGAAAGAATAGAATAACAAAAAAAGGGGAAAAGAAAACAAACAATGAACAGAAAGAAAACAAGGATTAGACCAAAGCATGAACCTTAAAGAAGAAAAAAAATTTCAAAACAAGGAAAAAGAAAGAGGAAGGTAGTGTAGACAAAACAACTGGATTCAAAAGTAAAACTCTACCCTTCCACTAGGAACCCTAGGGAAGAAGAAAACTTGCATGGGCAAGGAGGATGCTCTACAGAGAGACAAAAAAGAAAAAAAAAAAAAACTACTTGCAAAGACCATAGCTTTAGTAGCATACTTGACTTGGTTAAAGATCATGTATTATTAGGTGCAGCACCCAATTCGGCTTGAAAGTTCACAAGATGATGTGCCTGGGCTAATTAACACCTAATTGTGCTTTAGTAACTGGGCAGAGTTGGGGGGCAATATGTATATGTTAGTTAGTTCTTCCATCCTGTCTCTTTTTTTCATCTAAAGGTAGTAAGAAAATATTTCATTACAGGGTAAAATATTAATCTATTCCAATCAACAATTTTTAATCTCTAATCACCAAAACTTTTAAAAACATTAACTTTTAATACTACGTTCTATTTCAGGTATTAATTCCAATGCTATCGAGAGTTTTTTTTTTGTTTATTTCTTGCCTTCTTCTTTTTCTACTGTCTTGGACAACAATAGTGGGTACATCCAGGAGACCACCAATAGTGGCTTCTAAAAAAAATTCTAGCATATGGTCGAATTAATATTGCACTAAGAATTGATTTTTTGTACAAATCATGAATCCAGACTCAAATGTGGCCAAAAGCGATTAGAAAATGGTCAAAACTTTAGTGAATAGTTGGGTCTTCTACCTTATTCTACTTCACCAAATTCACAACCAAATCTTATAAGATTGATGCCAAAATAATCCTTGAGGTAAGGAAAGCTTAATAACAAATCAATAAAAAAAATATAAGTGATGTATACGTATCATAATATAATAGGAAACCACCTATGGCCGATTCATCAGTTTTTTGCTCTAATTCCTATGATTTTCAACAGGAAAATCATCACAAGGGCATTTTTCTACATTATTAACACATCAATAGGCCAACAAACAAACAAAAACAATAAAGATCAAATTTTTAACTTATGTAGTTTGAAAATATAGTTAAAAACATAAAACGCGTGAAGAAGATGAAAAGTTTTAGAATTTCAAGTTTAGCTTATTAACTTTTCTTAATTTCTATTTTAACCATTTATAATTCTGTTGAGTAAAAGTACACTTCTTTTCATTCGGGTTAACGATTAAAATGGGTAGAAATAGTTAAAGTTGACTTTACTCTTCGTTATATCATGATTTCAAATTGCTCGAATATACTAGGACTGTTCATGTGTGGATTGGGTCTATGATATTGTACTGTAAACCTCTTAGTCTTGAACTAACTACATCATATACATAGGTGACGTGGCTAATCCAAGATCAAGTGATCCACGTTATACTATTGAGAACAAAATTCATTTTTGAACTTTTCCTTGAATACAATTAAGTGGAAATTGAGAATGTCATATCCCGTGCCTGCATCAGCATGGACGTGGCATCTTCTGTACCCTTGAGTGTTACCCCAATAGCATATGACATTGAAATGATTACATAAAACCAATAATCTTCCATAAATAATATTTCATAACAAACTTTTGAATAATGATTTGTCTCAAATATGAGACTAATAGGATATTAAGCTATATCATTCAAAATACATGAGGCAACATAAACGAAGTCTAAAATATCTTGACATTACTAATTCTTAAACGACTAATAATACTAAAATTCACCGAAGAGTAGAACCCTAACTTGGCATGCTCAAGTTCTCAAGCATATGATCATCCTCATAAAATTTGAATTCTGCAAAACATATTATGAGGTAAGCGACAAAGCGCTCAACAAAGAGTTAACACTGCTTTTGATGGACTAGACAAGTTACATATACATATATTTCACAAAAGTTTTATCACTCAGTCATACAGAACTATTTCTAAAAAAGTTTTTGTTAGAAGAAAAAATACATACTTATAACAAAATCTTATTTCACATAATAGGCATAAGTTTCTTTTCAAAATAACTTTTTAAAAATCATACGTACATATATTCAAAGCAAGGGGTATTATATCAAAAGTTCACAGAAAAGATTTATGAAAATCATAAATACTTAATCAGAATCAAAAGTTCAAAATTGAATTCGGAGGTCACAACTTAGTTTATTAGTCACATAAATAAACATGCTATCTTTAACTTACTGAGCTCATCCTAGTACTTTACCTTACTAGGGAGGCCGCCAAAGAGGTCTCGGGTAAATACCTTGACTTGAAAATAGAAATTGGAAATTGTTTTATCTGGACAAAATCAGAAACAAAGGCAGAACTATAGTCTCTATCGACTGTTCATGATCATATTAAATGCCTTGTTTGTATTAATTACCAAGCAATTAATTCAAGCATATACATGGAAAATAATCATACAAGGTTTTAAAAGCGCCACTTACATACATGCTCATAAATTTCAAAAGAATTATCCTAGCCATGTAAGATTCAGGTTTCATAACAAAACAAAGTTTTTTCAAAAATATACTTTTTTTTTTCTAAAGAAAATCATTTTTCAAAAAATAGTTTTTTTTTTTTATATTTTTTGTGTGTAAAATATACTTTTCGGAAAAGTCATTTTCAAGTAAAAGTTTATAAGAAATACAAAGGTGTGATAACCACTAACATTAAACTAAGCTTGCACAAAAAACTATTGGAAAAGTTTTCATTTTAATTCTTATATCGGAAATCTATATATCACTTCACTTGTTCAAAGACTTTACCATCTCATACATTTATAGAATCAACATTTCTTCAAAACTTATGTAATTTATTTTACAAAAAATATTTCTTTTACATTTTCCAAAACTATTTTTCAGAAAATATTGAACAACATTTATTTCAAAAGTTTTAGAAATAAGATCTAAAAAACTTTTCTTTTAAATTACATTAAAAATAAAGAAACTATTTACATATTCAAAATTCATTTAGTTTATTTAGACAAACGCATTTCTTTACCATTATTCTAAAAGTAATAATCAAAAAATATGTATAAAGTTTTTCTTTCTAAAATTCCATAAAATGTTAACTAAGATTATTTTTAAAATAATTTAGAAAATAAGTATTTACAAAACTCAAATTTTCGTTATTTCAAAAACTCCAAAAAATAACTTTTCCGTTTATGTAAAACTATAATTTTTCAATATCATTTCTCAACCTAAAAGATTCATTCTTATTTTCTTCAAAATTTGATAAAAGTAATCTTTTACTTTTTTTTTTTTTTAAAGAAAACTAGTGTATTCAAGATAATAATTATTTATGCAAATTTTTTCTAAATACTAACATAGATTATATGATGTTAATAATCCAATTGATGTTATTATATAAACCCTTAAAATAATTCCAGCATAAAATAAAATATTTTTTTTCTTTTATAGTATTTTCCAAAAATCCTTATTCTTTCTAAAATTATTTTTTTCCCAAAACCCTTATGCAAAAATAAATTATTTTGCACAAAAATAGTTTCCTTTTTATTTTCCAAGACCCCATGCAAAAAACAAAAAGATTCTTTTGATCGAAAATAATATAAGATTTTAGGCAAAATATTAACTACCAACAAAACGATGAATCTATTGTAGTAATTCTAAATAAGCAATTTAATACATGATAATCTAACTCATGAGAATCTTTAAATAAAATAAACAAAACAATCAAAATATGTTGAAACTTAAGAAAGGCTTAACTTCACTTTGCAACCTTCTCTTTTGTATCGCTCACTTCGCACTTTAAACTTTTTTTTGGACACTTTGCACTCTGAACTGTTTAAATCTTCCTATAACTTAAGTCCAAAATGTGATTCAGTCAAAAAAATTTAACGGTTATAGGGCACGTGTGCAACGCTCATCTGTTAAGTACAAGTGACAATTAAAAGGCTAACTCCATTTTGAATCCTAAATTGTATCGGATTCTTATTTTGCACCCTAAACTTTTTTTGAGACACTTTGTACATTGAACTGTCTAAATTTTTTCACTTAAGTCCAAAATGTGATTCCGTCAAAAAAATATAATGTTTATAGAGCACATGCAAAACACTTTCAGTTAAATGCAAGTGACCATGAAGACTTAAAAAAGGAACAAAATGAAAAATTAAGAAAATTTTCATAAAAAGGAAAAAAATGTAAATAGAAAAGAAAAAGAAAAGTTGAACAAAATATTCAAAATAAACTTTAAAAAACAAAAATCAAAGTGGGAGCGGAGGGGGTGCTGGGGTAAATGGGAATTTAGGGATAGAGAGATATAGATCAGTGAAGGTTTGGGGGGTTGGGGAGGGAAAGTCATGGGGGTTGGGAGGTGGCAGGATGGGGCAGATCTGGGGTGAGGGTGTTGGATCTGTGTGGTAGATTCTGTCTCTTCCTCCCCATGGTGTGGGGGTTGGGGTGACGTTGTTGGGATGAGGCGGAAAGTTAGGGATGATGGTTATGGCTGAGGAGGAGGAGGATGATGACTGGTTGGGGAAGAAATTATTATTATTATTTTTTTTAATTTCACTCCAAATTTTATTTTAATTTCATAAATGTCCAATTAATTCAATATAATTCAATTAGAATTTATAATGGGAAGTTTAGGAAGAAGGAATGACCATTGAGAAGGAAATGAGTGAATAAAAGGAAATGAGATTACTTTTTAACCCAAAATCTTGGTCGAATGAGGGAAAATTTTCCACCACTAAATTTTTAACACTTAAACGATTTTCTGGTAACTTGTATTTAACGGAAAGTTTTGGACACACGCCCAACAATCGTGATATTTTTTGACAGAAACATATTTGGACTTAAGTGGGAAGATTTAGACAGTTCGGGGATCAAGCTGCAAAGTGTTCCAAAAAAAATTTAAGATACAAAGTGAGAATCCGGTACAAGATGGGTGCAAAGTAGAGTTAGGTCTTTTTATTGTCACATGCACTTAACGGAGAGTATTGCACATACACCCTAGAACCATTAAATTTTTTAACAGAATTATATTTTGCACTTAAGTGAAAAGATTTAGACAGTTTGGGGTGCAAAGTATCTAAAAAAAATTTAAGGTGTAAAGTGAGAATCCGATACAAGATAGGGGGTACAAAGTGAAATTAAGCCCTTAAGAAATTATACCAAGACTAAAGAAAATCGTTTAACTCTCTACCAGGTGCTCTCTCTTTCTTCTTTGGATACTCCAAAAAATTTCAGCAAAAGAAATAATATTTTTAAGCTTTGGTATGTCCTATTTATACAAATTTAGTCTTAAAGGTTCTCGACTTATAAAAGAATTTTGTGCTATTGTTTTTCAAGGGCTTTTTTCAGGATGTCTGCTAACTGTTCTTCTAACGGAACGTACCATTAGTGCAAATCATCCTTTCTTGTATTCTTTCTCAAATATAAAATGGCAGTCAATTTTAGTGTATTTTGTTCTTTCATGATACATTACATCAAATATAAAATGGCAGTCAATTTTAGTGTATTTTGTTCTTTCATGATACATTACATTAATTATACTTCCTCCGTCTCATTTTATACGTCACTTTTTATTTTTGTTTGTCTTAAATTATTTGTCACTCTTTAATATGGCAAATACATTAAAATTATTTTACTTATTTTATCCTTCATGCAAGTCCCAAAAAACATCATTAAATTCATGTTTCAACATTAATTACTGTCATAAATTATTTCAAAATTTGAAATTTTACAATCAACTAACAAATTTTGAATTTAAATTGAGGGACAATTATGAAAAATGTGTTTAGTTGGTCAAATATCAACTTTTTTTAAATTATGTCCAAATTTGACCATGTCAGATAAAATAGAACGGTGGAAGTAGCTGCTATTTGCAATGCTGCCTCACATTATCATAAAATAGTTACACTGGTGTCATCATGTCAGCTCCCACTTTCCTTTAAAAGTCCAACAGCCAAATGATCTCAAAAACAGTGGAAGCCATGCTCCTGTATTTAGCTTCTGTTGAGGATCTCAAGATAGTACTTTGCCTTTTAGTTTTCCATAGAGTCAAAGTGATTTTCCAAATTTAATGCAATAATCATTCATTGACCTTCTACTAAGTAGACACAATGCCCAATCAAAATCACAAAAGACAAGAAGTTTCAAATTGTTATTTGATGGAAACAACAAATCGTCCCGGATTTTCTTTAATGTACTTTACCATGCTCAATGCAGCTTCCATGTGTGACTGTTACGGGACATATATGGTGTTGACTCAATGTCTTCACAACAAATGAGATAACCAACCTTGTCGTGAGATAAAGAAATCTCCTTATTAGCCTTTTATAGCTGGTTGGATCTTTAATCAACCCAAATTCTAGATCATAGTCAAAAGAAGTTAACTTCAAAATTTTGCTCCGAAGTAGCCTTAGATGGTTTGGTACCTGCACGTACTACTTCATGAATAAGTTCCAATGCATATTTTCACTGGATCAAGACAATTCCCTCGTGGCCTTACTACGTCTATACCAAGCAAGTATATGAGATCTCCTAAATCTTTAATTTTAAAACTTCTATGCAGAACACTTTTCAGCTCATTCATCATTGCCAAATAGTTTCTTGTAATTATGTCATTCACATACACTAAGAGAACCAAATATTTTTGCTATCCTTCTTAGTAAATATGGAATAATCATACTTATTTTGATTATATTCATGACTGACTAGAGTCTCGTTCAGCTTCAAATTCCACTGCCTGGAAGCTTGTTTTAGTCCATAAACGGACTTGAGTAATTTATATATTACTTACTCCCTCCCATTGCAAATTTTTTTTGATAATTCCATGTGCACATTTTCATAGAGATCACCTTGAAGAAAGGCATTATGAATATCCATTTGAGTGATAGGCCATACCTCCTGAAATTGTACGCACAATCTAGTTTTAAACCTCTCAATTTGCCATCAAATCTGTATTCAACCTTGTATACCCATTTACAACCAGTAGCTTTTACTAGCAAATAGAGGTACTAGCTCCCAAGTTTTGTTTTCCTACTAGGATTAAGTTTCAGCTTTCATAGCCTTGGGGATTTTGAGTAGCTTGATAATAGGTGGTTGGTTAAATTACTTGGGGCATATAAGCCAGAAAAATCTAGTATGCATGGGCAAGTGATTATAGGAGACATAAGAGGCAATAAAGTAAGGATGTAATGAAGAAGAATTGATTCGAGTAGGGCGAGTTTTATTTGTGGAATGATGTAGTCATGAAGCGAAGTTGGTAGTTTGATAGTACAAGTGGATTTTCTTCGCGGAATAGGAGATGAAATAGGAAGCGAATTGGTGGTGTGGAACTATCAAAGAGAAGAGGTGGAGTGGAATTGACAGCAAGAGATGTACAAGTAGGTATTTGAAGATAATCAAGGTCCACTATGTTCAAATAAGGAGAATAATCTCAGAAAAAATGGAGGAATATGTATTCTGTTGGCGTAAGCAAAAGAAAATATATCCTCATGAAATACAACATTGCTACTAACAAAATAAGTGTTAGTATATAATAACATATATCCTTTAGTAAGATGTATCTCTCAAATGTGCTAGAGTATCCCATGAAGATTAGAGTAATTACCTTATGAGAGAATTCATTCCGAGTTTAATATTTGTTGCAAAACATAAACAGCCAAACGCCCTCATGTAATCAATGGAAGAGAATCGGTTTTGTAAAAACTCAAATGGTGATTTTCATGAAAGAACTAACGTGGGAAGCAAATTGATTAAATAACATGCAATAAGAATAAAATTTCCCTAATATTTCACTGGAATAGGTGTCTGAAGCATGCCACTTCAAAGAAAATGGCTATGTTTATGCTCAACCACTCTATTTTGCTGCAAAGTTTTGACACAAGAGCTCTGATGTATGATTCCTATCGTTAAGTAAACAAATCATTATATAGAGCATTAAAAATTTAAATCAATTGTCTGATCTAATTCTTTTCATAGTGGCTGAAAAATAATTTTTTAGAAGTAAAAAATAATGATGATGGATGAGAGTCATTCTTATGTTTTAATTTGAGCACCACATACTGTATAAAAAATCATTTATAATGGGCAGAAATAATGATTATGATCAAATGCAGTATGATGATATGGACCTTATAAATCCATGTGAATAAGTGAAAAGGGGACACGTTCTCGAGAGTTTGCTTGATGGAAAAAGGGTGACTAGTTTGCTTTGTAAGAGGAAAAATAATGCAATTCAAAGTCGATAAAGAATCACTAACTACTTCTTTTATTAATAAGAAATATTTAAGTTTGGAGTAAGGTACATGACCCAAGGCATTTGTGCCAAAGAAAAGAAAATTTGGAAGAGCAAGATACATGTAAAGTTTTTGGAAATTGAAGTGACACAGAAAAAAAAGTTTCTGAAGTGGGTGGTACTTTGAACAAAGAAATAAAAACCATTATACCCTCTAGCAATCTCCAGGACCTTGCCATTAGAGAGGTCCTGAAAGACACAAAATTCGAAAAAAAAAAAGAAACAAAACATGACAAATGTCTAGTCAGTTTAGAGATTGAAATAAAATTGCATTTCAGATCAGGGAAATATATAAAATATTAGTTAGTTTCTGATGAAGGCCTATATATATCCTGTATGAGAGACGAGAGAAAATTTTCCATTCAATAACTTAACATAAGAAGGAGAATAGGAAGATGTTATAACTTTTAGCTACTACAACAAATATGACATGTGATTACTTGCCCCTGTATTTAAAATCCGCTCTTTACTTCCACCAACTGAAGATAAACAAGAATAAATATCTACCGTATTAGCTTTTGCTTCTAAAGTTGGTTCCCTATATAATATTTCAGTATCTCTTCATATTGCTCTTTAGTGAATGTGGGAGCTATTTGCACAGTAGGCACTGAATCAGAGTTTCCTACATTGAAGTAGAAGCGATATATTTTTGCAGCTGAAGATTGATTAGAGACAGGCTTCTCTTTAGTGAATTTGAAATATGAAGCACAACCGATCAATCGATAACAATTGTCTTTCTTGTATCCTTGGATATGACAATAATCATAGACCACATCCCAGTTTTTTTTAGACTTTCCTTATGAATTAGATGAAGAATAAAGAGGTGCAGATTCAAGAGGTGTCTCAAAGGCTATAAAAGTAGAAAGTCCTCTTTGAATCTTGTCTTAAACAAGCATTGAATTCACTAAGGGCAAGGAGACGTCAAGATAATTTGGCTTCTGACTTGCACATAGGGCTCATTAAACCCATAAGAAACTAGAAAAATCACTAGTTTTACACATGATCTGCATAGATCTTAAATTGTTCGCAACCACATGAAGGAAATGCAATAATAGAGGAATATTCAACCCAAAAAAGGCCAAGGAGAAATGGCAGTCGATCCTTGTACTAGAGTAGTAATTTCTCGATGATAAAGTTTGAAAATTCTAGATCCATTAACCTTGTCAAAATGCTCTTTTAAGTCTTACCAGAGTAGATGAGCATTGGAAGAATAAATGATGCCACTCAATAATTCATTTGAGACTGCATTTAAGATCTAAGAAATAACAACGGTATTAAAACGTTCCCATTGATTGTGCAAAACATTCTCATATGTTTGTTTCGAATAATTACCATCTGCAGAATCAATTTATTGTTAAAAGTAGAGAATTCAACGCCTGTTAATTAGAGAGAGACTAGAGTCGAGCTCTGTGGTATCCAAATGATGCAAATATAATGGAACATTAAAATCAACGAGCATTTTGATCAAGAAATTCTGCTCTAGTGGAAGAATTTTAATTTTCTGCTCCATTTGCCATAAGGAAGATGAATGAAGAACAAAGAGAAAATAGGATGGCGTAGAATTACGATCTCGACATGAGAATGATAATGATAGATCAAGCAGGAACGAAAAACAAAAACGTGATCAGAAATCACTAACAATTCATTACCTGCTCTGTACCATACTAAAAAATAGAATGATAAAATAGAGAAAAAAGTGAAAGATAACTTATTATTGAATATATCAATTTTATTACTTCTAAAAACTATACATGAAGGCCTTTGTTAGGAAATCGGCCCAAAGATAATGCAAAATTATTTCACAATCCACTATGATAATACTAAAAGATAAAATAAAATAAAGTAGGAGTCAACAAATAAATGTATACAAGGAAGCTTTAACCTTCAATACTTCTGTTGTTTTTGGTGCTTTGAAGGAATTGAATTTACCTTACACTTTCAGGAAAATTTGCCATTAACTTCCAACCGAATAGAACAATTTTAGTAGATATCAGGGAGTCGTATCCTTCAACCCACGAAAAAATATCTATCCAAATTGTATGCACATTCAATCAAGAAAGACAGCATACTAGAGGATGGAAAACCATACTCATGGGCCACTTCAATCCTAACAAATTTTCACTTTGATTTTGCATTCAACATCCAAATAAATTCTTAAATTTTACAAATGATAAATTTTCTACACCTCTATAAAAGCCTCAACGGTTAGGATCACCAATCTAAGGAACAAATCAAATCTAAAAAATACTTAAACTTGTTGACTGGATTAATAGCTACAACTGTATAATCCTACAAAGTATATAATCTGCCAAACATGCAAAATTTCATAACAACAAGAGCATTTTTATGAACTTTTATGACTCCACCTTTACTTATATATTTAAACCCAAGAGCATCAAGGGTGTCTAAGGATATGAAATTCTTCTCCAAATCAGGTACGTATTAGATTCGATTGAGTACTACCATAACACTGTCATATATTTTAACCTAGACTGTACCTTTACTAGTAATTTTACAAGCAACATTATTGGCCATAAAAATATTTTCACCATTAACAGGGTCATATGTAGCGAACCAATGTCTACTACAACAAATATGATAAGAACAATTCGAATCTAAAAGCCAGTCATACATAGATAACGTTCAATAAAATATTTGTAATCATCAACAAAGAAAACATCTCTGTCAGTACTATTTACCGCAACACTAGTTTCAATGGATCTTTATTTATCATCATGCTCAACCTTTTCTTTCTTTTTCTTATTTTTCAACTTAAAATATTCAGATTTGATGTGTCCCTTTTTATGATAATAATTACACTCTATATCTTTGTTTTTTTTTTTTTTTTCTGACATTCCTATAACACACAAGCCATGTCCTTGATCATCACTAATTTCTTTAGTGATATCTTTATCAATTAATTCTTTTGATTTCAATATAGATTTAATTTCTTTATAAGAAGTTGTGTCTTTCCATATAACATGGTATCTCCAAAATATTTAAATGATGGAAAAGTGAACACAACAGTAATAAAGCCTGACGTTCTTCTAAAATCTGAATATCTATATTCACCAAATCTAAAATAATGGAATCAAATTTATCAAGATGAGAAACTATATATGTACCTTTATCATATGGAGCAAATAGAGACTTTGTTTTCAGGCATAACCGATTTTCTATTGTTTTTTCATGTACGTCTCTAATTTGACCCATAAGTCCTGAGCTATCTTTTCACTAGAAACTTCAGGCAATATCTAGCCAAAAAGGTTCAAAATAATACACGACAGGCATTTTTACCAATTCATCAAATTCCTCATCAATCATTTTCAAAGTTTTTCTCCTTTTCCTAATAGTCTTTTGTATTCTGTCCTGAGTCAAAATTAGTTTCATCTTGAGTTGTTAAAAACCAAAGTTGGTGCTTTGATCAAACTTTTCAAAAATGACCATTGTTATTGCCATAATGGTTGTCGAAACTGAACTTACTGATACTACACTGTTATACCAGTTTGTTAGGAAATTGGGCCAGGGATAAGATAAAATTATTTGACAACCTACCGCGATAATAATAAAAGATATATGAAATAAAATAGGGAGCCAACAAATTACATGGTTTGGTCGATTAAGACCTACATCCATGAGCAAAAGCAAAAAATTCTATTATTTGGTAACAAAAAAGAATACAAATTAGGGAGACATCTATAAACCAAACAAGCCCCAAATAAAATATTCAAATATCTCAAAATTGAAACATCCTAAAAAACAACAGATAGATGTATACAAGGAAGGTTTAACATTTAACTAGTACTTTCGACAACGAAATTTAACTCAAATGATAAGACTATGCTTCTCTTATGGTCTAAGTCATGTGTTTGAGTCACCAAGGCGGTAGGTAGAGATCCACTGTAGGTCATCTTTTAGAAAAAAAAAACCTTCAATACTTTCTGTTGTTTTTAGTGCTTGGCGGAAATGAATTTGCTCTATACTTATCGGCGAAGTTGTCATAAATTTCTAACTAAATAGAAACTATTTCATCAAATGACAGGGAATGTATCATTCTAGCAATGAAAAATATCTCTATTCAAAACATATGCACATGCAACCAAGAAAGATAGCATAGTGGAGGATAGAAAGCCATCCCCTTGGGGCCTTATCAACCCTAACATCCTTGTACTTCTACACAGTTAAGAGAAATTAGTTTCCTACAATATCATCTATTAGTTACAAAAGGATTTTATCAGCTATAAGAGAATAAATTCATTTATGGTTGTTTGGTTCATAGACTGGATGAGATGTGATATCTCATCCTCGGATAAGTCATCTTCGTACAAATTGTCCTTCTTATCTAGTGTTTGGTTGATAGCTGGATATCTTAAATAGTCTCGACCTATATTTGTTTGAGTATCGAATTAGATAGGATTACTATTTTGTAGACCAAAAATCCTTTGAATTTATAATACTAATTTTATTGAAAATCCAACAGATATATTTAAATAATACTCTAGTTATATAAAACAAAAACTAAATAAAAAAGCAAATAAATTGCTATCACAAATAAAACGTGAAAGTTATTAAAAAATTAATTCCTTGTATTAAAATATTTGGTGGTGTATTTTCATTTCTTTATAAAACTTCGTCAAAAAAAGATGATTTGTTGTAGCCAAAAAAAAAAAAAATCCATCTTGACATGAATTTAATGATGTTTTTAAAATATTATATTAAAATCAATAATCATTCAAAGGCATAAAATATCACTAATATAGTAATAAAGAGTTATGCCGGTACAAATCATCACCACATATTGTAAAATTTGAAGCCATTCTTTTGTAAATCAAAGCATCACACTTCACATACAAATTGATTGCATGAAAATCACAATTCCTGATTGTCCATTGAACATATAATAATTGCCAATATTTTAACTATTACTATTACAATATATGCAAACTTGAAAGCCTAGAGATGAGTGAGTAACCAAATGGCAAGAAACAGTATTAAAAAAATAGAAAAAAGGTTTCGATCATCTTTTATTGTGAGCAAATCCTACGTATAATAATCACAAAAGCAAACATGTTTTTTATGTTGTGTTCTTTCGATTCTTTGGGTATATTTTGTAGTACAAAACATGGCTTCTAATAAATATTGTTTCACAATAAGGAAAACATAAGAGATAGAAAAGAAGTAAACAAATGATTGGGAAGCCGCTCAAAGAATGTTCCTAGAGAGCCACTTGAAGAGAAGATTCAGAATACGATTATGAGGAAATGATTAGGGTAATAAAGTTTGTTAGGTGTAATTAGTCAAAAATTTTGTTATCCAGATTGCGAGTCATCCCTGGATAACTAATACCACCTCCCCCATAGAATTAAATTATCTCTCACATAAGGGATTAATTAGGTTAGTGGAGATAATTATCACTAAAAAATGAACCAAACGCAAGATGATATGAGATTAGTTATCCAATCCCATGTTATTCCACAAACCAAACGGAGCCTTAGATATTAGCGAGGAGATCCTAGCCAATGTTTGTTGTGAAAGGTCATCAACTTGATTCTCTCAAAACCATCTAATTTTAATTATTGTAAAACTACTTTCAACTTATCATTTCATATTTAATGGATTTTCTCATTGCAAATAACTAAGATTTGGTAGAAAGGAAGGATTTAAACCATCTTTCTCTCAATGAACTATATAGAAGCTTTTTTTCATATTTGCTAAATAGGGTAAGTAAAAGTGTACAATGAATCTTAAAGAGAAAGAAACTATACAAAATGAAAAAACAAAGACTCTGGAAACTACCATGGAAAATCTAGCTCTCACAGCCCGTTCGGTTGGAATGCTTTGAAGAGAAAAGAAAAAGAAGAAGAGAAATATGAAAGATTATGTTGTTTGGGAATTTTAGTTGGAGAGAAAAGCAGAGAAAAGACTGGACAGAATGCTCAATAAACCTGAAAAGTTTTTTTGGTATGAAGATATTTAGAATTTAATTAGTCTAAACTTTTCTCTCTAAAGTTATTCATAAATTTTGTTAGTATCTCATTTGCCCATAAATATGTATCAAGATTTCTAGATAAAAGGATAAACATGTAAACTTGCATACAAATAATTTTCTCTCCAAAAACTCTCTAACAATTCTTCTCCCACTTCTCTTTTCTCAAAAACTTAGGTTTTCTCTTCTCTTCTTGTCTCTCCTAAACTTCCTAAACTAAGCCTTAGGGACATCACTTGGAAAATAAAATAGCTACAATTGTTGGGCTCTTATTTATAGAAACTTAGCTGAACAAATTCAATATCTATCAACCTTGAACATGCTTTAACTTATCAAAGCTGACATGATCAGTTTTATTTCAGTAAAAAGTGCCTTCTTTTTTTTCATGGACATTGATTTGTTAGGAACCCTAAATTTTACATTGCTCTGGAGCAAATACATTAGCATGATCAGTTTCTAGATAACTATTAGTTATTAACAACTTCACAACAATTGTCTATGAATCGAAGAAGGTGAATTATTAAACACATCATTCTAGGGCTTGCTCTGTGGGATCACTCAAAGGTGAAGCACTCAATGGAGATACACTTTTCTCCTCTTATGCCAATCCAATCCAGGTGATTTATTGCCATTGTTAAAAGGATAAAAAAAGGGAAACTCTTGCTATTTCCCTAGAAAAATGAGAAATCGTCTTGTTCATAACCGGCTTGTGCAGATTCAATGTATTCTTCAAGGTACTTCCATCATTTAGATCATGACTAACATCAACATTATAAGTCTTCTCCACCATTTCTCGAAACATTGATGATCAGATGAGGAGACTGAGGGCTATAGGTGATGTTGACTTGTTGCTACAAAGGCTAAGGGGCATCTTTCGTTCAATAACTTCTTATTTTTGAGGAATGGGCCTAAAGGTTGGGGTTGAAGGAAATTTCATGATGATGAGGCGCTTGATTATCACTCAGATTGAAGTGATTAGATGAGGTTTCTACAGGTTGGGATGCTAGTAGATCATGAGAAGCTACTGAAGTAGGACCTGAAGGTTTTAGCCATTTTATGTAAGTGCTCAAGTCAAAGTTAGTAACTGCATCGATTCCTCTATATTCAATTGCAGCAATATCATAAACTCTTGCTGCTTCTTTTTGTGTACCTACAAGAAAGATCAAGTTTTCAAGTTTAATGATCCCTTAGTACTTTTTGAAGGCCTTGAGTGCTAAAATCATATGTAAATTGACTGGTAATAATTTTGTGAACCAGAAAGTGAGTATTCATACATCTATACAAAATCACAAATTCAAAATCACTTGACATGACCACTGACGCGCCATTAGATCCGCAAAAAAATGAACAAAATCTACCAAAATATCTAAAATCAGCTGTTGGTGATTTAATAGAATTTTGCCTTACGAATTGGTCTTGTCAAATGGTATTGAATTGTGGTATTGTAAATAATTTTCGTTCTACTCACCACAAGTACCTAGACAGAGATACTTGTTTCCAAAAACTCGGTCTATTCTTGCTTCCCATCTACCATTATGATGATGTCTGGTCAAAAAGTAAACGTAACCATCAATTTTGATGCTTAACTAGTGAAGAATGAAGAAAAAGGTGATAGAATATGAAGATGAAATTTGTTCAGTACCTTGCAACCCCTCTATATTTAGATCCTCCTCTTGCAAAGCCACTGCTTCTCCTGTGAGTTTTAACTTTCTCTTCTCTTTGTTGTAAGTCTCTTCTCTGAGTTATGAATCTTTGAGAGATAAAATATAGTAATTGACAAAGTTGAGTACCTTCTTAAAGAGTCCAAGTACTCTTTCTTTGTTAGATTTTGCATTATTTCAATCTCATTTGCATAATCACTTATCTAAGAAAGATAAATTGAACAACACATGCTCCGTTAACTAATTAGCTTCCAAATATTAACCAAAAATTAAAGGAATTTTCACAACAAATTCATTTGATTTGAGAGAACTGTACAGGGAAAGTGATGAAAGTTGAGATGCCCCAATACTTGATTGCAACCAAATCATATGCTCTTGCTGCTTCTTCTTCTTCATCATAGGCCCTGTGAATTATATTGTATGACAGATTAGCTATTCTTCTAGCAATCTTTCTTCAGAAACAAAATCCATCTAATTGGTAATTGATTAAGATGCTTACCAAGATAGACTGCACCATCCAATCAGTGGTAGCCAATTCAGGATATCACGCAACATTTAAAAAAAAAAAGAAAGTATTAATTACATACACATAACCAGCTGTCAAACAAGAAAATAATATAGAAAAGGTAGCTAACATAGTATATATCCTACCTATTTTTAGGTCTGTAAACGGGTCAGGTTTGGATCAGAATTGGTAATTCCAGACCTGGATCCGATTAAGAATTCTGAATTTTGAATCCAGTCCGATTACTCGACTGGATCTAAAAATCTAGATGTATATCTAGATCTGATCGGATTCGGATATACCCAATTAAAATATTTTCTAGAGCACAAACAGAAATCCAATTCTTAAACATTCCAAAATTCCATCCAATCTATCCAAATCATTAAAATGCAATAACAACAAGAAGTTCATCATTCCAATTCCATAATTCCATACAAATATTAAAATAGTACACATGACAGTGACACATATCAAATTACACAATTAAATTCATAAGAAATACAAAGAAGTCAAACTAATACATAACTGGTAAAAATTTCAGAATACAACTTAATAACTTCTAACTTCGACTTTTCGTCTTGACAGCTCCAAGCCTCCAGATTGTCATACACCGAAGCCTTTGAAAATTAGGGGAGCGACCACCCATGTCTTCATCAGCTAGCTCTAGCAGTATATATAGAAAGAATCAACAAAAACTTCAAGTAAACCAATTAAAAAGTACATTATATAAATTTAAAATAATGAAATAGTCACCTTTTTTTTTTTTTTGGGTTTCTAACCAATTACTAGTTGTCACCAATGCTTCAACAACATCTGGTAGTAAAACTGCCCCCTTGACTCATCAATGACCCTTCCTCCAACACCAAATGCCGACTCCATTGAAGTTTCTCTTAAATCTAGATAAACAAACTTCAAAAAAAAAAAAAAAAAAACTCTTGGATTGAAGGAATATTTAGGGGGAATTAGAATAGATGAAAATGTGTGTTCATTTTAATTAAATCTACGACATGAATTAGAACTGAGGCAAATGTCAACAAGTACACAGAAATTAGTACCTACTATCTAAAAACATGTAGAAATGTGACTATTCACAATCAAATGAAACACAGATGGAAACATATAAGCATTCATTTCTAAAACAATCAGAAAAAATGGTAGTTCACCACTCAATAGTAATACATTAAAAACTTTAAATCAATTACCAAATATACCAGATACAAAAAGGAAAGATATCACATGCAACATTCATTTTTCTAGAATGAGTCAAAAACCACCAAAAAAATTAATGAAAAAGAAAATGATCAATATCCAAAACAGCCTTAAGCTATTCAATTTTGTCTGATGAAGGTACAACACCCTAAACATTTTCATTTTTTTTTCTGTAAATCTAGGTATGTAACTCTAGATCTAGTTTTGACGAAAAAAAAAGTCTAGATCTAGCTAACTAAATAAATAGAAAATAAAAATAATACATGAACTTACCTGATGTATGTCTATCTTGAACGGTGGCTCGGCTGAGATGGTTAGTGGTTATCGGCGAATGGATGGCGATGGTTGGTTGAGATGAATGGTGGCTAGTGAGAAGAGAAGATTGAGAGGAGGATACGAAGATGCTAAAGTGAGAAGAGGAAGTATCATCATTGAGGAGAAGAAGATGAAAAAGAGAAACGAGAAGAGGATTGATAAAGTGAGACCGAGATTTTGAGAAGGGAGAAAACGATTGCCGTTTTTGTGGAGTTCAAAAGTAGTCTAAACAACCCTTAAATCTTAAACTAATGAATATTACTATATATGTTTTTTAAAGATATAATCGGATCCGGGTCCGGGTTAGATTGGAACAAAAAAATTCAAATCCAACTCGTTTATAGAATAGGCTAATCGGATCCGGGTCGGATTCGTATAAACGGGTCTAGGTTTAAATCCATACCTGAATAAACTGATCGGGTTCGAATCCGGTCCAGACCCAATCCGTTGACAGGCCTACTTGTTTTCCCTTCTTTTTTTGTGTCGCATTCCAAGATATTTTGTCCCATAAATGAGCCTCATTACGTCCTATCCACCTACGTCTGAGGAAAAAGAATCTAATGTTACTTCAACATTTTCCATGAAATTAGTAAACTAAACACCAAAATGGAATGGATTAATTAGTGTAGGCCTCAACTTATACTCAATTTTTAATTTATACACCTAACTTCAGTTTTGGGACATTTTGCATTCTTGTCTTTAAATCCATCACATTTCAATCCAATTTTAACACTATTATCGAATTTAATGAATCTTTATGTATCTACAAAAACTTTAGCATGATATATAACAATCTTCCGCAATATTAAATTTGAATGCACATGCGAAGATTATTTTAACTTTGATGATGGTATTAAAAATTAGACGAATCTGAAAGTTCAGAGTGTAATGTAGAATTGTCCTAAATTAAAAACCAAGACAAAATCCATATTGTACATTATACCTACTAACTCCACGAAATCTTGAACTTCTCTTAACTGTAGTAATTGCATTTGCACCATTGTTTTAATCAACCTGCAATGTTTGTGGCTGCTACTGATCATGCCTTCCATGATTACCCTCACCACCATCGGAGAGTGTCATCGAGGCGGATGGGGATCTTCTTTGCCTTTTTACACATGTAGTCTCCCCAACCTCACTTTCCACCAAGCAGAAGCTCCTTCTACGTTGGCTTGTTTTAGATTTCATAATGCTCAACTCCATTAATCTCTCGCTATAAAACTGAACGTACTAGTAACCACAAGTGAAAATAGCAAGAAAGAAATGAAATGATGGACAATACAAAATTAAGCTTTTAATTAATTTGATTGTGTGATGATAAACGGTCATTTCCGAAAGCTATGTATAAATAGGTATGATGGATTGTTTTTAGCAGATTTTGTTGTTTTTGTTGACAGAACAAATCATATGAGTGGAGACAAAATAGGAACAATGTTTTTAGGGGAGTTTTAGTGTCTTTTCGACAGTTAAGGAGTTGCACAATTTTTGGCCTAGCGAAGATTAATATTCAGGCTTCAGTAGTTATTAATTCATGTAGAAGAAGATCTAATTAGTTACGTTGTTTACAAGGTTTGTCTCTTGGCTTATTATGTTGGCTCACAGTTCACTCCAGGACCCGCATATTTCTACATACAGAGTACTGTCTGCACTGATTCATTTATATTGACACCACTATAACTTTTTTGGTCAACAAATCACATTTTTACAACTCAATTTTGAATAGATTTTTAAAATTTTTAAAATTTAAGCTTAAATGTACTAATATTTTATATAAATTTCACTTTTATTAAAGAAATTTCATTCAAATTCAAAAAAATCTATATGAATGTTAGTTTGACCTTAAAAGTCAAATCAATTATGACAAAATAAATAGAACGAAAGGAATATCTATTTACTAGTATATTTACTAGTATAGTAACATGTAAAATTAATTTGCCTACTCAAATAATACACTACCTGCTTGAAGTTTTAAGCCTGCAATGTTAATTTCTTCCCTCTAGCATATGGATTCGAGTAGGAAATTTTTCTTCTATTTTTAAAGAAAATTATTTAGAATGAGGATAAGTTAATTACCCAATCAGTCTAACGTCAGGTATGCCACTAGCACATTCTTAGAGATGTTCTCCCAAATGGCATGGAGATGCTAGCAATTAGATATTTGGATCAAAGTTTATCTCAAGTGTAGTTAGAAGTAGAACGAGAATTCCGTTTCCCTAAGGTGCAACAATACAATAGACATGCTATAATGGAAAAAAATGTAGAATGAACCAGGTTCAAGGTACATTGCCGTAAACTTGGTTCGCCTCATAATGGACCTGTCATACATGCATTCATTTTTGGTGAACTTTACTATCTGGTTAGGAAATCATTTTGTTATTTTCTGAGAACTCATACAAGATAAATTTATATAAATACATACTATTAATTGTACAACTATTTAAAATATAACGGGAAGATTTCTTTACAATATAGCAAAATTTTCCTCGTATGTATTTAGTATGTACTTTTATTGCACAAGAAACACAAACTATTGGCAACATTTCGTGCTTTGTTGTACAGTAATAGTATTAGATCCCTGCCATGACATGCTAATTAATTGCTTTTGTAGCTTTATTCACAAGGTGATGTATGTAGGCTTGTAGAGTATCCTACAATTGTTCTCTTATGCTTGAAAGAAACTATGGAGAAACTTATATATCAATCTTATGTACAATGATGATAGAAAGAACCTTTTATATAGATTTGAATACAAAATACAAGGAAACTATATAATCTTGCTCATCAAGATTAATCAAGGCTAATCAAATATATACTTAAACATAAATATGCAATCATTCATCTATATATATATATATGTGTGTGTGTGTGTGTATGTATGTATGTATATTTTAACGTCCTTCCTCAAATTCAAGGTGATTGAGTGCAGACCAACTTGAGTTCAGAAACTAAATCACAGAAGTGTCCAGTAGGATGAGCCATAGTGAAAATATCAGTAATTTAATTAGAATACGAGGTAGAGAGGAGCTTTACAATTCCTTGCACAATGTGATAGTGAACAAAATGATAATCGATTTCTATGTGTTTGGTTCGCTCATGAAAAACATTATTGTGGGTAATCTAGATAGCACTTTGATTGTCAACATGAAGAGCAATGGGCGAGTCATGTGAAACACCCATGTTAGAGAATAACTAATGTAACCAAATAAGTTCTTGAGTGGCATTAGTAATAATACGATATTCAGGTTCAGTACTAGATCGCAAGATAACAACTTACTGCTTACTACGCTACAATATAAGAGTCTCCTAAAAAGAAACAAAAACCTATGATGGAGTGTCTTTCAGTAGGATCCCCTGCCAAGTTAGCATCACAATAGGCATGCAAACTAGAGAAGACCGAGAAGAGAAAAGAAGATACTAAGTCACGAATTAACTAATAATATGAACACCATGAGCAATATCAGGATGAGTAAGAGTAAGGTATTCCAAAACTGTCAACTAATTGTCGATAAAGGGTCAGATCATGAAGAAGTAAACAGTCATTAGGAGTAAGATAAGAGTTGGCCTCAATAAAAGCATACAAAACCTTATTATCAGTTAAGCCAGCACGAGTACAAATGTAAGAAGCATAATTGTAAGATAGTAGCCATCAGATGTGGATGATACCTCAAGGCCTAGGTGACAAGTAGTTAAGCAAACTAAGATCATTTATCTCAAAATGACGATTCAAATACAACTGTAGTGATGCCAATGAGATCGTCATCAGTGATAATCATATCATCAACATAGGGAAATAAAAGAATAATACCCTGATCAGAACGGCGAACAAATCGAGTAGAGTCATAAGACTCGATTGAAACCGAACTGTTCAACAATGCGGCGAATTTAGAGAACCAGGATCTAAGAGGTTGTTTGATACCATATAGAGCCTTGCAAAGTTTACACACAATTCTAGAGTCTTTAGAATATCATGGTGTTGACTGCATATATATACTTCTTTTGAAAGATCCCCATTAAGAAAGGCATTTTTCATACCCACTTAAAAAAAAAGGTCCAATTGCCACACAGTAGCAATGACAAGTAAACTTTTGACAAAGGTAAGCCGAGCAATAGGTGCAATGGTTTTCTCATAGTTAATGCCATATTCCTATGTAAAACCCTTAGCAACAAAATGAGCTTTATAGCGATTCTATATCCACACTACCATCTAAGCAGGTTTTAATTTTGTAATTCCATTTGCATTTGACAAGAAATTTGTTTGGAGAAAATCAACTAAGTCATGTGTGTGAGTTTTCTCAAGAGTCTGCAACTCATTAAACATAGCTTGTTGCCATATAGGATTAAGACAAACATCTTTGTAGGACAAAAGTTCATGTAAGGAAAGAACAGTGAAAAAATAATGAAAATCACGAAAGGAGGTTCTCTTACCTTAGTAGACCGACAAAGAGGTAGGAGTGATGATATAGTGGGGAATACAAGAGGAATGTATCTGCTGGAGTCATCAGCTGGACATTGATCCTCTGAGGAAGTAAGATTGGAGTTGGATACGTCATGAATAGAACTCGGAGAATCAGTTATAGGAACAGTGTCTGGAAAAAGATCAGGTGTGAAAGAGGTAAACAAGGGTAGTGAGGAGGATGGTGACAAGTTAAATTTTGACATTATGGAGAACATTTTATGTTCCAAAAGATAACATGTAATTGGAGACTCTTAACTGTTTAGATTGAGGATCCCAACAATAGTAACTCTTGTGTTCAATATCCTATTCAATAAAACAGTATAACCTAACTCGTGGTTCTAATTTAGTATGTTCATGGAGTTATAGAAAGACAAAACAAGAACAACCGAAGCCTTTCAGATTCTTATAGTTCGGAGGGGAGTCATATAAAAACTAACAAGGAGATTGATTACAAATAATAGAGGAAGGGACCCCATTGATAGTGTAGATAGTAATAAGGGAAACTTCACCCCAAAAACACTCTAGACAGGAAAAGAAAAGCAAAAGAGCATGAGTTGTATCAAGAATATGGCACTGTTTACGATTAGCACGACTATTTTATTGGGAAGTGTTTGGACAAGAATAATAAAAAATAGTACTCTATTTATTAAGAAAGTTTAGAAGGAAGGTTTCCTTATATTCTATGGCATTATCAATACGAAGGATTTTAATGGTATTAAAAAATTGAGTTTTGACCATAATAGCAAAATTTTCACGATAAATGTCAAGTAGATCAAATTTATTTTTCATGAGGAAAATCCATGTATAATGAGTAAAATCATCAACAAAAATAACAAAGCACCTAAAATTGCCCATGATAGGTATTGAAAAAGGACCCTAATTATCTAATTGTACTAAATAAAATGGGGCAGTTAAAATAGAATCACTTATAGGAAATGGTAGAGCATGAATTTGAGCAAGTGGACAGGCGACACAATCAACAGAATTATTGTGCACAGAAAATAATTAACCATTAGAGACTAACATTTTCATATGACCTAAAGAGGCATGACCTAATGAGAATGCCAGGGACTTAATGGTTGAACATTAGATGTATTAGTGACAGAGTGAACTTGAAAAAAATGATGGAAGCGTGAGGTTATCTAATTCAAAGAGATGTTCGACTTGGCAACCTGTTTCGAGAAGTTATCTAGTCTGACGATCCTGTAAATGACAAACCAGTAATAGAAAAGAAAACATCAATTCTAAGTTACCAACTAATTGGCCAATAGAAATGAGATTTAAAATTAATTTAGGGATGTGAAATGTTTTTGGTAGGGAAAGAGAAGATGTAGAAACAGTGTCCATGTGATTAACATGCATAAGTGATCCATCAGCAGTTTGAATAAACAGTACATATGAGTGACGCTTTCAAGAAAAAAATGGTAGAATCAGATGTCATGTGATTTGAACACATTGAATCAATACCAACCAAAACTTAGAATAATAAAATTTACATTAGAACAAGAAGGAAGGAGTTTAGAGAGTACTTGCTAGATGATCAATGCAAGACTATTAGGAGTTACCAGGGTTTGGGGTAATAAATAGGATATTATAGAATTGTAAGAAGTCATTAGAACAAGAATAAAGGAGAAAACAAAGTACGAAAGACAAAAGTATGAAGATAGTACCTTAGAGACAGGTTTTAAGAAAATCAAGGTCACAAATAGATTCAGGATGTTGAAAAAAGTGAGAAATTGAGTAAAATCGAAAATAACACTAGTCAGATTTTAGATGAATCAGTTAGAAAATGTTTTTGACCAATAAACCAAAAATAAACCGGCCAAACCAAAATGAACCAAAACAAAATAGACCAAGCTAAAGTGGAGCTGATGTGGCAACTAAGTGGCACCAATATTGCAGATGACGTGACAGGACTAGGACCCAAATGATGACGTGTCAAATATGTGTTGGATGATGTGGTCTGACGTGGTAGTACATGTGGCTTGCTGACTTGGATCAGATGTAGGAAAAGTCTTACACATGGCTGATGATGTGTGGCATAACACATTGCTTGCAAACTGGGATAAAGGCATGATCTGCTAACATGCCTTTATAAGAAACAATGAAGCATATTTTGAAAATACCTTTTATGTCTTCTACCTTGAAAACATACCTGTTTTGAAAATAGGCTGAGAATCGGGTTGCTAAAACGAGAGACTCTTGGGAAGAGAATGGTGGTGGTAGTCATAAAAAAACAAACGACTGGGAAAATAATTATTATTAGAGTAATTTAGAATTTAGTCAAGAAAAACAAGAATTAACAATAGCTGGAGAATGGAAACGATTCAAGCCCCAAAGTGGAACTCTAATACCATGAAAGAAACTATGGAGAAACTTATATATCAATCTTATATACAATAATGATACAAAGAAGGCTTTATATAGAATTCAATACAAAAAACGAGAAAACTATATAATCTTACTAATCAAGATTAATCAAGGTTAATCTAATATATACTTAACATAAATATACAATGAAATATATACTTCACATATGTATATTAACAATGCTAAAAAATATCTGCTCACCAAAAAGAAATTAAAAGTTACACTATGGAATGTAATGGCTGCACCAAACTATTTCCTTCTTTGGCTGTTTGAAAATTTTCTTCATTCTAAAGCAAAAGAAACGACTAAAATCTCATAATTTTGATGATATCAAACTATATAACTCAAAAACCTTAAACCGTGGCGAAGTGGTCAACAAGTTTTAGGGACATTTGGTCATTTTGACCTAAAACACTACCAACATACAAGCTATTTTATTTAGGGATTCATGGGCCAAGTAATTATTTTTAGCGCCGTAAATCAATAGAATTCATCTATTTCTAGTATAAATAACAAGATTAGTTTACACTTTACAATTTATTACATAACTTATTTTGAATTATTCATTTCCCTTTAAATTATTCACTCTTGACCAAGACAATTGACTTGAATTTCAAAATTTCCTCGGTGATATACGACCTCATTTTTCATGTTTCCTTTCCGGTCGGCATAATATGAGTACGAAGCACAATTACCTTTGCATTGGACTGCTACTAGAACTCGGACGTCCTAGTTTGATTCTAGGACTTAAAACTTTTTAGCATTTGATTGCAAGTTTTCTTGAACGGGTGGCCGGGTGGGGTTCTATGATGCTCTCTTCGAAGGATTTAATTCAATTTATTGGTAGAACTTACTTACTTTCTTCGTCTCATTGAAATTGTTATTATTTCACTTTATTTGGTTTATTATATTAAGTTTTCATGACTTAATTTCATATAATTTTCTTTAATTTTTTTAAAATTTAAAATTTGTATATGCTAGTGTTTGATATAAATTTCACTTTTATAAAATAAAGTATATTAAAAATAGAATAAAGATACATAAATTATTAATTACAAAATTGCTCTGTTTGAACAAAATAAATTCAAATTGTGATAAAAAACCTAGGACGAAGGGAGTAATAACTGAAATTGGATATTGAATAAAAAGAAAATAGGAAACTCATAGTTTGTAATCTCACCTAAACTTTTCAATACTTATCTTTCATTCCTATATTTTAGGTTGACCATTTTCCCTAATTTATGGACACTCCATTAGAATAAATTTTTTTTCGTAAGAGTTATAACTAGGTCTGTGACTTTGAAAATCCTAGCGTTTGTAATGCTACACTACTTTCTCTTGAATAAAAAGTAAAAGAATTATCTTTACAGCTCTTCTTCAAAGAATCAAATCTCTACTATTGGGTCCATTCGCTCTTTCACTGTTTTTACTGAAAGTTCAGGGCCCTATTAGTAACAGGCTTCTGTCATATGAAGGCGATTTTCTCAAAAGAGGAAGAGGAAAGAAAAAGTTAGCGTTCACTTATCATTGAGCATCAAAGCTAAGATGATTAGAACTAAACAAGGACAAGAAAAGGACAGGCAACATGCTTTCAACATCCATCTGAAATGGAATTAAAATTACCAAAAGATTGATGTTTGTGTATGTTATAAGGGGAGACGAAATATTTGGAAAAATTTTAAAATGGACCTTGCGTAGATTTATCCATATCACTGGACATGAAATTAATGTTGACTGTATAGTATCGTGAATTAAGTTCACTTAAAAATTAATGTCAAAATATTTGAATGTACTTGATCTATGAGGAACTAAGTCATAAGATCTATGAGGAATTTCAGCCACTAAATATATTTCATGAATTTTCATAACCTCTTGCCTAAGTACATCATGGATCTTAATTTCAAGGTGTCTACACATCCAGTGGGGAGAAGAACACAACAGGAGATCAATGGGGTGCGATCAACACATACAGTGATGAAAGACACCTTGAAAGAAATAAGGGATATGGCCCTCTAGAATTGATTTTTATTGTTTAGGCACTTATGTTAGCATTAATGAAATGTGTACGATTTATAGTAGTAATCCCACACTTGACAACATATATTTGTTGTTTTCCCTTAAATCATTTTTCCAGGTGTCATGGCAACATCGAAATTCTTTTCAGCATCTCATTGAAACTATTAGTATGAAGTATTAAAATTGAGTCTTACATTGGCAGATAAAGGTATGAAATACATATATAAAAGTAATTTTTCATGTATTTACAGCCCAATTAGTTTTTGTTAGTGTTTCGGTATTTATAATTACTAGGAATTGTATACATGTTTTGCATGTGATACGATATGATAGAAAGTATATGTATATGATAAATTATTTTATTTTGTTAAATTTCTTTATCACAAATTGTTGATAGTTTATACAAAAATATACTAATATGAATTAGTCACATGTACTTATAATAAAAATCATAACTAAGTATATTTATCCCAATGAGTTGAAATAAAAAATATATAGAACCATAGATAAACTTACAAAATAATTTAGAATTAGTTCTTTTTTCTTTTTAAATTTTTGATTAACCTTTCATATTCTATGATATAACTTGTTTTTCTAAAATAATCCTAGCGACATTTATTAGCTTTAAGAGAACAATTTTATCATCTTCATATGAGAAGTAAAATTTAAGTCATAGAATTCGACTCGCGGGTGTTAGTTATTGCATTTTTTATTTCAATTACACATATTTCTTTTTCTTTTTTTTTCTTTCTTTGTTTCTTATAAACTTATTTATGTTGTCATATAGTTATATACATATGATAACTTTCAATTTTGATCATTTTTGCATTTTACTGAGATTTTTAAATTGATATGAAATCTTAAAAGAAATTGAGCAAGTGAGAATTAAAAAATGTAAAGGTTGATTCCAATTGAACTTTATAAATAAAATATAGTTTATTGTTTTTACTTCTTGAAAATTCATATGCGTCACACAACAATTTTTTTCCCTTATACTTTTACTTAATAAGTTTTCACTTTAACATTCCTCCTATATAATGTTACTTGTGTAGCTATTTATCTTTATGTATTTCATACATATAGATTGTTTTGCGTAAATATTTGTGGTTGATTTAAATTATTTTGTATATGTATAGATCTTCAATATATCTATTGAATATTTGTGGTTTATAGAGAATTAGATATATTATCTAATTTATTGTTTGAGCTATTTCAAATATTGTATGAATACTTTGACATGTAGTTTAAGGATAGTGGCTGAAAGGTTTTTAGATGCTGAATATGTAATATAAGAGTATATTAATTTTAAAATTTCTCATAATTAGTTATAACTAAGATGCTTAGTGTTTTAAATTAACCAAATTCATGGAGTAACATGCTCTATTAAAATATAGGTTTCTAGAAGATTGTAAATATCTAACAAGACTAATATCCAATGACTAATATACATTTGAACAAGTGTTAATAAAAATTGGACTTGAAAGTCTGTAATTGCTCAGGAAAAAACTTTTGAAATGTAAATGTTTCTCAACAAAGTTAAAGACAAAATTTCTTAACCTTTAAAACTTGTTTCCTATTCCAAAAATTTTCTTTTAGTATTCAACGTGGTAGAGTTAGCCAACCCTATTTAGTAGAATTAAGGCTTGGTTTGTTTATTCAACATGTTAGAGTGCACAAAATAAACTTAATACCTATGTGGCTATTGATATCTTGAATTTCAATACTTTTTTATTCATGTCAAACTTTTTGACTTCCAAGATCAAAAATGAAATGGAAATTAGGTTATCAAGAAAAAATGTAATTCCTGTGTTATAAGTCATTGTGTTACATGACATTTTATTTTCCCTTGATGGTAACAAAATTTTGGAATATTTTGAAAATAAAAAAGTGTGTATACAAAAGTAATTGAGAATCACACTTTTTATCTTTCTAGCCATATATTTGTTAAAGGAAAAAATAATTCCATTCAGAAATAGAATGAGATATATACTATTAGTTGAATATTAAAGAGTTAGTTAATATTAACAAGTAAATTGATGATAATTCAATTAATATCAATAATTAAATGGTTAATTACTTGAACACTACTATGATTTATTTCAATCAAACATTTTAGCTTTCACCTGAGATCGAGAATAGACGGTAAATTAAATTATCACGAATAAATGTAATTATCATTTTAGAAATAATTCTATTACATGTCATACTGTTATCACTTGACAATAAAAAAAACTTTGGAATAATTTGTAAAATAAAAAAACACGTACCCAAAATGTCACTGAAAATCACACATTTTCTAACTATACGAAAATCACTCTCAGGACAAAAATAAAACAGGAAATTAGGTTATCAAGATTAAACGTAATTATTGTGTTGGATGTCATTTTGTTACGTGGCATTTTGTTTTCCCATGGCAGTAATGAAACTTTGTTGAAATATTTTGATAAAAAAATACATATCCAAAATATAATTGATTTTGGGAAATAGAATATGGAAAAATTGTTGGCTGAATAATAAAGTGTCAATTAATACATGACAAATAATTGATGACAATTCAATTAATATCAATAGTTAAATAATTAATTAGTTTAATACTAATCTAATTTACTTTCAATTTATTAGTGTTTATTTATTTTCCATAATGCCCCATGTTGTGTGGTTACCATACATTTAACATAAGGGTAATCTGGGAACAAAAAAGGTCAAAAATACTAGGGCAAGTGGTAGTTATCATGAATAAGTATAATTATTGTGTTAAAAGTCTTTCTATTACATGACGTATTATTATCCCTTGATGGTAACAAAAATTAAAAATATTTTGAATAATAAAAAAGTATGTATCCAAAATGTTAGAATATTTTGAATAATGAAGAAGTATGTATCCAAATTGCCATTGAAAATCACACTTTTTTCTAACTATAGGAAAATCACACCCATAATAAGAGAAAAAAATAAAATAGGAAATCAGGTTATCAAGAATAAATGCAATTATTGTGGTTGAAGTCATTCTGTTATATGAAATTTTGCTTTCCTTTGATGATAATAAAATTTCAAAATATTTTTTTTAAAAAAGTACATATCCAAAAAATAATTGAGAATCACACATTTTCTAACTTCATTTGGGAAATAGAATGAGGAAAAACTGTTAGTTGAATAATAAAGTATTAGTTAATATATGATAAATTAATTTGATGAGAATTCAATTATTATCAATAGTTAAATGATCAATTAATTTAATACCAATCTAATTTACTTTCAATTTATTAATGTTTGTTTACTTTCCATAATGCCCCTTGTTGTGTAGTTATCAAACATTTAAAATAAGGGTATTTTGAGAATAAAAAATGTCAAAAACACTAAGAAATATAGTACTTATATATATAGAGAGAGAGATGGATACAGATAGATAAATTCATGCCATTAAGATATGGTCTCACAAAGGAATGAATAACCAAATACTTTTTCAATTATAAGTTCAAACAGTTATTAGTCCTTAGATTCTAGGCAGTTCATCTTCTAATTTTTTTTTTTTTTTTTCCTTTTCTATTTTACATTCATGTAACGTTGTGGATTTACCTATAATGCGATAATAAATGTGGATCGCTTCTAATTTTGGGTGATGGATATGACTTAGCGACGTAAGAGTGAAAGTGACAGAATCTAGATGGCAAAGTGGGCAACCAATTCTTGCTGGTAAAATTTTGTAGTGTAATTGAAGACTTCAATTGAGTTCACATTTGTTTTCAATGTTTTAAGGGTCTTTCAATTGCAACTTTAGTCCTTTAATTTTGTCTTTTTTCTATCTTGACATCTTTCCTTGCATTTAGTAGTTTTTTAATTTGATCCCTATGCTTATTTGGAAACTTTTTTAATTATGTCCTAAGTTAAAAGATTAACTTGATTTTAACTAATATTCGACTAAAAAGCTTAATTAGCTATGTGTTAGACTTATTTATCTCATATAAAATATATTAGGAATTTTTAAATTAATTTTTATTTGTTTTAATAAGCTTTATTCTTTTTTATTATAACTCATGTGTGAACCTTTTCACAGACACGACATTATTTACTTATATTATTTCTTTTCTCTATTTTTCATATCATTTTTACAAAATGTGACGGTTATAATAATATCTTTATTTTATTATCGACTCCTTTCCAACGAGATTTAAAATTAAGTATTTTTTTCTTTACCATGTGTTATACAGTACACATGTTAATCAGTTCTTCCTTTTCTTCCTCCTTTTTCTTTACTATGTATGTGTGTGTGCATATGCTTATGAGTTTCCATTTGCCTTTTACGTTAATTAAATGCTTCATTATCTTAAAATGACTCAAATTCTGGCCTTTAAATAATAAATATTACATTAAGTGGGGTTGGGGATACTTGAGTTTAATACCTTAACAATTCTCCCCTCAACAATATTCTCGAATCCAAATCCCTTGTTTCTGAAAGAACAAGAAAAAAGTTATCTATGTAAAGAACTTTGATGGCAAATGAATGATTTGAATATTTTCTTTCTATGATTTAGTACACCTAAAATCTAATATCGAATAATGCTACAAATTTTTAAGAAAACCTGGATTCATTTGTGGATCAATTGTTTTCACACTTTACACATTCTGTTTTTGGCTCTTTTATTTTATTTTTATTTAATTTATTTTTTATTTTATTTTTCTTAATTATTTTAGAGATAGAAATAGATTGCAACAAGGTCTTGCCTAAACATGAAAAAAATAACAAACTATAAGTAATATATATTATTAAGATTGTGATTGATCCAAGCTTATTTTATTAATCCAATATTTTCTTATACATTCTTTTTTAAATACAAATTTTAAAATATATAATAATTTTATAAATAATATTTAATAACTAACAGTTTAACTTTATATAAAACTATAATATCATATAAGTTATAAATATTAATAGTGTAATATGTGTAAGAAATTTTGTAATTAATAGGTAGAGAAATAATTTAACACCTAGTAATTTAAGCATTTGTAATACTAGATCGTGGGATTTAAGTAACAATTCAATCACTAAAAATTCTACTACTATGCATAATACTGTAACGTTATTTAAGTCACAAGTACTAAAATATATCTATGTGTGACATTATATCAATGGATTCATAGAGTTCAAATATTCGATTAAGTGGTACAATTTCTTTGTTTTGTTTCCTGATTAATTTTTATAATTATTCTTTTTCAAAATTTTTCTTTCACATCTCCTAAATACGAAGTTTGTTTGGCACTATTAATTGTTTTATATTCAATACTCCATTCCGACATATATGGTAAAGTATATATATCGATAGTAATAAATATGTGTGTATGTGTATATATATATAGATTTCAAATGTACATATATTTCAAATCAATAAGACAAGGAAGTGCAGGTTAAGTGGTAAGATACTTCTACTAAAACCTATTAATTAGTAGTTCGAGTCACTAATGGATAGGGTAAGAGGTGATATGGTTTGATTTAAAATAAATTCAAATCAATAAAAATTAAACCATATATTCATCAACATTTCAGTACCGACCATAACTTTATGTATTTAGCTTTTGCCAATTGTGACAAACTTGATGCTAAAATTCCCGATTTTTTTTTTCTTTCGTGATACATTCAAAATTAAATCTTTTGGTATCTAAAATTTTCTGAAATTTAAACAAATTGCAGATTGATCTACCAACTCTATAGATTTTACCATTGTTACTAATCCTAAGCATTCTCGATTATCAAATAGTGGCTGCCTTTTGTCCCAGTTGGAACAAAATATTTGCTTTCCCTTCCAATTTCTTAGATCTACCTTCTGTTTAGCATGTACATATATGGACTGTCATGATCATCAAATAATGTTCATATTTTCTGTCAATTGGAGCAGTTTCTTCACTTTAAGCCCGGATTGGTTTTTCACATGCATTTATTTTACAAGTATACGTTAAATTCCCATCAAATGTATTTATCATGTTCTGTCAAGAATTTCACTTAAATACATTTTCATTTACTCACAACATATTGCACATTTTTTTTTTAATAATTTACACATTCGCAATGTACAACAACCAAATGCTAACCATTCAAACGGGAGTTTTTTTTTAAAAAAAAATAAAGAACTGACCTTAAATATTGCTTCTTGCTATTACAGGTCATGTAATATACAAATTAAATCGCTTCGCCTTTTCCATTATTTTTTTCAAATTATCAATTAAGGTTTCAAGATTGGCTATTTTTAAAAATGATGGGGTTAAATTGGGTAGTGGTAATAAATAAAGGACCAAATTAGACGAAATTTCAAAGATAAGGAACAAAGTGGTATTTTCCCCAATTCATTAACTAACGGTACAACTATGCATAATACGACAATATCATGTAAATTAGAAATACTAATAATGTAGATGTGTAAAACTTATTTTGTAATCCATAGGTACTAATTTATACTAATTTATGATTTGGATTATCTCTATTTAATTTCCTTTTATTTATTGGAAGTATCCATTTACCTATATCTAAATAATTAAAAAAATAATCTCAACATACCATTAATTTCTTATCGAATAAATCATTATATTTAAAAATTAATTCATTCAAAAAATATTCATCGTTGAATTATAAGTCACATTTGGAAGGTGAAGTAATTTTTAAATTTCAATAAAATATAAAGTAGTTTAATAAAACTATAAATATCATTACCTTTATATAGAACATGATTTAAATTATGAACAATTTTAATTTTTAATAATATTTTTTAAAATTATTTTTTAAGGATGAATGGAAGCTCTTCTTTTTATCCTTAATTGGAGAGGATCCTAATCTTAACAATATAAGTTGATGTAATACCATACCATGTGATTTAAAAGTCATAATTAGATCACTGTTAATACAAATATATATAAAATTAAATGATTTAATGTATAAGATTATAAAAAATTTAAGAACTGAAGGTAATAAGAGGTACCTAGTAATGGTTAAGGAAAAAAGACCAATTTAATTCGTTATTGATTTGGAGAATTGATCAATTTGGTCTCTTATTTTTAAGAAAATTAACCAATCTAGGGTATATGATAAAAATCATGGACAAATTAATGGAACAAGTCACGTCATAATAATGTAAACGTTAACCTGCAGTAGATGTGTTGTTAACAAATTTGTTAATTTGTTCACAATTTCCACAAGTCTTGAATTGGTCAATTCTTTAAGGATGAATGACCAAATTGATCTTGTTGATAGATAAAGGATCAAATTGGTCATACCTAAAGATGAGGGGATCAGATTGGTCTTTTTCTCTAATGGTTGATTCTGAAATTATCCTATATATTCACTAGTAATTTATTAAAAAACTCGGTGGATATTTAAAATTATCCCATATTACCTAATAAATGTTTACAGTAATCAAAATACATTCACATTTTTTGCCAAACGGTGCAGCATCATTGCTTTGAGTCCCAATTGATTTTTCACATGCATTTATTTCACAAGGGTATATATAATTTACTAGTGAATACATGATATGTAACATTTACTAGCAAATATGTGTAGTAATATGATTTAAGTCCCATATTACATAGTTAATGTTTACAGTCATGAAAATATGTTCATATTTTCTTCCAGTTGGTATAGTTTATGTACTTTAAGTATCCATTGGTTTTTCACATACATTTATTTTATAAGTGATAACTCTATTATATCAAGTTAGTTTACCTTCAATTCTTATGAAATTTTAGTTATGCTAGTCCCATTCAGATTGGTTTTATGTTTTTTTGTTCATAAATTATGTTTATTAGTGAATTTTAGCACCTTAGAGTAATTTTAGGACTTTTGCTAGTAATAATGCACAAAGTTGGACTAAATTCACAACTAATGATTTTATGTGCATTTTGACTTAGTGATTTTTGTATTTTTTTGTAGGGGAACATTTGAAGATTAGATGGCAAGTTGAAGGACTGGAAGAAGGCAAGGGCAAGAATGTAACTGCACAGAAATAAAAGATCAAGCTCAAGAGTTTGTGCCTTATTGGATTTTACAGTGGTCAAGTCTACCAAGAAGAAAATTCTGTAACCACAGTCAATGCTTCTTCAGTTTCAAAGTGCCAGTAACCGCAATTAAGGAATTCAAAGCACAAGTTTATTAACTGCAGTCAATAGGTAACTAAGAGGAATCAATCATTAACTGCGGTCTATAAATTTGTAAAGGAGTTAAATTGACCGCGGTTAACTAAGTCAATTAGAAACTTTAACAATCAGATTTTTGAATTACCCTAGAAGTTTACACCTAAAACACATAATAGTAGGTGTAGTAAATAGGATAGTGCAGCCCCCATAGTTTAGTCTTCTCAATAGTATTTTTCTTCTTCTACTTAAACTCTAATTTTAACTTTAATCTAGTTGTAATCTTAACTTATTAAGCTTTTCATAACTTTAATTTGATACCAATTGTATCTATTTTCTCTTCTTTTTTTTTGCATTTTAGTTTATTTCAAGTTCTTGTCATTTTGTAGAGTTAGCTCAAATCTTAGATTAAAATAGTTGACATCTTTGTTTAAATCTTACTTTTCTTTGTGTTAAAACTTTTATTGATAGTGGGTATTTACTAAATATAGCTTTCAAAAGTCAATCGTTAGCTTAAACCTAGTTTTCTTCTTTTTCTATATATTTTCAAAAATAGTAAAAACTTAGAACAACATGCTTGCTAGTGTAGGATCGTCCACTTATGGTAAATTCCTCCCTATTCTTCAATTATTCTACAATCATTGCTGGTCTAGTAATTATTGTGCCTTCCTAATGTAGCATTGCTGGTCTAGAAAGCCAAGCATTCTTCTCTACCATAGTGCTTGAGTAGCACTACTTGCTGCTTCCATGTACTCCGCTTAATTGTAGACAAATCCACCACTTGCTGCTTCTTTGGCGACCAAGAACATATACCAATACTCAAATAAAATATGCAACCCGAAGTACTTATTCTTTGAATCATATCACTAGCTCAATCACAGTCAGTATATCTACCAAGACTAGTATCATCAGTATGAGAATAATTATAAAATGCCATCAGACTATGACCCTCAGATGTATCCCAAAATCCTCTTAGCTGCCTGCAATTGGATTGGCATAGGGAATTCACAAATCTTTGATCAAACTAACTCTAAAAGCAATGTCAGATCTCATAGAACTTAAGTACCTGAAATTCTCAACTAATCTTCTAAAATAAATAGCATCAACAAAATCACCGGTACCATCTTTTGTCAATTTTAATTTTTCTTCAATCGAGGTCATCATTGGTTAGATAGTATCCATTTTAAACCTTTTCAAAATATCACTAAAATATTTTTTTTTAGAAATAAAAATATTACCATCCATTTGACAAACTTCAATACCAAAAAAATATGACATTAACCCTAAATTTGTTTTCTCAAAATGGCTAATCATAGCCTCTTTGAATTCAGAAATTAATTTGAGATTATTGCATGTAAAAATCAAATTATCCACATATAAGTATACAATGAGAACATCTCCACTTGGATTAAATTTGATGTACAAAGTATGCTCATATGGTCATCTTTGAAATCCACAATCAATAAAATATGAGTTTAGACGAGTGTACCAAACTCTAGGAATTTGTTTTAACCCATATAATGCGTTATTCAACTTGTAAACTTTATCTTCTTGACTCCTTTTGACATAACCTACAAGTTGCTCAACATCAACTTTTGCTTCAAGAACATCATTCAAAAATGCAGATTTCACATCCATTTGATAAAATTTTCAACAATTATTGGCAGCAAGCAAGTTAATCATTCTAACAGTGTCAAATCTAGCAACCGGTTCAAAGATCTCAAAATAATCAATACCTACCTTCTGCTTGTAACCTTTGACAACCAACCTTGTTTTGTAGCGATCCATCTCTCCAGTTGATTAGACTTTGGTCTTATATACCCGCTTGACTCCAATTGACTTCTTTGTTAACAGAAGAGTAGTCAACTCTCACGTGTTATTTTTCTCAATGGCATGTATCTTCTCATTCTTGGCTTGAATCTAGTGATCTTATTTGCTAGATAGCTTAGATTCAAAAAAGTAACTGAATCATAATCTGTAAACAATGAAAAATTAACAATATCTTCATAAGACACATCATTATTATTAGAAATAACATAACGGTGTCTTTGTGGGCGACTAGATGACTTTGCTGAGATAGGCTGCACAACTGGTTGAACTACCTGTGCACTAGAACTGCCTTCCTCCACTATTGGAATCATGAGTAGAGGTCTTGATAATGGCTCCTGTTCCTTTTTGGACCAATCCCAAGCACCCTGCTCATCAAAGGTAACATCACCTTTCCAGTATCAGGATTAAATAATTTATACCACTTTGTCTCATTATTGTAACCAAGAAAAATACACTTCTCTGCCTAGTCATCTAATTTCTTCCTCAAAATATTAGGAACCTGGATATAGGCAAGACAACCAGATACTTTTAAATGAGAAATATGTGGTTTCTTACCAGTCTAAGGTTCATATGGAGTTTGCTGATAATTACACTTTGTAGGACACATGTTTAACATATAAATAGGCACAATAGATAGCTTCTACCCAAAAACCTTTAGGCATATTCTTAGAATATATCATGACCTCACTATGTCCATCACAGTTCTATTTTTCCTCTCAGCACACTATTTTGTTGAGGAGTGTACATAGCTGTCAACTGATGTTTAATGCCATTAATCATCACAAACAAGAAATTCAGTGCCCCTATCAGTTCTCAAAATTTTAATGAAATAACCACTTTACTTATCCACATAATACTCAAACTTCTTGAATACATCACATGCATCATATTTATTTTTCAAAAAATAAACTCAAGTTTTTCTGCTACAATCATCAATAAAGGTGATAAAATACTTACTACCACCATTGGAAGGAACCTCCACTAAGTACAAATTTGAATGAATCAACTGTAATGGTTTCTTTGCCCTCCAAGCCTTGCCTTTTGGAAAAGGGTCTCTATGTTTTTTTCCTAAGATATAAGACTCACATTGCTTATTAGGATAATTAATAAAAGGCAAACCGATATACCAAATTTTTCCTTACAAGAAATTTCAAACTCACAAAATTTAAGTGCCCAAAACACAAAAGCCATAGCCAAGTATCATCAAAAGTCACAGAAATAAAGTAAGATAAATGTTATACAATTAAGAGAAAGAGGCCACAAACGACTACGGTTCATATTTATCTTAGTAATTAGTCCCAATTTATCATCAGTGATAGTACCGACACCATGTTTAAATCTCAAATCATATCCCTTTTCAAACAATTGTCCCAAACTCAATAAATTATGATATAAATTTGGCACATAAAACACATCAGATATAAAAATGAAATACCCATCTTTTAGGGTAATACCAATTCTACCCTTTCCCAAAACAGGCACTTTTTCATTATTTTTAAATTTTACATAAGATCTAAAAGACTTATCCATATTAGAAAATAATTTCTTTTTCCTCACATGTGATTACTATAGCCATAATCAATAAAGCATTCATTCTTTTTTATTTTCTTCAGACCCGAAACTGGAAAACATAAACAATTTTTTGTTATCACCATTATTTTCAGCCACGTTTGCATCTCTATCACAATTTTTATTATGCCAACATTGATTTTGATAATATCCGATTTTACCACAACAATAACATTTAATTTTAGATTTATCAACTCTTTGAAAATTATTGTTTGCTGATAATTCTGTCAATCCTTCTTAAAATTACCATTATTATGTCTTTGTTGTTAATTAAAATTACTAATATCACAACCTTGAAAATTGCCTCTACTACCACGACCTATACCTCTAAAATTTTGACCTCTGTGATTTGCTTCAACCAATTTCATCGTCTCATCCTTTGTTTGGGTTGATCTACCTGACTAGCAACGCCTCCTCAACCGTATCAATTGTCTATTCAATCAAGAACATCTCATAGGTCACCAATTCACTCTTCAATACATCGTGTTTTAGAGTATTCAGGTCCTTGATTGTCTCAAGAATCGTTTTTTTTTATGTGAAATTTTGTAACTGGATCTTGGTGTAGTACGTATGGTAATGGCGTGCCATGCAATCCAATTATCTATTTTTCTCCAACTCCTTAATTTCTTCAGCTGTCAACTGTAGTGACCAAAATAGATTTTCTCTAGAAGCTTAGATGGAAGCCTAAAATCATTAATAGAATTAATATGATCAATTAAATTTAGCGTTAATTACAATTTGCACCTTATAAAGTTGTCCTCGTCTCGACTTGCTCTCTGAGAAAATTTTTATATACATTTAGTCCTCTCTAACTAACCGTAAAGACCAACCGTTAGTCAAAGCATTAGTAAGTGGGAAAAAATTACTAGAGTGTCCTTTATAAATTTAGGTTTAATTGCACTTTATCCCCTATAATGACGGAAATTATAAAAATATTGATTTAATCTTAAAGAATATCGTTTCATGGAGTTCATAAGATGGTTTCACTAATAGATTTTGTTGGAGGTTCCTTCTGGCCATAGCCAAAAAAAATTTCTAGTGACCAAACTCGGAATTGAATTTTCACTAGAATTATATCTTCTGAAACTGTAGCAACAATCTAGTCGAAAATAAATAGAGAACCGTCAAATGGAGAAACCCATGATACACTCTCCCCTTATACATGCTTAGCACATGTATAAACCCGCACAAAATTTCATTAATATGACACCTATGGATTACAGAACAAAAATAAAATAACAACATAACCAATAATATATATATATATATATATGTGTGTGTGTGTGTGTGTGTGTGTGTGTTTATGTGTGTGTGTATGTGTGTGTGTGTGTGAATCAGACAAAATTTACCTATTCTAAAGCTCTAATTACATTAATTTTATTCCTAAAATTCTTAAACAGTTCATCAAAAACATCATAAGAATAGCAAGAAATAAATTAATATGTTAATTAACCGATAAAATAATAAAGACCCATCAACATAAAAATTATTTTTCGGTATTTTATCTAACTTTGTAGAGGGTAAAAAGGAAATATAAGACTTTTAGGGGGTAAAATATGATTTTATACCATTACAAGAGTTAAACTAAGCAATTAATACTAAAATTATATGAGGGCGATTTAGTAAATTTCTACCAATCCATAACGCTTTGACAGATAATTGGTCTTGATCGTTAGTTAGAAGCGATTAAATGTATATAAAAATTCTTTAAGAGACAAGTCCAAACACAAACAACTTTACAAGGGCAATGTGTAATTAACCCTTAAATTTACTTAGAGCAAAATCTAAATCCAATATATATGGCTATAAACATTACTAGTACCCATAATTAAATCCATCTTCTATTTCATATTCGAAAGTTAAATTACAAAATCATATACCATGAATTCAAACCGTAAAATACTACAAATCATATCATCAAATCCCATAGAAATAGGGTTAATAGCAATATCCACCCTTGAATATCACATATTTGCTTTTTTTCTTAAACTATCAAATTTAGCACTTTAGTACTTTATACTATCAAAATTTTGATGCATTGCTTAAATCAATTGAAAATAAGTTAATTTTGATAGCTTTTCAAGTGACAAGACATATTAATATTGACATATAAATAAAGTATTTAAGTAAACATATGGATCCTTTCTACAAGGGAAAGGTGCATTTTAATTGAAAAAAAGAAAAGAAAAAGGATTGCAACTTGAACAAAGTTGAGGAGCTGACTGTCAATGTGAAACCCCGAATTTTTGAGTTTAATTATTTATTTATTTTTAAATATAAAATAATTATAAGAGTTATAGTCAAAAAAATAGATTATGATTAGTAATTTAACTTGATCACTATTGATTAGTAGTATATATCCTATAAGTAATTAGATCTAACACTTTATATAAATATCCATAGTAAGTATCTCATGTATTTTTCTCACGTTACACCAATTTTGGGAAGAAAGCAACTAGTCTACACACACAAAAAGGTTAGCTTCATTTATTCCAAGTATTATTTATCCAATTTGTTTTATTATTTTGATTTAATTATATAGTTACTTATATTATGTTTTAATTTAATTAATGAGTTCGAGTTAATTGGAATATTAAATCATGACTAGATCTTATGATTTAGGTTCAAGTTATATTGGACAGAAGTTAAGTAAGGATTTTGTATTTCTTGGAAGAATTAATTATTTCTGTTAAAAAAATGAAATCTTGTTTTTTGAAAATTATTTATTTTCTAATATAGCAAAAGTAAATTAATTTTTGAAAAGAATTTTTTTTTAAAAAAAATGGGGATGGGATCACTATACAGATTGGAAGGGTGGTCGGAATTACTTCGGCCAGCCATCTTCTATCCTTAGTCAAGGAGAATTTCACCGAATCCAAAATCAAATCCTTCACCAGATTTGGTCGACACATCAATGGAGTTGAACGGCGTCTTCGCCTCAAGAATTGCATGGTAGAAAGCCATTCAATCAACGGAGAAAGAAGGATTACGTGGTTCGATTTGAGGGAAGATGAGGCTCAGAGATTGATCCAAAAAAAAAAAAAAGAAGAAGAAGAAGATCGCCAGAGAAGTTTGGCTGAAGAAGATGCAGGAGTTAGGAGGAAGATGGAGATGGTAAAAGAATTTTTCAAAATTACAATATTAGCCCCTTAATTTTTGGATATTTAGAGTAAGACGTAAAATATTTTAAAATAGAGTCGAATTAAGTCCTTTTCAACTTTTGAAAATTATAAATTACTCCCGATTGTTTTATAAGGTCATTAGTAGTCCATGAGTAGTTCTGGAATTTAAAAAATAGTCCCTGTAATTTATAAAAATGATACTAAGACCCAAAAAAGTTTCTTAAATTGTCGAATTAACCCCTATAACTTTAATAAAGTTAACAAATGGCCTTCAAAGGTTTTATAAGGTACACAAAGGTTTACAAATGACTTTCTAAAGTTACCAAATTACCCTCACGTATTTTATAAGTTATCTAAGAGCTCCTAACAGTTTTCTAACATTACTAAAATGTCATGAATGGTTTTCTAAGTTTACAAAAAAAGGCCTTAATGCTTTCTAAATTATTTTTAAAGTTCTAAAACATTTTCAAATGATTATAAGAAAACTTTAATATATGTTTTGAAAAGTTGTAATAAAGTACTATTAGTTTTGGAAACAATCAATAAACGTATTTTTTTTGACTCGATATAAACTAATAAGCAAACATGATTATTTTGGATAAACTAAAATATGAAAATATTATTTTTGAATTAGAACTCAATTGTTTCCCAAAAGTTACCGATTCTAATACAAGAATTATTTTAAAACATTAATAGTAAATTCTTTGATCTCACATAAATAGTCACAACTATTGAACCTAATAATAGACTAGAGTATTGTGTCTAGGATATTGAAAATAGGGTTTTATAAGAATTTGATAAGGGGATAATTACTTGAATTATTAGTAATAAGATATTGTGATTATGTTTTTAAGGATTATTGACAAGGAACAAAGGCAAGTAAAGGCACAATTAAGGACCGTTTGAGGTAGGTGGTGCTTACTTCTGTACTTTCAAAATTATATTTCTAAATTATGTGTTTTAAAAATTATTTTATGACTGTGACTAATTTCTAAAATTTATTTGTAAATTTGCGTTTGTGAAATGTGTTTTGCTCAAAAATTATTTTGCTATGAATTTTGAATCATGTATGGTTATGTGACTGTTTGGTTTTAAAAGTACATAGAAATGTGTTATATGTATGGTTTTGACTGTGCGTGACATGTATGTGTTGTATGGTTAATAATAAGATATTATGGCTCTAACGAACATGAAATAGTTGGTAGGAGTTATAATCCTAAATTAGAGTCAATAAAGACTTGATACCAGAGCCATGAGAGACTTGGCAACATAAAGTCTAGAAAGACTTGACAATGGAGTCAAGAAAGACTTGGCAATGGAAGAAGAAGAAGGTCAAGAAGGACTGCAGAACTTCTTGACAGTCTTTTATAGTGAGGTTAATCACTAAGTCGAGTACTCAGAAGCCGATGACTGCTTGTTAGTTTTGAGCCATTTAAATGAATGCATGTTTTATGGAATGAAAGTAAGTATTTTACATGAAAGTACAAGTCATGAAGATATGTTACATGACATATGAAAGAATTCCACGAGTATGTGACTTTATTTTTTACATCGTTTACAAGAATGATGTTACATGTTCAACAAGAATGATTTAGATAAAATCATGAGCATGTGATAGTATGATCTGTATGTGAGCTGTATATATGTGTGTGTGTGTGTGTGTGTGTGTGTAACAGCATGATCTAGCAGGAGTAAGTACTATCTACGGGCAACTTGTTACTCACTCCATGCTTCTTATATTTTTGTACAGAAGACGAATACAAGTATGTATTAGTTGAAGATAAGGACCAAGTGTACGAGAGCAAGGAAGGAACTTAAGTTGGTCACTACCTTAGGGATTTGTTTATAGGTTTATTCTAGTAAGTTAAGCCTGTATGCTCCTAATAATTATTCATGTTTAACGGTTTGTACATTTATTTATGATTTGGTAAAAGTTGCACTATTTCAAGTTAATATATTTTTAAATAATTGATTCTGCTATTATAGTTAGATGCCTAAAGTAAATAGTACATGCTATGATACCTTTTATTTTTGGGATTTGCTCTTGAGGATACGGCGAATGACACATGCCTGTCAATTACGGGTCAAGTACGTGACAGTCAACATGGAACAAAGACATGGTAAAGGAACAATTCTGCAATGAGGATGTGGACAACATACTCAGGATCCCTATAAGTATTTCTGGTAAAGATGATAGCCACATTTGGAGTTTCAACAAGGATGGCATCTACTCTGTTAGTTCTGGATACAATATCTGCAAAGAAGGGATTAGGGAAGAACTTAACAACAGACACAAAAGGTTGGTAATAGCAGCAACAACATGAATCAGAAAGGTTGGGCTCAAATGTTGAAGTTGAACATGAAACAAAAACTTAAGTATGTCATATGGAAATGTCTAAACAATGCCATTCCTTGTAATAAGTTGACATACAGGAGAACTAGGAAAGGAAACCCTTGCTGCAAAAGATGTGGAGAGGAAGTTGAAACTTTGGAACATATCTTCTTCTTTTGTCCTACAGCACAAAATGCAATGTATGAGGTTTGCACCAACCAAATGGGATGGTTTGAATAATCGCATACACAATTTCAGAAAGCGGTGGTTGGGAGTGAATGAAGCAGACAAAAGGATTAATGGTTAGAAGCATATTACATACATAGTCAATCTTCTATGGTAGCTGTGGAAGGAAAGAAACCACTACCAATTTGAGAATAGGTAGAAAAGTATTAACCAGTTGATCAATATGGCTGGGAAGGAATGGATGGAGTTTCAGGTAAGAGGAGTGGAAGAACAACAAAGATTACCTGCATCACGGGACTAGCTAGCACAACAAAGTTGTATAGGTAAGAACCAGGGACGAGTTAAACTAATTGTTTCGGCCAAACTAAGAGGAAAAGACAAGAAAGTGAGAATTGTTATTGGTGGTATCAACCAGTCTGATGATGTAATAAGCTTCGGCAATGACAGAACATAGATCAAGTTTAGAGCTCATAGAGGAAGCTGAAGGAGTAAAAATGGCCTTGATTAAAGTTCGTATAATAAAGAAGGTTGGAGAAGTGTTCATATCCAATCAGGAAGTGAATACATTGCTGGTAAACTGAGAATGGGATCCATGGAAGATACAATTATTGGCACATCACTAGAAGACATTTTAAACTTGAAACTCTTGTTTGATTACAGCTGCTTTTGTTTTACCACAGCAGTTAAATTAGAATTAAGCAATAGAAAGTATCTAGAGCTGTATGCTCCAATCATGATTTAGGGACTGCTTATTCGTGTTTCAATATTGGAATTGGAATTGAAATTATTTATAAAAATTTTGCATGGGTTTTGTTAATTGGAATCACTAAAATGACTATTGCTTGGTAAATATTTTTAAGAATGAGAATCATATTAAATTTATATCATTTATTGTTATTATTTAACAATGTTCTGTTTAGTAATTTCAATACCCCAATTCCATCCTACCGCCATCTTCACTGTAGTCTATCATCCCCGCACAAATTTCAACCATGCCAGTTCACATTCCTCTCATTCCCCTTCCTAAAATCCCTTCCAAGAATAGCCGTTCAAAACTTTTCAAAAAGCCCATTCTCCCTCAACCACCAAATTTCCCCTACCTTGTTAAGAAGCATATGGAGATCTGTGGTGGGGTAGCTAATGAGCAGTTCATAGGCCTTTCAAAAAGGTGTGATGTTGGGATAGATCGAACAGGGATGGTGTAATTTTGTAGGGCATCTCAAGGGTTGCAGTTTGGGATTTTGTGAGAATATTGGTAGTGAAAAAGGATTAGAGGATGGCTGGAGAGGAAATTTGTTGGAAGGATGGTGTGAGGGAGAGGCTGGCTGAGGGGGATGCTAGTTGGGGAGGATGATGGCACGAGGGAAAACTAGCGGCAAGGCGGAATTGGGGAAGATGGCATGGAGAGGGAAAACTAATATGGGAGGTTTCAGGTTAGAGTGAACAAATTATTTTTTTCCCTTTTCTTTTCACAAATTAGAAACAAATTTGGGAATCAAGAAAACCCCCAATCTAATGAGTAATTGCCAGAACTCCCATATTTTTAGGTTTAATTCTAAAATTTTCATACCCATATCATTTATCCAAGCAACTGATATGATAGTCATTTCAATTTCTGATTCCAAAACTCTCTACCCAAGCACTCCATAGTGTGGAGGTCTTTCCTCCAAATGTGATGTCACAACAAATGCTATGAGTCTTTACTCAATTGTATTGGTTACTTTGGTGATATGAAATAAAAGAATCTAACAACTTTTGACAAAAAAAGGAAAAAAAGAAAAAGTAACCAAATGCAAATTACAAGTAGGGGTTAATTACACTTTACTTCTTAAATTTTAGCGTTATTATCACTTAAATAGATAACGTTATTTTTTGAGCACTTAATCCTTCATTATCACAGTTTAATATTTTGACTAGTCTATCCCTATTCTATTTTATTCCTTTTTGGTTTATTTATATTTTACCCCTTAAACTTTAACAAGATTAACACTTTAGTCCCTAATGTTATTTTTTTACACTAAAGTCCTTTGGTTACCCAGGTACTTGTTACGTACTTGAAAATTGTAATCCTGTTTATTCTAATAATTTTTGTTTATTTTGATTTTATGAATATATACTTCATCAAAAGAAGATATGATTCATGTAGAAACTGAACAAATGCCTAGAAGTTAAATCCAACGTATTTATTAGTCTTTTGTCGGAATTAGTTGAAGAAAATGACAAAACATGAAAAACATTTTTTTTCAACACTAAAGCCCCTATATTGATGGTCAATTAAAATCACATCATGTTTCTTGTCTAATTACCAAAGATTTTTATCTTGAAATTTCAACTAAATGGATTGGTGTACCATGAGTACACAATTTTAAAATAATTTTTATTATTTAAATTAATTTGTGCCAATTAGAATATAAAAATTATATTTTTAAAAAGAAGAAAGAAAAGATAATGCATTATTTTGATGGTGTGGAGTGGTAGTGGTTAGTGAGAGATGCATATATATATTCAGTCCTTGGCTTACTTGTGTGCCTTGTAGTTTAAATCGCCAAGGATACACATAATGTTAAATGATGTATGCTAATGTAAGAAAATAAAGTAGGGATGTCACTCGTATTTTACCACATGATCCACATATAAAACTGTGAATTGGATATATAAAAAATTTTGTAGTTAGTGAAAGAATTTAGATCAAAAGGAGGCAAAAGTATAAAAAAAATAACATGGAATAAGGATAGAATGGTGAAAATGTTGAATTGGCATAAAAGAATGGGTTAAGTGCTCAGAAAATAATGTTAGAGACTAAAGCGTTAGTGATTTTAAAGTTTAAGGAGGTAAAGTGAAGTGGTTCTAAAGTTTAAGGGATAAAGTGAAACTAACCCAGAGATTATTTTGTCCATTTATCCAAATTTCCACATGCCGTCAGTGTTGACCATTAATCCAAAAATTTTAGTGTTCAAAAGATAACGTTTAAGATTAAAATGTTAGTGAAGTTAAAATTTAAGGGGAGAAAATATAATTAACCCTTGCAAGTAGTGAAGTCTTTTTTACTCAAAATATTTATAAAGAAAAATTAATTCATTTTTAATTGATTTCAGTAATGTGTCAAAATTCAATAGTATTAAAGTGCTAAAGTTTAGGGGACAAAATTAACGCAGATCAATGACTGTTCGGTAATCTATATTGCAATTAACCCTTTAGAAATATAAATAATTGCCCGATCCTGAGAATACTTGTAAACAAAGAACACAAAATATGCACATAGTAGTATTACATCTGAAAAACATGGTAATAATTTCTTTTATGTACTTTCGAATCCTACCTTTCACTACTTAAACCTCATTAATTGATTACCATACAATTATTTTTTCGGTCATAATTATCCTATGTCTATGTAGGTGATAAAAAAATAATCATGGGCCTTTGCTTTGCAGCCAGACAGTCGCTCTCCACTGATCATCCTCAGCATCATAATATGGGTTAAATACACTTTAGCTCCATGAACTTGTCATTATTTATTACATTGTATTCTAATTCAATTTTTGATCATTTTATCTCTGCTTAAAGTTCTTTTATTAATATTTCACCCCAAAATATGATAGAAGTTAAAAATAATAATAGAATGTGGCAAGTTTTGTATGCATGTATCAATAGTCCTTGACACTATACTAACGGTCAATGGCAGACGGAGGGAGGGGTGGTCGCACCCAAAAATTTCATAATTACATTTTTTCTCTTAAATTGTTTTAAAATTTTTACTTACCCTTATAAAAATTATATTTTGCACCCTCAAAATTTTATAACAAATGTAAAAATATCCCCTACATATAAACATATTTAAGTTTTGCCCCTAAAGTCTTAACTCCTGAGTTCACCCCTGCTTCCGTTTCTTTTCTAGCTCTCATCACATTTTGAGATGAAGTATCAAGAAACAAAAATTTTAAGGAATGAAGTGATCAAAAACTTAGTATAAAGTGCAATGTGGTAAATTGTGACAGAATCACCATGCCAGTATTTGTCCAAATACGGGCAAGTTGCGAAGTGAGCATATAGCCCGTCCAACCCTCCAAAACAATTTTGAGGGTTTCCCACTTTTTGGAGAATCCAATGCTTTTTGTTGCTCCAATTGTAAGATAAACAGTCAAGACTCACTCCAAAACATGATCCATTAATAAGCACAACTTATGTCTCATGAAAGGATGCAATGAATTGGATATTAATCGCCAATTAGCCCACCAACTCGACACGCCTGCAAGCCAATATTACTTAATCATGAACTACATTTATAAATCGAAAAAAAAAAAGTTTGTTAAAGAAATAGAGAACAAATAAATATATTTCAGGTTTTATGTAACCACTAAAAGGTACTTCTTCAAAGTCATTAAAAGTTTCAGCAAAGTTTTGATGAGGTATGAATAATCCGAAGCTCGTCGAAATCCACAATTCCATATGGCCTTAGTTTGGGTGTTTGTTTTAGTTTTGTTTCTTTTCAATTTGGACATTCATAATTGGGTACCCTAAGCCCTGTCATAAACTGCCCAATTTAGGTCCTAAAAGACATAGAGACCTAGGAATAAGGACAAATTTGTATGGACCGAAATTATAAGCCCAATTATCCTAAACAAATAGGTCGAAGTTGAATTTAAGATTGTGTGAAACATTGATCCAAATTAAAGTGAAAAAAAATGGTGTGAATTAATTAGATATATTTGTGCAAATTTTGACTTGTATTAGTAGTATGAGAAAATAGGAGGATGATACAATTTATTTTGGAAAATTTTACAGTTTCATTGAGAGAATCATTTTTTTTTTTTTTTGTATTTTAAAGACTTGTACAGTACAATATCATATGTTCTAAAAATTTATGCTATACATACCTTTAAAATTAACAGAATAATTCTCTTAATAAATTGTAGAAATTTTCATTTATTTAAACTATTTAATTTACCAGTTACCACTTACTGCCCACCAATGTACCTGAGGAGGAAAATTTTGATGCAAACTATTATGTTAATTTGTTTTGAAAAGTGAAAGTTCGAGATGACTTTTGTTTCTACGACCACAAGCGTTTTGAGTCCATTGGCTACTAAATTGAAGATTCTAACTTTTGGGATGATAATATCTATTAAGAATTCCTTTCTTCTCAATGTAGGTTATTTATGCTGGATCACACCTGTAAAAACCATATAAAAAATCTATTTATATCCAAGAAAATCAGATATAATCTCTTTCGATCTTTCTTTTTTCGTCTCACACCAAATGACCAATCCCTCTTCCTTTTCTTTGCTTTGCCAGTTTGGCAGCTTCTACTTAAACTAAAATTAGGATTTGCAACCGGAATTAAATTCTAGGAGTTTTTTAAGTGAATCAAGTTTATGGTGCTATGAGCTATCTTATGGTATTACCAAAAGATACAAAATTAGAATTGATTTACAATAATACTATGGAAGGCCCAAGATACCAACAATTATTGTTGGTATATTGGGCCTTCCAATATTTTAAATAGCCTAAAAAACAAAATTTGAATTGAATAAAACAATATTTGGAACTCAAATATTGTTGATCAAAAATCAAATTTAAGTAATTTAGAGTTACAATTTATTTGTAATTAAAAAAATATTAATGTAGATATGATTTATGACACTTACAGATCATGTACTATATTTAATAATCACTAGTTTTTGTGGTGTGCGATAATTTTGTTTTTTTTAAAATAAAAAAAAAAAAGTTATGACGAGTAATGCATCATCATGGAAGAAAACTCATGTGATTATGATATACTAGTGAGAAAGGCACACCTTACAGGTGTGACTTTAAAAAAATTTGCAAAAATTATAAAAGTAAAAATATAGAGAGTGGAGGATTGGGGGTGGGACAGAAGTTATGGGTATTGGGTAATTACTCATATGTAAAAAGGGAAAAAAGAAAAGTTTAAATAATAACGAATACCAAGTTCTCCCTTTATTATATAAAATAGATTAAATGATAGTAGACCGATAACTGTCAATATTAATACCAATTTTTTCTTAAAAAAAAAAAAAAACTTTTTTTTATTTTAAATTTACTTTGTTTGATTCAATTGTTACCATTAAATAAATCAGTTACCTTCATAAAACTTTGTTACCCTTCACATGCTTCTTATATAAAGAGACTTCATAACATTTCCTACACAGTTTTGTCTTCTATCCCTGTGACGTTACAAGAAAGGCAGAAATTTACATGTTTAAAAGAAATCTTTCTTGCTACCAATAGACGATTAAATCTGATTATAAGAACTTAAAAGCACAATTTAGAAAATAATGTGAGCTGATCTATCAATAACAGTAAAAGATTGGGAAAAAGAATTGAATTTTTTTTCTTGGTGGGTAAAAAATAATTTGCTCTATAAACTTGGAAGAATGATGCTTTTTTTTTTTTTCTCCTTCCATCACCTTTTTTTCCTTTATATTCTCTGATCGATGCATAAAGAAGGCATGAATAGCATGCCGGGAAAATCATATGTGGTCCTAACTGTCTTTTGTGTCCAAGAGAAAGGTAAATTGGGATATTAATTTGGATAACGATTTGTAATATGTAGCTTATTTAACATTTCGTTGTTATATAACTTTATGTGCTAAACGAAAGCGATAAAAGTAGAAAACCAAATATTAATCCAATCCTTGTAATAAATAACATTGGTTAACAACAGGTTAGATTAGACAATAAGAATGGTAACTAAATCATCAAAGATTTAAATTTCGTCTATCATTACTTTTAATTTTTTATTTTGTACACGATCTATAAGATACTATTGTGAATTACTAGAATATGCATCAGTGACCTACCTCTAATCTATTGTGAATCATCAAAAGATCTAGGTTTCGTCTACTTTCAATCTCTTATTTGATAGATAATCTGTAAATACTATTGTGAATCACTAGAATATGCATCAGTAATCTACCTCTAATTTAAGACTAATCAATCATTCTCTTAAACTTTTTCCTTAAAAAAAAAAAATAGCCAAAATTAATGGTCAATAATATACGAAGATGTTATAAATTACATCCTGTTAAAACGCGTGAATCTGTGGCATTTAATTACCCCACAGATGGTTGGTGAGCAAGTCCACCTGAAAAAAGAGTGAAAAGAAGAGACCATATGTAAATGACTTTGAGAAGTACCTCTGATATTGACATTGAGATTTAAGGAAATTAAAAGATTTTGAATGAAAGGTACAAAAAGAGAATTTTGAAAAGTACACCTACACATACGTACCAAGCTATTCTCCCGCCAAATAGTTGAAAGTGAAAGAAGAAAGAGCGAATAAGGGCAATAATATTGCTAGTAGATTCATTAAACCAATCACGTGTCAAATACTAGAATCCAATTGAAGCTTCTAAATTTGGACTAATTCAAGCACAAAAGATGCTGTTGTGTTGTGTTGTGTTGTGTTGTGTTGGAAAGTCATGGTCTTCATTCTTTGCCCTCTCCCATAAATCACTTTCTTTGCAAAAATACTTGGTCAATGCTTCTAGGAGTCGGCATTTGGCTGTGTGAGCGTGAACATGGCTTTAATCATTTAAACTTCTGAATCTTAAAAAATCATCAAATAGGTTGTAAGCACCAAATATTTTAATTTTTAAGATAAGATAAACACTAATATTCTAATACTCACAATACTTTCTGGCCTCTTATCTGGTCCCACTTGCAAAAGAATTATTCCTTACTTGGAAATTGTGGAGAATAAGTTGGACTCCTATAGTAATCAAGAATGCTGCTGGACTTTATTTCATAACAATATGAACCAGCATAGGGAGTTTTCTTCGACTTGGTTCCCATAAACTAGTACTTTTTGAGTACTAGATGGGTGCCTATGGTTTTGGTTTAATTAGTACAAACCACAAGGAAAAACGCATTTTTATCTCTCTTGTTTGGGGTATTTAATAAACGAGTTTTAAAATTTTAAACAAAACAAATTTAATCTCTAATATTTCAAAATTTATATAAAGTTATGATAATTGACAGAAAATTAAAAATTTTAATAGAAAATGACCATGTGCGTGACAGGCAGTCGTTTATTTTTTAAAAATAATAATAAAAAAATATAAATACTAAAATAATTATACAAAATTGGTCTCCAAAATTTGTTAGAAATGCAAAATTGATCTCCAAGGATATAAAAAACTAATAAAATTTTCTTTTAACTCAAAATTTCTAAAAGTTTCAATATCAAAACAACCTGTGTAATCCGGGATTTGGAGAAAGAGGAAAAGATTTGTAAATGTTAAAAATAATCTCAACTAAATAATGATCACATCATCAATCAGGTCGTTTAATTGTACTTAATGATTAATTAGACTTAAAATGAAAATTTTGAAAATATATAATGTTTGAATTTTTTAAATGATAAAATATGTATTTGTTAAGAAATTAATCGTATACATATACTTTAAAATATTATTACTAGGAATTAAATTCACAAAGTATTATAGTGATGTTATAATAATATCTAGTATTATCAGGGAAATAAATATGTCAATAATAACCAAATTTTGCTAGATAATATAATTTAAAAAGTGAACCACATTCAATTATCAAAATTTATAAACTAACATTACAGTAAAGATATTAAATCATCATGTTTGAGGTTGAAATGGAATTTTAAACAATAGACTATTTTTATGTAGATACAATTATACAAAATAATTATACATATGATGAAATTATGTTACCGCTTTATAAATTAATATTTCTTTTACTAGGGTAAAAAAGAAATATTATAATGAGTCCGAAAGAACTTGTGATATGACACTTGATATTGTTAATTTCTTAGTATTTGTGTTATCAAAATATGAGTGATTGGTTCCAGGTTTAACTAACATTAATGTTACATTTTTTATAATAAAACAATGATAATAATATTAGGAAAAAATTTATACCACTATAATACTATTAAAATTTAATTTCTAAGGATAAAATTTTATAGTAGATGTATAAGAGTAGTTTATTAAGAAATATATATTTTATTATTTGAAAAGTTCAAGTGTTATCTATTTTCAATTTTTTTTTCAAATCTAATCATTCAGCACAACCAGCTCTTAAGTCATGTTTCACACAATGTTTTTTTGTATGTGATTATTATTTAGTCAAAATTATATTTAACATTCATAAATCTTTTCCTCTCCCTCAAATTCTCAACTGACAGGAGTTTCTTTGACATGGAAACTTATAGAATTTTCTCTTTAAAAATAAATTTTTATTAGTTTTTTTTATCTTTAGGGACAAATTTTGCATTTTTGACAAATGTTAGAGGACTAGATTTGTACAATTCATTTGTCAATTATTTTTTATTGTTAATTTTTTTTTTTTTTTAAAACGTGGCCATTTTTTGTTAAAAAAAATTAATTTTCCGTCAATTGTCCTAATTTTGTTCAAATATCAAAATATTAGTGACTAAATTTATTTTCTTCGAAACTTTGAGGACTAATTTATTAAATGCCCTAAACAAAAGTGACCAAAAATACATTTTTCCCAACTACAACGTATAAACACCTAATTCTCATGTTCCAAATGCTCTTTTCTGTTTGTGAGAAAAAAAAAAAAACTGAAGATGGAAATAGTTAAGAAGAACACACAATAATACAAATACAATGCTAGTTAACAATAACCAAAGAAGGAGTTTGTAATTGACAAAATCAATTCGAGAGATGAACCTTTATTCCTTATGGTTGACGCTTTCTTTAGAAGAGATTTTCGTTGCTATCTTGGAACAAATAGCAATAATAACATTCTACTCCCACGATACAACGAACCACATAGAGATCTTCTAATATGCACTAAATAAAAGGGCAAAAGAAGTCTAAATCTCTCATTTGCAGAAATTTAAGTAAATGATCTAAGTTTGAGACTAGAGAAGACCAAGAAATTGAAGATTGGAATGTGATTTTTAGACTCTAGAAGCTAGATATTTATAGACAATGAAACAGTACTAATGTATCGTTTACTAGTAGTTATATTTTTTTATGTAACATCCAATGAAAGCATTTTTCTATTCATGAATAGACATAACATTCATGAATAGACATGAGTATTAGAGATATATCTATCATTAACAAGATATGTATCTATTTATCAATAGTTAGATCTCAATTGTTACATCCTAATAGGTGTGTCTTCTATATTAAAGAGATGTGTCTATTAACAATTATTTTGCGTATTCAAAGGAAGTACAATAAATTTTGAATCACTTAACATAAATTCAAAAATCTACACATGATTCACAAATTTGGAGATACAAAAGTAATCTTTCACAATGCATTCAGCGAAGGTGTCTTGTAGACTTGAACCTCACTTAGCATGAGAAAATCCATTAAAAAAAACTATAGTAAACTTGTGTCTTGAACTAAGACCTTCTAACCCAAACTTCAATTAATCATAGACATCATATGATATTTTTATCTAGTTCATAAATGGGATCGCGTTAGTATCTTGATTCTTGAATACTCTACTGAAAAGCCAAATCTCATAGCTTATGACACTTACAACCATACTCAAATAAGTGAATTCTTCAACAATATGTATAATGAAAGCATATTCTACATAGTTTATTACGAATTCATTAAAAGCATAAGTTTTTCCTTACCGCTACATTAAGTGCCATGGAATCACGATAGGAATAAAAATAAAAAGTATGGTACTTCTCCAATTACTTAATAGCTTGTTTTGAACATTACCACATTGAACCTTCATCTTGGGATCTCTAGTCTAAAAGGTTGGGTTGTTACTGTCAGTAAATTTTAATTTATGGGTTTCAGTCCAATCTCTATTGAAAATTCTATGATTTGCTTTCTAACTAGTCCCTTGGTTAACAGATCCACAATATTTTTGGAAAATAGAATGTACCCCAATACGATTACTCTGTTTTTAATTAAACTCATAATAGTTTTCTGTCTCAAGTACAGATGTCTCTTTGGCTCATTTAAGTTCTTTTGCTTGCATTTTGCAATAGTAGTTTGATTATCACAATAAAGGCAAACTGCAAGAATTGGTTTTTCAATAATAGGTATATCCATTAATAAAACCATTTTGCCTGTTGTGTCGTAGCATATAGTGCTTGCTATTATCCGAAATACACGTTTGTTAGAGAATTTCAATGCAACCATTGCTCCACCTAAATCCTATGGTGGCTTTAGTCTCATCTGAATCAAAAATCCAATTTACATTATTATAGTCTTTGAGTACATCAAGGTAACCCAAATAATGTATACCAAGCGATATGGTCTTTTAAAATTTAAGCATCCTTTCTTAGCTTGTCCAATTACTTATCACGATCACTTGTATATCCACTTCTTCTTGCTACTCGTGCTATATCAAGTCTTATAACATTAATGAGATACATGAAAGACAAATAATTTGAGAATATAACATTGGAGAAATGGGCACTGCAACATTTTTGGTTAGCCTCACATTGGGATCATAAGAAGTACTCGCAGGTTTATAATTTATTTATTGAATTTTTTAAATATTTATTCAATATAATGTGATTATGTAATTGTAGTACCCATTGCATTTTGTAAATTCTAATTTCTAAAGCAACATTAACTTTTCCTAAATCTTTTATGTCAAAGTTATTTGATAAGAAATCTTTAGTTTCTTTAATAATTCTCATATTGCTACCAAAGATGAGAACATCATCTACATAAAGACATAGTATGACACAACCAAATTTATTGATTTTATCTATAAACATATTTCTCAGATTCATTAATTAGAAAACCATTTGACAAGATAACTTGATCAAATTTCTCATGCCATTGCTTTTGGGCTTGTTCAATCCATATAAGGATTTGTATAGTTTACAAACCTTATTCTTTCTTGGCTAGGTACAACAAGTCCCTCCAATTGTTTCATATATATTTCTTCTTCTAACTCACCATTTAGAAAGGCGATTTTAACATCCATCTGATGGACTTCTAACTTATATATGGATGCCAAAGTCAAAAGTGATGTTTTCCAAACCTTATTTTGATGATGACATAAACACTTAACTCTGTAAAACAAGCTTTTGCAGGAACAGATCTTTCGGACGCACAGAACCGTCCGAACTAGGACAAAACTCCTCGGACGCATTGCATCGTCCGAACAAACCGCGAAAGAATGGGATCCTCGCCTTTCTTTCGGACGCTCAGACATCCGAAACCTCTGCCGGACTACTAGTAAACGCATGGTTATTGTTAACTAGCCGAAGCCTCTCAACAACACTGAAAGAAGATCGGACGCTTCCTCAGACGCAATCAATCCTTCTGGGACGTCCGAAACCCCAACGGCTATTTTTTGTGCATTTATTACTTTGCCGTTAGGAAGTAGTTGAAACCACTATTTATTACTCTTATAAATAGGTGCTTTAATAACCTGAATAAATAATCTAATACATTGAATACAAGCCTAAGAAAAGAGTAATTTGAGTGCAAATTGACTATAGTGCTTTGTTGTATTAGTGTGAAGTTGTGAGTGCAATTCAACTTTGAGTGGAGTGATAATCTTGTATGAAAGTGTGGTTGTAAGTAAGATTCTTGGCTCAACTAAAAGAGTTTTAGTGTGAGCAAGAACTTCCCAACTTTGTAAAGATTATTGGCTCACCAAGTGTGTGAAGCATTCAAGAGATTTGATACTTCAAGCTTACTAGCTTATACAATTAAAAAATTAAAATGAAATCTCTCTTTACTTTACTGTTCTAGTAAATTTATTTAAGTATATATCTGCATTTAAATTAAAAAGCTAACTATTTTCTGAAAGCATAATTTTTAGGAACCTAATTCACCCCCCCTCTTAGGTTGCTTTGGAACCAACAAAAAGGATTTGAATTGTTATTATTTTTACTATAGGAAAATAAGTGTCAAAATAGTCATACCCTTCTTTTTGGGAATAACCTTTTACAACTACTCTTGACTTGAATTTTTTATAGACCTATTTGATGTAAATTTCATTTTAAATATCCACTTACAACCTATAGGTTTACACCCTTTGGCAGTTCAACTAAAACTCAAGTTTTATTACTAATTAAAGACTTTATTTTAGAATTTATTGCTTTTTTTCAAAACATCGTATCTATAGATAATATGGCTTCTTTATATGTTTGAGGATCCCCATCTATTATATATCTATAAAAGTTATTTATAAAATTTTTCTTTGTTCTTACTCTTTTAATTCGTCTAGAATCTTTCATAGATGATTTTAGCATCCTCAATCAAAATTGAATTAAGTGCAATCCGAATGTTTGGGTTTATTCGTTGTATTTTTCAAGGGTAAAATATCCTCAAAAAATACAACATCTCTAGATTCAATGATAGTGTTGACATTTACATCAGGAATTTTGGATTTTGTTACCAAAATCCTATAACTAACACTATCTTGCAAATAACCCACAAGAACTCCATTACTAGTTTTAGACCCCAATTTCTTCATTTTAATTTCTGAAATTTTCACTTTTACCAAACAACTGCACATTCTTAAATAATTTAAATTGGATTTCTTCCTTTTCCATAATTCATATGGAGTTTTATCTAATTTTTTATTAGGAACTCTATTTAGAATGTGACAAACAAATAAAAATGTTTTGTCCATAAATTGTTAGGAAACCCGAAACTCGATAACATATAATTTATCATATATAATAAAGTTTTCTTTTTTCCTCTCTATTGCACCATTTGATTGATGTATGTAAAGGGGATAAACTTGATAGATAATAGTATTCTAATTATAGAAATAGTTTGAAAATTCTGTAGAAATACACTCTGCTCCCCTTCTGAACGAAGGATTTTAATTCTCTTTTCCTTTAGATTTTCAACTTCATTTTTGTATGAAGTGAACATAGCCAAAGCCTCATCTTTTCGAATTGCATGACAATACTTAGTAAAAGAATCTACGAAAGTAATAAGTATCTTTTATCATTCTTAGAATAAACTTATATGTCACAAGCATCACTATGTATGACATCTAAAATTGAAGAATCTCTTGTCACAAATTTAAAATACTTTATTGGTAACTTAAATTGCACACAAATTTCACATTTTTTATGTAACTTTATGTCAGATTTAGGAATAAGATCTAAATGCATCATTCTCTTAATAGATATTATTAATATGTCCTAAATGACCATGCCAAATATTAGGAGAATGAGCAACATTGTAAAGAAAATATCTACCATCACTTTTATTATTATTACAAACAACATTTGACACATTTAACATGAAAAGGCCCTCAAGTACTTAAATCCTTTAGGGCCTTTTCATGAAAAGATTTATTCCTACTAAGTACAATTTTATTAGACTAAAATAATAGTTTATGTCTATATCGAATAGGAAGAGAGCCATTAAAAAGATTTTTCCTAATATCGAGTTCATTTTGCACTTTGTGAAGAGACAAAATCTTCCTAAAAATTAGTAGTAAATCTATTCTTCCTTCACCTTCTCTAGTGCAACAACAACATTACCCATGTTTAAGGATTTTTCATCAATGACTTGATATTGTGAGAACAAATATTGGTTAGCACAAATATTGATATTCATACTGGTATCAACTCACCAATCGATAGATTTATACACTATATTGACCATAGGAATGAGTGAAACAAGTCTTTCATCAATCTCATTAGTCACAATATTGACTTATAAGTCTGGTGTCTTAGATTTTTTTTTTTTGCCTTTGCGATATCGAAAACCAGGCCATATGCCTAGTTTTCCACAAATAAAGTAACATCCCTTCTTTTTCTTGTTAACATCATATAGATTTTTAGAAAAATTAGCTTTTGAAAACTTTCTCTTTTAAGAATTAAAATTTTTTCCTTCAACAATGTTTACTTTTTTCTCAAATTCATTGGATATTTTATCTTTATCTCTTTGTTTTTCTTCAATTTGAAGAGAAACAATTAAATTATCCATAGTTGTTGCCTCACACTTGTGTTTGAGGGACAAAGCAATTGATTTTCATTTTGAAAGAATTTTTTCAAGTAAAGCACCCAAATGAAAGTCACATACTTTAATGTGTTCTTCCATTTATGAATACTACTAAACATAACATTTATGAATAGACAGGAGCATTAGAGATATGTGTATTCATTAATAAAATATGTGTCTATTCATCAAAAGTAACATCTCAATGGTTACATATTAATAGATGTGCCTTCTATATAAAAAAGATATCTCTACAATCAATTATTTTCCATATTCAAAAGGTACAATAAATTTTGAATTACTTAACATAAATTCAACATTTTCCACTCTCAATCTATTAAAACAAAACTCTTGCGTACTTTAGTATTCTAGTTATTGGTAGAGAAAAGACAAACATGTTTTGTGTCATGGAATCTCCTAATTGTTATGAATCTTTTATATCATTTCTTATCAATATCTTTGTCTCATTATTTGGATATTTGACACATATATTTTGACTTAAAAATATTATTATGTTAAAATATAAATATCAAACATATAAAATGAGAAATAAAAAATTAATACAAAAAGTGACATAATAAATACTGTGCCTCTCCTAATCCGTGACCCTTATTGACTAATTTGCGTATTAAAGTACATCCCACTTCATACAATAACTAAAGACGCCGGGTAGAAACAAGAATAAAATCCATACGTTCTTCATTTCAGTTGGAGTATACATGTAACTCTGTAAGTATGTAAGTTTTCTTTTCGGTGTATTTTTTCTGAGGGAAAAGATACAAGGACAAGAAAGAAAGGTTTTACTGAAATTAACTCTACATTCCAAGTCAAGTATAATATAAAAACCTTTCATAATTGGGAGTATTGAGTTCTTGTATAATCGAAAAAGACATACCTCTCATTTCATTTTGACTGTCATTTTAAATTAGTATTGAAGAATTAAAATTAATCAATTGCATTAATATATTTGTAAATTGATAGTTTGAAATGATCAAATTACACTTTTATATTATTATTTCTATACTGCGTAATTTTTCCTCTCAATTAATATGACACTAAAGATAAAGTGGAAAAGAAATTATTTAATACTTTATTGACTTTTTAAAACGGCAAATTATATGGCAAAAAATAATTGTCTAAAATAATAAATAAAATAAAACGGAAGAAGTATATGTCCTCTACATTAAATTTTATTAGACCTCTTAGAATAATAATAATCTTTAAATAATATTTTAAAAGATTTTGTAAACATGTTTTTTAATTATATTTTTCTTTCAAAAGATTATATAATATTCATCTTTAAATAATAATTATCCAAACAGATCAATCATTTAGGAGGTAAGAGTGTATTTGATTCATATTCAAAAATTGAAATTGAAACGAGAATCATAAATTCCACTAACGGTATAAATTTATATCATTCTCCTTTATCTGTTTGGTTTGAATAAGAAATGAGTTTTACTATGTTGATAAGTTAATAAATTTAAAACTCATATTACAAGTAAAGAATAAAAATAAATATTTTTTGATACTTTCATTTTCATAAAATGATTCTTATAATTATTATTCAAATAATACCTATTAATATAATTAATTTTAATTTCTATTTTTTTCTAATCATAAACCAAACACGTTATTAAAACCTTAAAGTAGAGTGTCGGTTTTCTTTTTGACAGTGCGGCACCATGTAGTAATTAGCCCTGAAATTATGGTACGACTCACATTTTGTACAAAAAGAGGAATTAATTCAAACCTGATACAGCCTTCCATATCCACAGTTCAATATTTATTTATTTATTATTTTTATCAAAGTGTGATATAATTTAAAATGGACTTAAAATATATTTATATAAAATTTAAAATAAAAGTAAAACATTAATTTTGGATAATTATATTCCTAATATCCAAAATATTGATTAAATTTCTATAATTATAGTCTTAATATCCAAAAATACTGATCAAATTTTTAATAAGAAAAGTGAAATTTATACAAAAATAAGTATAAAAAAGATGAAAATAATAATAATTTAATAGTTTAGGTTTTGGTGTGTTCAATATTTTGTCATTTTAGAGTTTATTTCATAATTTTTTAATTTTTCTCTTTATTTAAATTATTTTTTATTTTGAAAATTAAAAAATTAATTTTTAAAGATTCCTGATTTTTTACCGATTCTATCCGTTTTTAAATAGATCGGATATATAACTGAACCGAATCGATAATTCTTTCAATTTGCAGTCCAATCGATCGAACTCGTCCCCGATCCGATCCAATTTTCAAAACATTGATCCCAGCAAAATTAAATTGGAAAAGTTAGTCATAACCACTTTTTCTAAAGCATGATCCATGACGTGGGACTTCCGATATCCATAAACACGCATTCATTGTACTTTGTATGTAATCAATAATCTAATGGCTTTCGGGGAAACAAGACTATAAGAATCTCGGGCGGCAATAGAAATAGTTAGTATTACCCCACTTCTGAATGGTTCCATTATGTCACCAGCCGCACGCAATTATGCAAGTAGTAAAAGTTTGTACGTTGTGCACAAATTTTTTGCCAATGTCATTCCCAAGACAACAACCTTATTGCCACACCAAAAAAATGTAGAATTACCAAAATACCCCTACCTATTTTAAAGGAAGTGTAGAGATCTAAAATTACTTTTGAACGGAAGGATTTAGATGGATTTAGATTTGAAATACAAATTTATCATAAGTTATCTAAAAGTTAATTGATTTAATTGTAAATTTAAAATATATCAATAAGTGAGAGTGTGATTTTAATGGTTAAGTGAGTGAATTTCAAATTCACCTAAATCTCACGTCATTTCAAATCCACCCCGTCATTTCAAATCTATTTATCCAAACACAACCTAAGGATATTTTAGTCATTTCACAATAATTTTGCTATGACAATAACATTTGTCCAAATTTTTATATTATTTATTATGATATCCTATTTATATTATCACACATGCTATTTTGATATGTCCCAAAAGTAATACTACCTTTCAAAAAAAGATCAATACTTTAATTATACTTCTACTAATTACTTAAATTACAATTTTTGGACTTGTCTTGTATCAATAATAAAGGATAATTTTGGTATATAACTATAAATTTGAATTTTTTTTTAAAAAAACGTGTCTACTTCATGAGTGATAATAAAATTAGAACGAGGGAAAATAATACTATTTGATGGTATCTCTGTCTTCTTGTAAAAACTCAATACAACAAAATAATCTACTACTGTTTTAAGAACCCAAAGTGGAAGTGTCCCACTTCTATACAAAAGAAATTGAAATAGCTTAAATAATAGAAGTTGTATGAGCTTCTATGTTTACAATTACAGTATTCAGTGGTACAATGATCACGATGTTTAAACAAGAATAAAAGTCGAACTTAATTGTCTGTGAACATTTGAGGACTATTTGTATCGAATGTAAGGGGTCATAAAACTTTGAAATTCACTTTCTTTTTTTTTTTTTTGCCCCCCCCAAGACATGAGATGTTTTCAACTGTCAAGGGAACTGAGGCTTTTGTCTTCCCAAAACCTTTTAGTAGTAGATACAACTCCCATCAGCTTCTCTTGACGCATGTACCTTGCCACTGGATTCTTAGTAGTTAAATTCTGATCTATCAATTCATCATGAAGTGTTTGCTTGCCTTGAATCGTGACATTTATTCAACAATCCAACACATAACATAAATCACCGGGTAAATGACCAGAACAGTGACTCAACTTTGGGGAGAGGTCCAATTTTGTCCCAAAAAAGATCATATTTCATCACAAGGTTACACAATATTTGATCATATTAAGGCCGTATGTAAATTTTCGTCAACTAAAACATGTTAGCATGTTTTTATTCTTTACTTGTAATACCACTCTACTTTATTCAAATTAATTTAGACCAATCTAGATAAATATAACAAAATATACGGATACAAATTAGTACTACTATCCATATAATTTTATAAAGATGGAGAAATTTACTGTGTAACGATTTTTTATTTCAAAAGCTGAATTATAAGACATTATTCTCAACAGATTATAAAAAATTATAATTTTTTTAAATAAAAAAAAAAATTGAAAAAAACAAGTCTAACACTGCTTTTGAATTGAAAACAAATTTTAGCGTTTTCTTAAGAAAAGACGATTATAATGGTCACTCACATTTAACGTTTGTATATTTATTAATCTCGTACATTTAAAGTGATATTTTTCATTCCTAACAAATATAAAATGCACCAATTTTGTCTTTCAACCCCATTTTGGTTGTCTAACTCTATTTTGCACCTGTCAATTAGTACATGATTTTTACTTTATACCTATTTTGTACTTCGAACTCTCTAATTTATCCCATTTAAGTCAAAAACTTAACTCCGTTAATAAAATTAATGGCTAGCCAGTGCATGAACAACACGTAATTCTTTAACTATTTTTTGGACAAATTTAACTTAACAAAACGTGTTATTCATGTGTTGGCTAAACGTTTAATTTTTTTAATTTTTTATTTTTTTAAGCATTAGATTTAGATTTAAGCGGTACGGATTAGAGATTTTGAGGTGCAAATTATAGAAGGTAAAGTAAGAATCATATATAAGTTGAGAGTACAAGTAGAATTAGGTCTATTCTAATAATTTTTTAGTTAGAAATCATCATGTGTATGTACACGTGATACTTTTTAGGGACAAGAACGTTGACAACATCGACTGAAGAAACCCATATAGCACCACAATGGGAAAAAATTGATCATCAAAGTATCCAAATACAATCAGCTACCACATAATATTTTCATTCATAATCTTGAAAAAGCTTAATCATAAAAAATAAAAAATAAAAAATAAAAAATAAAAAAATCTTGAGAAAAAAAACTCAACTAGCATTTCGATCACGAATAATAGCTGATTGTAGGTTTAGAAGACAAATACATCATCGAAGAGAGATTTAATCAAACACATTACGAAGTCATTTAACTTGAGAAAAAGTGCAATCACCTCATATCCTTCACAACCACGTAACCTTTTTCCTGGGTTATCTTTAGCTCAGGCCTCAGGACAACCTCACTTTAACTGATTTCCCGTAGCGATAGAAGACAACCTAGTTTTCTATCAGAATTCGAGATTTTCTATCAGAGGAGTTGGCCATTATTTTTCTTCAATTGAGGATTTTGATGGCCCTCTTTTATGTCTAGTGTTAAATGGGTTATCTATTATTAAATAATGTTTTTGTCTCTGAAAAATATCGCTGTGTACATACACGTAATGATTTCTAGTCGGAATATAACTAAAATTGGATTGAGAGACTAAACTAGTGTGCTTTACATTTTTTAAGGGATGAAAAAAGTAATATTTTAAAAGTGAGAACTAAAAAAGCGTAAATACTAAACGTGAGCAACTATTAGGATTATTTTCCCTTTTCTAAACACTAAAAACAAAAATGTTTATGTTCAAATTTTGTCAACAAATTCATTTTAGAAAATATTTTTTAATTTTAAAAAAAGTTATAAACAACTTTAAATAAGATGTTGAGAACAAACCCTAAATTGTAAATGAAAGTTAAAAGCTTTCACGGAACTAAGGATTTTACACATATAATAAAAGGGAAAATCGCTGAAATAGTCCTTCAATTTTTGTACTTTAGCCAAAATAGTCCCTCAACTTTTTTTGTTGCCAGAATGGTCCTCCAACTTTTATTTTTTAGCCAAGATAGTTCTTTCTTTTTATGTGAAATTTTTTAAAAAAAAAAAAAGTTGAAGGACCATTTTGGCTAAAAAAATAAAAGTTAAAGGACTATTCTGGCTAAAAAATAAAAGTTGAAGGACTATTCTGTCTAAAAAAAAAGTTGAGGGACTATTCTGGCTAAAGTGCAAAAGTTGAGGGACTATTTTGGCAATTTTCCCATAATAAAATAAACTTTTGATTTTATGCTTGTTCATTTCTCCAGTATGGAAAGAACAAAAACTCCCTTTTTTAAGAGCATGAAGATACCTGGTTCAAGGAGTAAGGAAATTTTGTTTCAACAACTAAATTTCTGTCTTTTAATAGGAACCGAAATTAACTTATGCTATCTAAATTTAAAAAGAAAAGTATTTCTAATTTTTTTTCCTCCTCTTTGAAGTACTTTTTGTATAAAAAAATTTTGGAAACTGAAAAACTATAAATTTATATTAAATAAAATGATGTAATTTGGTAGTACTACTACTTTGCTAATAGAGAAAAAGTGATTCCATTTTTTTGTATTTATAATATTTCTTTGATGATGGTTGGAGTTGGACTTATTCTTAAAGTTCAATACTATCTCCGTTCTCTTTTAAGTGTTACTTTAACAAAAAAAATTTATTTCATTTTAAATGTTATTTTAGAAGTTCAATAAAACATTAATTATTTTTTTACCAATTTTGCCCTTATCTTTTTCCAACTCCGACAATTACTCAACTTGTAATTAATGTTGGGATTCTTTTAATTTATTAGTCAAAAGGGCAATTTAGTCATATAAGATCAACTTTACCTAAAATTTAGGCTATTTAATAGCAATTTTAATCTTTCTACTAAAAGTTAAAGTAACACTTGTAGACACCTATTTTTGTCCCTTAAGTTCTCCCCTATTTTTTTTTTAATTTGACTCTCAATTTTCTTTTTAATTTCCCTTTTAATTTTTTTTAACCTGCTCTTTGATTTCCTCTTAATTTATCCTTTAATTCCCTCTTAATTTGTCTTATGGTGTTTAATTATTATGTGTTTTATGCCATTTTGAAATACTAAGAATGAGTTTTAATATTATTAAGATTTTAGATTTTTCAAAAAAACAAAAAAAAAATTAGTAAAAAAAAAAATTCAGCGCGTGAACAGTATTGCGCGTATTATTCACGTGCCGAACAGTCAGCTCGACAGAGCTGTTTTGGCCACGTTTTTCTCTGCATTTTTTCACCCATTCTCACCAAATTTCAGATGCCCCATACTCCCAACATGACAAGGAATGGTCTTTGACCATTTTTACACTCAATCCACCTCTTTAAAGAGCAAAAAACTCAGCCTAAAAGAGAGAGGACGAAATTTCTGCAGAAAAGAAAAGAGAAAAAATTTTCTAAGTTTAAAAATCTTTCAAACAGCCAACTTAGAGCCAAAATTCCAAACGATTCAAAAGGAATTAGACTAAACTCAAAGAAGAAAAGTTGTAGAGGGTACCTGGGAATAAAACTTATCTTTGTAAAGCTTAAGAAAAATCATTCATTTTGAGGGTCAAAAACGTGGTATAAGAAGGCTGGCATGGCCAAGAAAATCTGCAGAAAAAAAAGAGAAATTTTTGTAAGTCTGGAAAATTTTCCAGACAGCCAAATTTGAGCCAAGATTCCAAGCGATCGAAGTGGAATTAGACTAAAATCAAAGAATAAAAGTTGTAGAGGGTACCTGAGAATACAACTTCTCTTTGTAAAGATCAAGAAAAATCGTTCATTTGGTGGGTGAAAAACGTGGTGGAAGAAGGCCGGTCCATCAACCGGAAGCTTGGAGGTGCCGAAAGCAAATTTGGCTCAAACGCACTCCAAGCCAAGCATAACCAATTCCACCACATTTCTGAGGTTGAGGTGAGTTAAATGGGCTTTTGAACTGATTGTTTTGGTGATAAAATGCTTATCTTACTATTTTTACATTATTTATGACTTAATTTTTTTTTTCTTTTTCTTTTCAAATTTCTTCTAAGTTACATTTTTAATGACAATAACCACCAAGTTTTAATTTGATTTTTGTTTGACATTTTAATATGTTTAATTACCCTTTTTGATTGTGAAATTACCATTTTGCATTATATGAGTATTAAATTGTAAATAGGTTCTGATTTTGCACATATTTTCGATTAGTTTCTTTTGTGATGATTTGTGCTTTATTTTTTATGTTTGGTGGTCTCGATATAATATTTATGTTTTTTCTTACTTGTTAAATGATGTGAATTTACTCTTCTGTCCTCAAATTTTGTTTAGTTGCATGACTGGCATTAAATATTTGAATCAAATTCAATTTAATCCATGACTTAATAACTGTATCAATAATATAAAATCGGGCTAGAAGTAAACTCTGGCATGCATGACAAACCACTGTTTTGCCCCTTGGGAGTTAAAGGGCACTACAAGCTAAATGTGTGCAACTTTAAATTGGACCCCGGGCTAAATTTACCTATCAATGTTTTTATTTACCATTTATTTTCATTTCCTCATTAATATGTACATATTTTACTACTTTTAAACTATCTTAAGCACACGTACGCTACAAAGTCGGCAATAATGAATAAACTAAAATTGAAAAGGGAAACACGATAAAATCATACAACTGGTCCAACGCCGGGTAAAGTGGGTGCCGAGAGAAATTCAAATCTATCCCAAACCTTCCCATTTTACAACAGGATTCCCGAACTCATGTTTTTTGAATTACGTGGACCAGGAGTCAATCTAGATTAGGGTTTATTTTTTCTTTAAATTTTGATGTATTTTTGTGTCTCGGCGAACCAACACACCGGGTGGAGACTCCAATCCTGTGTTCCCTAGCTTAGATTATTTTTGTACAATTCATAGTCGCATTTAAAGCCCCGTTATGTAATAGTAAATAGGTGATTCATTTAAATTGGTAATAGTAAGTAGGTAATTTATGTTTGTAATAGTAAATAAGACTTTTGCATTTAATCACCTATTTCACGAGCACCACATTGGCGACGGTGCCGTCCCAAAGGTGCCGGCCAGACCGCGGGTTGTGGGGGGGTGCGACAACACTTAAAAGGGAACGGAGTTAATATCAACTCATTGGTGAATACTCTTTTAGTTAAAAGCTATTTTTAGATGTTATTAATAGCTTTTAACATCTTTTAGCAGTTTTTTAAGCTGAAAACAGCTGATTATAGTTAAGAAATACACTTAAAAATATTTTTCAAGATTTAAATATACAAAAATTGCATTTAGATATCTTTCATAGACTATCAATAATATATTTTTTTTCATAATCAGTATGAAAAAGACCAAAATAGTTGAGAACTAGCCCTTAGATTCTTACTTTCCAAATTTGCAATAGTTTGGTTTGCAAGTTGTATAAAAATGAACTAGAAACTCAATTGGACCACAAGCAGCTAAATTAGAGTATAAAACAAACAAATAAATCAAATATTCTTCCCACTAATTGGAGTTGGCTGCATGAATTCTATTATGTCATTACGCTTTGTAATGAACCATATTCTCATTAATTTTTAGATAGTCTATATCTTTCTTACAAGTTATCTACTAAGTCTTTTTTGATTTTCATCTACCCTTCTTGCTTTGACGAACACTCTCTCTAAAATCTACTTGTTTGATAAGCACCTCCACTAATCGTCTTGGCACATGATATAATTATCTTAAGTGTGTTTCTCTCTTTTTTTATCGATAGGTGCTACTCCAATTTTATCCCAAATATATTCATTGCATATCTTGTCCATCTTAGTATATCCACACATCCATCTTAATATTCACATTTCTACTACTCCCATCTTTTGTTTATGTGTGTAATTTACTGTCCAAAAATTAGATCCATAAAGTATATCTAGTCTAATGGCCGTTTTATAAAATTTATCCTCAAGTCTTGAAGGAATTTTGTGATTGCATAATATTCCCAATGCCATTTTTCATTTAGTTCAACCCGCTTGTATCTGATGTATAACATCTTTGTCTATATCTAATTATGTATGAGCAATGTCATCCTTGAAACCTAATTAAATCATCTTAATACTTCTATTAAAAAAATTTGATAAAGGAGAAATGAAAATTTAGTCAAAAAGCTATTTTTAAAGTCTTTCAAATTTATAATATCAATTTACATATATTTGATATGTTTTTCCTGTTTATATTCTCTAATCAAAACTTTGGGGTCTAAACAAATACATGTCGTGAGAATTTATGTATTGGGACAAACTCCCATCATAATCATGTCATCAGTAGTTACAGCTAATGATGCATCCATTCAAGAAAATAGAACTACTACTTCACAACAACATCATACTCAAGTAACATGTGCGAAATAGTATGTTAAAGTATCCATATTATATTAGTTCCACCAAATGTGCATCTTTTACATCTATAATACAAAATATTAATTATCTATATTATTTTTCATATAAAATTTGTTCATATATTCTTTGTTCTTATATTTAAATTTAATTTGTATTTTTTAGGGTACCAAGTTTTTCAAATGTTGATTTGATTATTATTTTTAATTGATAAAAAATGTTCTTTGTAAGTGAAAAATATCCATAAAAAATAATTACATCATTGTTTTTAGAATCAGCACCACTAGCAAACCTTCTAATTATAGGTATACTTTAAAAAATGTAAAAAGTTAAGTGATATATGTCAAAGTTGGGCAAAAAAATAAAAAAAAGGTATGATACTATCAACTTGACTTATAAAATACCAATATACTTTTAAACACAACATCACTTTTTATAAAGTGATACAATTCACTAAAAAAAAAAAAAAAATTGTATACATTTTATAAAAAATAATTACAAAAGTTAATTCTTGGTCCAAATCATTCAGTACGATTAGATGATTACAATAATTATCAGACGTAATGAACTTATTAATCAACTGAATAGTTTACTAATTATTTTGATTAATCATTCAATCGAAACATTCTAATCGGAATTTGATAAAATGATAAGAAAAACTCATTTCTACTTGACACAAATGAATAAGTGAAAAGACACCACTTTTAGTTATATAATTTATGTACAAAATAAAACCGTGTAAAAAAATTGATAATGTCAACAATTGTAGATATCATGAAAACCAACCATTACTTATATTATCTATATAAATAAAAACTAAATAGTGTGGGCAAAAATATAACATCGATACTTAATTTTGATTATTTTTATTCGATTTAATTATTAAAAAATTGCACGCTTTCATCATGATTTTATTAACATTATTTTATTTTACAAGTTAAATATATTTGTTTATCTATTCTATGCACGGGTTTTCCTACTAGTATAAATATAATGGAAAATAGGAAGATTACATACTATAATCTTTCAACACCTTTTCATGCTTAGCTCTCATTTATAAATTTTAGGGTAACTACAACTCTCTAATTTTTAGATACTTATCTGTTAAAATAAAAATTCTCCCGCAAAAGTTATAAGTAGTAATTGCAATTTTCAAAATTACAGTGTATGTGATACTATTACTACCCAAATTAAGATATCTTGTATTGGCATAAATTATGTAACTACTATTCAACTTCCTTCCCCATACACACACCCCCCCCCCCCAAAAAAAACAAAATTCCTTTCCCATAATTCTTGTAAGGTCTAGTGATTATCCATTTTGTATCCTTGAATTCATGCTTGATTCTCACTTTGCACCCTCAATTTTAATTTTAGAGATTTTGCACCTTAATTCTAAAATCTGTCGACTCGCTTCAGTCTAGTTTTAACATCGACACTAAAATTAACGGATTCTTTACACATATATAAAAAATTCAGAAAAAAAATACCTCAATATTCTCGGTGCACTTAATTTTAGTAATTGAAGTGAGTTGACGAATTTGAGAATTAAAAATGTGAGTGTCCGAAACTAAAATTAGACATGTAAAGTGAGAATAGAGCATAAGTTGTGAATGCAAAATGAATTTGAGATGTGACTTTGTAAAGTATTTTCCATTATACTAATATCTATTTTGCTTCGTCAGCGCAATTGGCGAATACTTGTATGAGTTTTGTTAAAAAAGAATAAAAATCCCTTACAAGTGAAAAGTCTGTTCTACCCTCGATGGGAGTTTGCAACCTGCGCTTGACATCCCCACCCTCCGTGGGTGGTGTAGCATTACATATATATAAACTATTTTGCTTCTATTAGTGGAATATTGTTTGAAATGAGAGTAAAACTTGGGAAAAAATTTTCAGTACCAGATCCTCTGCGGCCAAACAAATTAAGGAGATGTTTGTTTCGTATTCGAGAATCGAATTAGAAATAAAAATTATAAATTTCACTATCGGTATAAATTTATATTATTCTCCCTTACTTGTTTAGTTTAAACAAGGAATGGGTTTCATCATTGTTAATAAGTTAATCAATTTCAAACCCAAGTCATAAGTGAGGCATGAAAGTTAACATTTTCTAACACTTTCATTCTCATAGAATGATTCTCATAATGATAAACTAAACAACATCTATGAGTATTATTAACTTTAATTCCTATTCTTTCCCCTTATACACATAAACCAAATACCTCTTAAGTATTACTCCATCAATCCCATTGAAAGTGTTATATTTCTCATTTTTTCTTGTCCTGAAATATTTGTCATATTCAATGGTCAAAGTATAATCACTAGTCACATTTTTCACTTTTATCTTTTGTCTTTTTGTAGATACAAATGATATATCATTCAAAATTTAAATTTGAGAAGGTAAAATGGGAAAGATTTAAACAACTATCACTATCAACACACTATTTTTAATAAATTGAATTCTCAAAAAATGACAAAGATTATGGAATGGAGGGCTAATAAGAACAGGAAGTTCCCTAGCCAAAAAAATAAAAAATAAAATAAAGGAACAGGATGCCCTCCTATATTGAGAAATAGATATTCCACATTTTGAACTTATAACTTACTCCATAATCCGCCTCTCCTATTTTGTGAATCAATTAATCCAACACATCTATACAACATGACAAAATAGTAAAATTATTGATTTATTATTAAATTCGTTAAAAAGAACAAAATGCGACCAAATATCTAAAATCATGGGTTACTAATTAAATATGATTTTGTTACATGAATTGACTTTGACAACTAACAAGCGATCCTTAATTTCTGAGTTTGTAAATTAGAAAAAATAATTTATAAAGTTATAAATTTAGGATCACTTAGCAAAATCATTCAACGTGACAATATCACAATTTCTAATTTTAGATATTCGACCGTATTTTATTCTTTCTTTCTCAAATTTAATAACACATCAATAATTTTGTTTTCTAATTAATCAATGCAAGAAAGTTCGCAAATTTTCAGCCAAAACTTAAGGCACTTTTTGGTCGCCTTACTTTTAAGTGGTCCACTCTTTCAATCTTTGTCACATGCCACAGTAATAGCGTTTCATTAATTTGTTGATTAACAAGAGAGGATAAAGTATACAAATAGGATCATGAGGAAGTTTCCAAAAGATTAAAAGATGGGAATAAAATGCAAAAGTTAAATCTTACGCATGCACTTTTATACAAGGGGACGTGCTGTCGTGTTTTTTGTCCATTCTAAGTTCTAGGCTTCATTTGCTCTCAATTATTTCTTTTATAAATGGGATTTTTTTTTTTTTTTTCTTGGGGCTAGGTTTTATGCATGGATAATGCGTTGCCGTGTTTTTTGTCCACTCTTCTAGGCTTCATTTGTGCTCATTTTTCAAATTCATGGAGCATTTGTTACTACTTTTGTTCAATTCCAGCACCGTGCCAGTATTCGTATTTGTTAAATGCCAAAGAGATTTTTTCTCATAACTAGTGAATTGCAATTGTAAAATGCGAATTGATTTTAATGTTTTTTGCACATTAAAAGTGCGATTTGAAATATTTTTAATATTTTTAAGAAAATGATTTCTCACGTTTGAAGTGCAATTTACCTTTTTCTAAAAGTTGAAAAAAAAGAAAAGAAAAAAGAAAATAGGTTTAAAAAAAAAGTAAAACAGGTTTCACACTTGGAAATGCGAAAAATATAAGTAACAAAGAATCGAACTTTCCAAACTGTGGAACTCAAAATATAAGTAACAAAGAATCGAACTTTCCAAACTGTGGAACTCATTGCATTATAATTAGGGGTTGGCAAAAGGAATATAATTTATAAAGTAATAAATTCAGGTTCTCCTTGAAAAAATTAATTTATATGGTAAAATTATAGTCAATTACATATTCATGATTTTAGATATTTGGTTGGATTTTGTTCATTTTTTTGTAGATTTAGTGATATATCTATAATTTTGTCACTTTCTATAGATATATCATGAGCAAAAATAATTGCTAACCCGTAAATTTGCGACTCCGCTCCGCTCCAATTCGAAAAAAGGGTATCTGACCCTCCTGTATTAGCCGTGTCAATTGAGGATCGGGTACTTGATTTAACGCGTATGGATACGAGTCATGTTTTTAAATACACACACGTATTCAATTTGACCTGCATATAAGGTTGTAAATGAACTCAATCTACTTGATACTCGAATCGATCTGGGATCGATAATGGCTCATTCGAGCTTCGTTGGTCAATAATTAAGTCAAACTTGAACAGAATTTGGTGTTCGTTAATTTTTTGTGTTCGATTTGAACTCTATTCGATAAGTTAAGAATTTCAAATTTACATGTAAAAATTGCGAGCACTTACTCAATCTCGATTTGAGTTCAGTTTGATAAAAACTCATTTGAACTAGGCTCGAAAAATAAACAAATCAAGTTTGAACAAAATTTTAGATTCGTTAAAATAATCAAATGAGTTTGAACACCAACATGTCCACCTTTCTTATGTCCATTTACACTACCACCCAAATATATCTAGTTTTAGATTTAGATTTAAATTTTGAGTTGGATTTCTTAGTTGTGGTGGTGGTTATGGTTTTGATTTTGGTTTTGGTAGACTCCTTGAAGAAGGAATTATATTGCAAAAGAGGTTTAGCCATGATTTGGTTTCTGGGTAAGAACTTAGAAGAGCAAGAAATTCGATCAATTCTACCAAACCTCTTAGTCTACTATTTCTAAAAAGACATCTATCTGTGACACTACCTTATCCAAAAAGGTAGTTGGGATGGGACATAGGGATATTTTCTTTTAGGGTTGGACAGTGACTTGAGCTCTTGAAATTTTAGAGTTGTGGTAGAGATAGTCTAGTCAAAAATAGAGAAGGGTTTAGTGTGGGTTGTTAGTGTTTAGAGATTGATGGTTTAGCCCATTAAATACAATTTGTGGTATGCACATGACTCTTTAGGTCAAACTATGGGTCTAATTGTCTCGTAGTACTAAATTAGAGTGATTTTGATTTGTAAGGGACGAAAATACATCATTTTGAATGTCAAGGATGAAAAAATTAAAAAAAAAAGAAAATGAAATGTAATGGACAATTAAGATGGTTTTTCCTTTTGAGAATTACCATCTCTAATAGTGTTTAACCTATTTTTGGACTACTAACATTTCTTTTTAATTGTTCACGACAGAAGTCTATGAATTGATTTTATAAATAGATTTTAACTTTTGAAAACTATTTTTCCAAAAACAGAAAAAGAAAAAGAAAAGACGGTCTCAATTTTGTAAATATTCTTTCTAAGACATTCTTGCTTTAAGAAAGACAAAGGCCATGTTATATTTTGCACACCAATTCAGTAAGATACTATATTTTGAAAGGAAACTCTCGTATGGGCCAGATCCATGGTATAGTGTCATGGATTCTTAGTGTCCATGTTGAGCCACCTCAACCTAATTCACTTCACATCACTTCCAGTGAGTGAAGTGACTCAACATGTACCAATTTATTCTGTGGCTCCCTTTAGCATACCTTAGGCATCCAATTTAAGTATGACAACATACGCAAATTTTTAGTCATCAAAGTATATTTGTGAAATATCAATACTAAAAAAAAATAGACATATGTATGCTATCCCCATTCCCTCATGTATGCCAAAAAAAAAAGGCAAAGATGTCAACCTATAACAACATTTAATAGCAATGCTAACCAACTTGTTTCCATATGTGATTCTAGATTTGGGCTGATAAGTGATCTACTGTAATTTCCACTAATAATAGCAATGATGCATGAATAAACCACCTAATGACACGAGGATACATGGAAAATTGATCAAAGTTATCAAATACCCATGAGGGTAATTTAGTTATTTCACCTAAACTCAGAATAAGCCAATAGTCAATCTAAGACGTTTAGGTCTCCATGGGCCAACTATTTTTGAGCCATTAATTATCCAAACCCATCAATTACTAGTATAAATAGCAATGGAGCAAGGTTAGTTCCTACAACACAACTCTTATTTCAAAATCATTTGCTATTATTCGCATTCAATTGCTCACTATTTTTCTCTTATCATATAATTTCTGACTTAAGCGTCAGAGTCTATTTTGGGGGACAAATCCCCACCGCTCTTTTTCTGACTCAGCTATTTGATCGTGAGTATGACGCGTCGATTATAACCTTTGCCTTGGAGGAAATGTGATGCTTGGACTTCTTAGAATTCAACCCTAAGACTTAGAATACTTTTAGTATCAACATCTGGCACCGTTTGTAGGAAACCTTGGTAAAATTCATCCTATGTCATGGCACTTAGCACGCGCAATACTCATCGCAGCAACCAAGATAAAGGCAAAGAGATCACCTTCCATTTTTAGTCAAATCGATCAACTAAAGCCTAAATTTTGATCAACTTGGGGGCCACCTAGGGATCCCGATTCCTAAGCTATGGACAAGGATAGAGAGATCCGTAGGTTAAGACAGCCAAATTCTATATTAGAGGATATGTTCATTAGACGACAACTTGACCATCAACTCATTCAAGAAGAAGAACCCTGTCTTATGCCCTATAGGGTAGAGTTCTTACTTTTTCTTGCACTTAGGGATAGAGTTCTCTCTTGCTCTCGCCCTTTGGGGATGAGACCTCCTCCTACAATCTCTGGAGTAAAGCCTTGCCTGTGGAACCTAGGGATTCCGATCCCAAACCTATGGATAATGATGAAAAGATTCATAAGTTAAGACAATAAAAAGTTATGTTGAAGGATATGCTCGTGAGACAACAACTGGAACATCCACTCATTCAAAGAGAAAAACCCCTACTCATGCCCTCTAGGATAAATCTCTCTATTTCAACCCCCTGGGGACACCAAGGAACTTAATAAGGGATTATTCCAAGCCTATTTTACTTGCGTTGCCCTCCCAGGTAGAGTTTTTACTTGCTCTTACACTTTGTGTCCGTGGCCTCCAGGCTTGTGCTCAATTAGCATTCTCTGATATCACGTCACCTCTCCGGAGATAAAACTTAAGTCTTTCCAAGTGAAGGTTTCTACAAGTTTTACCCCAAGCATGAGGCTTACCCTTCTGAGGGTCAAGAATCTCATCCTCCGTGATCACCTTACCTCTCTGGAGGCAAATCTATATCTTCCCAAGTGCAGGCTTCAACAAGTTCAATATTACCTCAAGAGTGAGGCTCACTTTTTTGAGGGTCAAGAAACTTACCCTTCGAGAACACCTTTCTTTCCAAGGGAAAACCTAAGTTTTCCCAAGTGAAGGCTACTACAAGTTAAGTCTCACCCCAAGAGTGAGGCTTACCATTTCGAGGGTTAAGAATCTCATCCTCCAAGATCACCTTACCCCTGCAGGGGCAAACCTACGTCTTCACAAGTGAGGAATTCTACAAGTTAAGTTTCAACCCAAGATGGTGAGGCTCACGATTTGGAGGGTCAAGATTCTCGTTCTCTGAGATCACTTCATCCCTCTGAGGGCAAACTTAAGTCTTCTCAAGTGAAAGATTCTACAAGTTATGTCTTACCCTAAGAGTAAGACTTACTCTTTCGAGGGTCAAAAATCTTGTCCTCTGGGATTACCTCACATCTCCGGGGGGAATTCATCTAAGTTATCAATACCTCATTCCATATGAAAAGCATGTTGTAAAAGCCCAACTCGAACCTTGAGTTTCAACTTAAGATCTCAATCTCAAGCTCTACCCTTGGGCTCTATCCTTAAGCACAAGCCTAAAGTTCAACCTCAAACTCAAGCCTAAGGCTTACATCTCAATCTCAACTTAAGGCTTAACCTCAAGTTAAAACCTAAGGTTCAACCTCAAGCTCAAGAATATGGCATACACTTCAAGCTCAACTTAAGGCTCAACCTCAAGTTCAAACCTAAGGTTCAACCTCAACCTCAAGCCTAAAGTTCAACCTCTAGCAGTTAAGCTCAAGCCTAAGGCTTACACCTCATGCTCAACTTAAGGCTCAACCTCAAGTTCAAACCTAAGTTTCAACCTCAAGCTCAAGCCCAAGCCCAAGGTTCAACCTTAAACTCAAGCCTAAGGCTTACACCTCAAGCTCAACTTAAGGCTTTAGACTAGCACTTTGTTTCTTGGCTTTGGCAACAAGGACTAATGAATAGGGGCTGACTGCTGAGGATGGACCTCAGATAAGGGTAATAGAAGACCCATCATTGCAATGTGATTACATCAACCTTCAATTCAAACCTTGAGCAACTTGGCAAAGTGGGATGATCCAATTTCTAACACACCCCTCGTCAAAGCTATATTTCCATTGCAACAATTTTCTTGTTCAATAATGGCCAAGACCAAATCGAGGGAGAAATAATCTTAGAAGCAAAGCGATGAGCAGTAATGACGAAGATGAGAATTCCTGCATTTAGTGTTTTTAAACTCTGATTGAATTGGCTGGTTTGACTGGTGAAACCAGGAATTTGTTCTGCCAAGTCTTCTGTTCGATTCAATGTCACAGCTAGAAATGTTAGAAAACTGGTCAAAACTCAAGAATCGGTAAAAAATCAGCGATCTGGAGAATGGTGATTTTTGTTATTCATTCAGTGAAACCAATATTTTTCAACAACTCATATACTCAATGCCCTTCACCGCATCTCAACGATCAAAACTAGGAAAAAACCCACTAAAATTATCATCCTTGGCCAAAAAATAAAGAATCAATGGTCTTTGGTGGATTTTTTTGTGGGTTTTAGTTGCAAGATCCATCAAAGTATGACAAGTATATGGTAGTAGTAGTGGTAGTGGGGGCATTTTGGGAGGCAAAAGGAAGTGGTGGGAGAGGGGAGGCAGAGGAAAGGGAGAGGCGGGAGAGGTGGGGTGGGATAGAGGAGGAGGTGCTGGAAATGAGGGAGGAGACAAGAGGGTAGAGATGGAGGCAGAGGTGGAGACGAGTGGAAAGAAAAGGGAGGCTGAGGTGAAGGGGTGAGAGAAAATTAGGGTTTGAGTTTTTTCTTAAATATATGTGAAGGCTTTTGAAAAAATAGGAAAAAATGAATTGTTGGTGTAGATGGAATTTGGACCTTCGACCTTATCGTTGAGCAAAAGGCTCTTGGCCAATTGTGCTTCAACAACTTTAACAACTAAAGTGGCTACTTTAAAACATATACAAAACTTATTGACTTGTCTGAACCAGTTGAACCACGCACCAAAAGCTCTACCAATTCGCTTACCGATCCTAGTTTTAAAACATTGTTGTCATCGGAGCAAGGAGCAGCTACAATGTTGCATTATATAGTTGTAGACTTCTCCACCTCGATTAGCTACAACATTATAACCCTTAGAAAGTAAGGTCTTGTAAGTGACTTATGGTTGAAGTTTTAAAATTTTCTCTTCAGGGGACAGTTCAAAATTCAAAATTCAGTTCCGGTCAAATTTTAGCAGTTCCGGCTAGGATATAGGTCGAAAACCACCATGCTACTCCCAACCCGGATAATACTCCACTTGAAATGACAGACAAATGATGAAACATAATAAACCATCAATGGCATGTGGACACGTGGCAAATTGGTCAAGGTGATCAATTACTCGTGAAGGCAATTTGGTCATTCACCTAAACTCAAGGCCAATAGAAAATTTAAGACATTTAGGTCTCCATGGGCTAACTATTAGGTTTATTACCCATTAATTATCCAAACCCATTAAATACTAGTATAAATAGTAAAGAGTAAGGTTAGTTCCAACAACACAACTCTAATTTCAAACTCATTTGCTATTCTTAGCTTTCAATTGCTTCCTATTTTTCTCTTGTCATATAATTTCTGACTTGAGAGTCGAAATCTATTCCGGAGGACAAATTTCTGCCTCTCTTGTTCTTTGTCTCAGGTATTTGATAGTGAGTACGGTACGTTTATTATAACTTTTGCATTAGAGGAACTGCAATGTCAAACTTCTTAGGACTCAACCCTAAAATTTAAAATATTTCTGGAATCAACAAACATCTAACAAAAGAATGTAAAATATAAATATCTAAAAGTCAGAAACGGTAAAAAAAATGCCTAAACAGGGTAATTATACTTTTCTTTTGTTCTTTTCTATTAACTTCTGTTAAGGTTCCCATGAATTTGAAAGGAAAAAAAATGTAGAAAACCGACCTCCAAATGTCAAGGGAAAACAGTTCCAACTTTTCAAATCTATTTCAAGATTTGGACATCAGAAATTGGGAATCCTTCCCAGTTTGGCCTTGTCAAAATTAATCATGTCTGGCTTGCCCAGATATTCAATTGTACAAGTACGTACAACCTGGATTAAGACTTCAGAAACCCTTCATACACTTCTTGTCTTGTGGCACACCCACTAGACGACTTTCATTAATTATCCTCTAATTGACTACCTAATGCTCTGATTAAGTGCTTAACAATTATTGAGCATACAATTCCTATTCTACAAGTAGTTAAGCCACAAAAAGGGTGTCCAACTTAAATCTCATCTAGTAAGAAATTAAAAAATCCATACACCAGCTACTGCGAACCAAACTCGAACGGATAGAATTATTTGGTATGAGTTATTAATTAGTGGTGGTGTTGTTGACATAAAGACTGTGTTAAATACTCTGTAATACGAGATAAATATTATACTCGTTGATATAATTGAAGCATAAAAATTTATTATTAATTTTTATGCATCTAATAGTTTAAAATATTTATTCTATAATGTGAAATGAGTAGTGTAATGACTTTTTCCATTAATTGATTGGATGGTTTTACATTGTCTGTGTGAATAGGGCAGTAGGTATGAAAGTTATAAGGTTGCATAATTGAATATTTTAGTACCTTTTGCCTCTTCTTTTGGTGCTCCTTTGGGAATGATGGGCGTTTTGGCCTTTGCAAAGGAATCTTGGAGGGAAGGAAAATATTTTGATTTGTACAAACTTGTGACTTTAGATGAAAACATTTAGTATAAACTATTAATAAATGGTGTCATTTGTACTTAATTTTTAATAGTTGTAGTTTAAGTATTTTATTTTTTAATTGTTTCGTTTTGGTGTATCATTTTTATAAATAGTGTCTAATTAGTATAATTGTCTAATTTCTTTGACTAGAGGGCACCGGAGATCATAATGTCTATCACACAAGAGATAATAAGGGTAATTTTAAAACACAAATTAAACAAAAAAAATATGATTTCATTAACACAACTTTAAAGAAAAAAAAGAGAGTAAGAGTTTGAATTTAACCACTAAAAGTTCGGAAATTTTCAGCAATATTTAAATGCAGACTTTTATTTTATTTTTTATTTTTAAATTGTTATAATGAATATGCGTCACTTCGTTCAATTTGGGTTCCAAAATTACCTATACTAATCACTTATATTATATACGTGACGACCTCTGATGTTTTTTGGTCTCTAAAAATTGACAGTTGCATCAATTGAACACTATATATAAAATTAAGATACCAAAATTATATAATTAAGATATGTAACACGTACCAAAATGTAATTAAATCAAAATCTTAGATATACACATAGATATCAATGACATCATTTACTCTATAAACTATTTAAGGTAAACATTTCTTTAGCCGCACTTCAATGGGAGGTTTCTTAGAGGGAACAAATGAGTTTTTGTAGCTTTTAGGCTTGTATAAGTACAAACTTGTTAGATTTTTGTAGTTTATTGATAAATTAATGCCTATTGAATAATTTGACAACAAACAAAAGGTGAAAAAATGCTGTGCATGCGGAAGATGTTTTCTTTGCAAACCATTTAATGCTAAGGTGAAAGTTAAAGTTCGTTTAGTTTTAGATTTAGCTGATCAGCTAGTTTCTGTTACTTTTATCCACAAAAAAAAAAAAAAAAAAACTAGTTTCAGTTACAATATTAGTGTAAGTAGCACAAAGCGTTAATTAGGTACAGGAAAGGTTTAATCTAATCTAGTTGAAGTGATGGATTTCTTATTTTTTTGTTACAAATTACTAGCAGAAATTTCGCGTCATAGCTTTGTTAATCAAAAATGAAAAAAAGAACTAGAAATCTAATTGCATTAGAAAATGCTAATTATCAAGAAGATGCCATAAATGTGAAGTAACTAATCGCAGTGTTGTCTTAGTATCAATATTTAAAAGCATTTGCTAGATATCGCATGAAATGCATTTGCTATCTGAGAAGAAGAGAGGGAGACGACTGTCGAGTCTAAAACTTATCTTAATTTTTAATTGAATTAGTACTTCTGGTCCTGCTTTCTTTCGTCGTGCTTCCTGTATATTTTCCAATCGAAAATGTCATTCTCTAGAGTAGTGCACGTGAACAAATTAATATCCGTAAACAAATTCTGGTCACGTTTGGGGTTGCGCTACTTTTGTTTAAAATGTCCTTTTAAATGATAGAAGGGCTAGGCTTCTCTTCATGGGAGGATCATTGCGGGACAGGTAGGGGTAGTCGTTTTAAAATGTTCAAAATTATATTTTTCTCCTTTAAAATTTTTAAATGATTATCATATTATTATAAAAATTGGATTTTGCCCCTTCCCTTAAATTTTAGAGGATTATAAAAGTTGTTCTCTATGTATGTGTTTCTATGGTCTTATTACCCAAGAGTTTCGAAAATATATTATTATTTTTTATTTTTTTTATTTAAAAAAAAGAAATTCAATAACACCCTTAGAAAATTAGACTTTGCTCTCTAAAATTTTACAAAAATTATAAAATTATCTTTTCAAGTGTATATATATATATAGTTTTTGTCCGCCCAAATTTCAATTCTTGGGTCCGGCCTTGCTCTCCATTAATTGGGGAGAACTTTTCTCCAATACACTATACAAGAATATAATTTTAAATTATTTTTTAAAAATCACAACCGTTCATTTAATATAATTTATTGCATAGGTTTTTTATATATAAAATTTGAAAATAAATAGATTAACTTTTTCTATTTGATTAAATGTTTTAACTTTTTCTTTATTTTGACCTATTTTATATCATTCAAACGTTTCGTGTAAATTGAGTAATAAAATATTTTTGAATAGTTTTGGTTTTGAAGTATGTTGATTTACTCAATCATCAAAACAAAATTATTGAAATAATCAGATAAATTTTAAGAATTTTAGATTTAAATGCAATAGATCATTGGAGGGAAAAGTAACGCAGATGATCTCAACCCTCTGATAGAAGTACCTTTTAGAGTGTTTGATAAGTGTTATTTTATAAGTTTGTAGTAGGGCTTTTGGTCTCAAAATAACTTTAACACAAGTGAAAAATTAATACTTTTGGATTAGCTTTATTTTTGAAATAGTAAAAAATAAAGTTTGACCATTTCATCATAAATTTGATATAGAATAAAGATAGATATATATATTTTTAAAATTTAAAAACATTTACTGTAGAATATAAAAAGTACTTATGCAAGTTTACTCTCAAATAACAAAAGTAAGCACTTATTAAACACTATCTTTTAAAGCTCCAATAAATTTTTGGGGGAAATTTCACAAACCTTCCCTGAAATTTATGCTAATATCACTCAGTATACTTGAACTTTCAAAAATCTCTTAAGCCTCCCCTAACTTGGTAATGTATATTTGGTGTAATAATTTCAACCCAAATGATTAAAATATTATTTACGAAGATAGAAGAAATTTGTAATCCATCATTACCCCTACTAACAAAATTTAATTAATTATAATGGTTGACAAAAAAGAAAAAGAAAATTTAAGGGTCTAAATGAAATTGTTAGAGAATAATATTAGAATGTAAGTTTTCATGTTATTCACCAGTTAATATAAAAAAAAAATACATGTTATTCTTTGTTAGTTTGTGAGTTGGTGATTTGTCAAAAAAATATATTTTTTTTTTATTATAGTGTATAATGTTTTTCTACATTTTTTAATGTTTGTACTATACAAGTATATAATAATACTCGTACACATTTTAATAACTAACTAAAACATTAGAAATTAATGAAAAAAGAAAATTTAATTTTTTTTTAGTTTATGAGTTTGTGTTTCTCCGAAATAAATACCAATCAAATTTATTACATAATATATGATATATTTTTTCATCTTCTAATTATTTATTCAAACTCCGACATAAACTATCGCACTTACATAGTTTCATAAATGAGTTAACAAAAAATCTTTATCGAAAATTATGTTTTAATCCTTATAGTTTAGGAGTTTGTGATTTCTTAATACAAGATATCAATTATATTTATTTTATTATAATATATTCCATATTATTTTCCAACCAGAGAAAAATAAGCACATTAAAGCGCGCACACATTTTTGGGAATAAGTTGACAAAAGAATTGTTAAAAAGTGAAATTATTAGAAACCTTAAGGGAGTTTTTGAAATATCCCTTTTGTTATTTTATTAAATTACAAAGGGTATAATGTCATTTCACAATGGATTGGACCCTAGTTACAAGAGAAAGGAGATAAATGAGATTTTTAAAAGTTGAAGAGTGTTAAGTGATATAGCCTAAACATCAAGGGAAATTTCCAAAAGGCTGATGATATCCGCACACTCATATTAGCCTCTTGCACACCTTTCACTTTTTTATTATATTAAAAGACTAAAATACCCTTCATTGCATACATAGCTTATACCCTTATACCCAAATTATCCTTATTCCAAGGCCAGAAACCAACCATATCACTCTCTTGCCTCCCATCGTCTTCAGCCCTCAAACTCCATCCCATATAGTAATGGCCTTCCATATTTCAACACATATCTGAAAGAGAACAAATAATGAGTGGCTTCAAGCCTTCGCTATGCTTTAAGCTACCAATTCCATCAACAATAATATAGTAGAAGTGAGGGGGGCAACGGGTTTATTTTTTCCTTCACTTGAGATTCCATGTTATTGAGGTTTTGTAAGTAGCTTTTGAAAAGAAAACCCCAATTTAACTAAAATGGAGATCCAAGTATGAAAGTTGGGCTGGTAGTATGGAGATGTAGGGACAACACGAAAGATTGGCAGGGGATTGATGGTGTGTAGGATCCAATTATTTGAAAGGTTATGTTTTTAGTTGCATAGCTGATTGATGATATGAAGATTTTTTTTCTTGTGGTGAAAATGGTGAATGATGATAGAGATGGGGGTTGTGAACTTTTTGGGTCGTATTGGATGGCTGAAGACAAGGTAGGGGGAGGCAAGAGGGTCGTGTGGCATAAATTGCTGGTCTTGGAATGAGGATAATTTGGGTACAAACTATGCAAATGAAGGGTATTTTAGTCTTCTAATATAATAAAAAATGAAAGGGTGTGTAAGAGACAGTGTGCAGATATTATCAGCCTTTCCAAAATTATTCCAAATTTTTATAAGCTACCACAATCTCAATCAGATTTAAAGGTCATGATTAACACATAAAATATTAAGAACACAACATCTCTTGTTGACTTATTGTAAGTCAAAAATTCAAGAACTTATAGCTATTCTCCTTAAACTATAGGTTGTATTGTTGTCTTATAAAAGCTGATCATATAATAGCTGTTAATTTGTTCCAACTTAAGGAGATTTATTTGTTCTATGATCATCAGTAGAGCCAACCTTGCATCTATCGGTTTATAATATTTGGCTCACTTGCCTTTTGCCCATTACAGGATCGAATTTTTAAAGCATCCACATCAATAATTTATTCCCATGACTTTAATAATAGTTGGATAATGTTTAATTCTTCTATTTCTGTTGGAAACAAATGTTTTAGTCGTGAAACAAAAGTTTCACTAATGATTTGGACTTATGAGCCGACTCCAAGTCTGTGTTCGCATCAAAAGTGAGAATTGAAAAATAGTGTCTTTTGGTTTGTTTTTAATAGTAGTTTATAAAATTAGTTTGAAACTTGTTTGGAAATTATTTAACACATAATTAAGTTTTGGAAAATCTAATTTAAAATATTTATAACTTCTCTTGTGATAAATTGGTACAAATTCAAATAAAAATGTATCACCTCTTCATTTGAATATTGTTGAAAGTTCATGAACATTCATCTAAATGGGTGCAAGTTATTTCCTAGGGTTATCAATCAAGTGAGACAACTTTTGGTGGTGCATTTTTACGAGTCTAAAATATGAGACTCAATCAAAGACACAATATAGATATATACAACACAGAAATCATATGATTTATTCTCTTTCTTCTTCTTAGTCTCATATTTGTTCTAGAGTAGTCAAGGAAAGAACACTTGTATTGTTAAGCAAATGTTCTTGGAGTAACTTCGGTGATTCTTGAAAGTTGTATGCTTGAAACCATTTAACAACTATTTGTAGTAGGGGCAAAATAAAACTTTAAGAATAGAGATCACTTGCATCAAAGTCTTATTAAAGTTGTTATTCATTTTAGTGTTTGCAGTAAATTTCCCTAACAATCTTATAGTGTTGTTTCTTCCTTGTTGATATGGAGAAGAATGATAATACTTCATGCAATAAGAAGGATAGTTCTCCATACAAAAGGGATGATCAAGACCATGTACATTGTAGAGAATGCATCAAGAATAACCTTTCCAACTATTGGTGTGATCTTTTCCACAACCACAAAGAATAAGGAAACTTGTGTACCGCCTTAAAGCTTAAGTTCATAAATGAGAAATAATGTATGGATAAATTTGTTTATTTAATGTAAATAGCATTATTTTATAGTGGACCATGAATACATAATGACTCAAGTTAATAAGTTGCAAGGAAATGTATTGGAAAAGGACGATGAGACTCAAGTAGCCATGCTGTCTAATTTGCAATTAAGCATGGTATTAGAATCTAATATGGCATCCAACAACAAATTTGTTGATTAGTGGTATAATTCTAGTGCAATTGTCCACATTTGCTATGACAAAGCCAAATTCAAAGAATTTGAATATGTTAAAAAAGATCAACATATTGTCGTTATGTGTATAATGATAAAGTAAAGATTCTTGGAAAATGATATTCATCTCTAGAAAGTCATATTCATATTCAAAGAATTTGAATATGTTCAAAAAGATCAACATATTGCTGTTATGTGTATAATGATAAAGTAAGATTCTTGGAAAATGATATTCACTTGTAGAAAGAAATTGGAATTAGTCAATATTTTATTTGTTCTTGACATAAGATAAACCTACATCTGCATCTTTGCTGCATAAAAAGGGATAAATATAAAAAGTGTAATAGAGGTTGAAAAGTTGATCCTGATAAAGAATGGGATACTTGTTGGAAATGGTCATTCTTGTGATTGAATAAACAATAGTAATGGTATTGTTTCTACCTACTTTATTGAGTCTCTTTGTTTATGGTATAATCATTTAGCACATGTTAACTTTAGGAGTTTAAAATTTATGTCTAGGTATGATTTAATTTCTTATATGATCAAAATACTTGTGATAAATATCAAATATCTATATAAGTAAAAATGACTAAGAAACCATTTGTTAGTGTAGAAAGAGATATTGATCTTTTAGCTTTTATTCATTTTGATATTTGTGAATTGAATAGAATGTTAATAAGATGCAGAAATAAATACTCCATAACATTCATAGATGACAAGTCTAGATTTACATATATTTATTTGATGAAAAATAAAGACCAAGCATTTGTAAAGTTTAAAATCTACAAGGTTGAAGTAGAAAATAAACTTGAAAAGAAAATTAAATGTCTAAGAAGTGATAGAGAAGGTAAATATTTCCTCGAAGAGTTTTCTTCTAATTGTGAAGAAAATGGTATTGTACATCAGACAAGGGCACCCTATACCCCACAACAAAATATTTGGTCTAAAAGAAAGAATAGGACAATACTAGACATGGTAAATTGCATGTTACTAAGTGCCAAGTTGCCAATGAACTTTTGGGGTGAAGCATTAATAATAGTTTGTTATGTACATAATAGAATACCTTCTAAGAAATATAGAATATCACTTTATGAAGTATGAAAAGGTAAGAAACCAAATCTAAATTATTTTAGAGTTCGAAATTCCGCACCTTTCTATAAGGTAATAGATCCTAAATGAACTAAATTACAACAAAGAGCCAATAAAAGTATTTTTGTGGGATATGCTGAAAATTCTAAAGCATGTAGACTACTAGGTATAAGTTCCAATGTAATTGTGGAATCTAGTTCCAATGGAATCTAAGTATGTAATTTTTCTTGTAAAAGGAGATCGAACTATTAGGAAATCTATTTATAAACAAATACCTATGATACTAAATGTTGACGAAGATCCAAAAACATTTAGTGGAGCAATGTCTTTAAGGGATGTTGGAATATTGTTCTTTGGAAGGAAGCAATAGAGAAAGAAATGAACTTTATCCTTGTAAAAACACATTTGTACTTGTTGATTTACCTCCAAAACTTTTAAAGTTAAGTTAGTATCTTAAGGATTTAAACAAAAGGAAGGTACTGACTATTTTTATACATATGTCCCTGCATAAAAATAACTACAATTAGGGTATTGTATACTTTAGCTTCCTTGTATGGTTTGTGTTTTCATCAGATGGATAATAAGACTGTATTTTAAATGGTGATTTGAATGAAGCAGTATACGTGAAACAACTCGAGAGTTATGTACTACCTGGAAATGAAAATAAAGTTTGTGAACTATTTAAATCCTTATATGGATTGAAGCAAGTACCAAAAGAATGACATGAAAAGTTTGATTTGGCAATCTTACACGAAGATGGTTTCAAACACAGGAATTCCAATAAGTGCATTTACTCCAAATTTACAAAAGACTGTGGTGTGATAGAATATTTTTATGTTAATGACATACTAACAGTTGGTACCAACTTGAAAGGTATTGAAGCAACCAAGAAGTGTCTAACTTCAAAATTCAAAATGAACGACTTGGGAAAAGTTGATACTATTTTAGGGATTAACATGACTAAACATAGTAGGGGTTATTCTCTAAATCAAACTTACTATGCTAAAAAAGTGCTTCAAAAGTTTGGTCATTTGAACGTTAAGAAAGCTTCATCTCCATATGATTCAGCAAGTAAACTTTCAGTAAATACTAGAAGGTCAATAGCACAACTAAAGTATGCTAGTGCTGTTGGAAATACAATGTACCTTATACATTGTACAAAACCGGGCATATCCTATACTGTTTGTCAATAATCCAAGTATTGCTCATTAGACAGTAATAGAGAGGCTTCTCGGTTACATAATGAGAACAGCAAACATAATTTGGATTGTTTTATAATAACTATCCAAGTGTGTTAGAAGGATATGATGGTGCTAGTTGGATAACTAGTGTAAGTAATAATAATTCTACATTTGGTTGGGTGTTTATGCTTGGTGGTGGTGTGATTTCTTGGGCATTAAAGAAATAAACATGTATAACGCATTCCACCGTAGAAGCTGAATTTATAGTCCTAGCGCGGCCAGTAAAGAGGCAGAATGGTTGAAAAATCTACTATTAGATATAGATTTGTGGCCACATAATATTCCACTTATCTCTTTGCATTGTGATAGTGAAGTTATAATGTCTAGAACATTGAATAAGATATACAATAGTAAGTCTAGACATATAAATTTGAGACATGGTTATACTAGACAATTAATCACGGAAGGTGTGATCATAATTGTTATGTAAAATCAATAAAGAATTTGACAGATCCATTTACTAAAGGTATCTCGAGAGATATGATTGATAAGATGACCAAGGACATGGAGATTAAACCTATTGAACAAATAAATTAATTACCATAGCGGGAACTCAACATTTACTAGTTCACAAACTAATCTAAAGGTTTAATAAGAAAAACAAGCTATGTTTTGTGATTATGGGTAAACAATAAGGCACAAATATGTATTAAGTATTTATCGGTATTGGGAAATGATGAGAAATTGATCTTTAATGAAGTACAAGTTTAGTAAAGAACTTGTGGTACTTCACCTATATAAGCATTAGAAATAGTGCCGTGTCTATCAAAAGTAGATATAACTGAAACCAGGAGGACACATAACCATAACAGTGTAAACGACGAATACATCAAGAAATATTGATGGATTTAAGGTGCATTTTTTAAATTTGGACATATTGAATCATGGTTTAATTTTTAAATACAGCCATTAATTTAGTTCAAATTTTGAAATTTGTCACCACTTAAGGTTAAAACTTAACAAGTACCTTAAAATGAAATTCATTAAGAAATTAATTTTATAAGTTAAGCAGGGGATTGTTGGAAACAAAAATGTTTTAACCAAACCAAAAGTTTCTCCTCTAATTTCTCTCAATGTAGGCTATGACTGTTGACAATGAAGTACACCTTAGGTGGTAAGACACTTCTCTTATGACTTATTTGTCATGCATGAGTTTAAGTTACTAGAAAGTAGGGGATAGACGAGTTAAAAAAAAAGAGTAGCTTGTGAATTTTTGTTGTTGACCATAATAGTAATTTAGTTGAATTTTGTGTGGTTAATCTTCTCTTAAAATCACTCAATGCTAAACCAGATTTTAGGAAAATTCTAAAGTTCCTTTAATGTTTTTGAGGAAACCATTCCCTCAATAATTATCCAATAAAAGATTGACACATAAGTGAACAATGATGAGGCTACATAGTAGCAATTCTACCATATGCTTGTAACCTATTTAATAGGTTATATTATTCATTTTTCAAATTTGTACCTTTTCTTCAAGAAAAAAATTAAATTTAAAACTAAACCAATGAGAAATAATTCAAAACTAAGTAAATAAAATAATCTTTGATTAATTGTCAAATAATTTGATATGGTAAAACATTCTTATAATACTTTGAAGTGAAAATATGTATTTTCTAAGCAAAAATAAATTATAAATTAATAACTTGACGATTTTATTAAGTCTAGAAAATTATACTAAAAATAAATATACAGCATATTAGCACTCTTAATAATAAATAATTATTACCAATCAAATAACACTAGTAAATTTTCATAACAAAATAGATATTAAGATAACAACTTATAGTGTTGAAATAAATAATAAGATAGTACTATAGTATATGAAAGAAAGCACAATGTAAGATATCTAAAGTGTATTCTCGTGTATAGTAAAAGGTACTATCGGATTCATTGTACCTATTTAATAAAAAAAAATAGATGCATAATTAAATATAGTCTATATAAAAAAATTTAAAAAAATATTATATATCACAAATCGTGAAATTATTAACTAAATAGTACTAACAATAATCAAATAGTACTATGTGAAACAAAGATAATAACCTATTATTAAAATATCAACATAGTAATATTCAAAATAATGTACTATCTCCTTATGTAAACTGTATTATGAGAAGTCCATCCTTGTATTTTTTGAGATATTAGATTAAAGTTAATATTTGATTTATCTATATTATCACAAAATAATTTTTCGTAGTGAAACAAATATTATGATTGTAATTTTTGTTGTTTGAAACAAATAATAAGATAGTACTATGGGATATGAAAGAAAGTACTATTGAGATTTCTAATTGTATTCTCTCGTATAGTCAAAATATTATCAAGTCTATTGCAACAACTTAATAAAAAAATCGATGCATAATTGAACATATTTATATAAACTAAAAATAAAAATGAAAAAAAAAAACACATTGTAGATTACTAATCATTAAATTATGAACTAAATAGTAGTAATAAAAGATAATCAAATAGTACTATATAAAGTAAAATTACATACTTTTAGAATATCAACATATTACTATCTAAAATAACTACGATGTACTATACCTTTATCTAAATCACATTGTAGATTACTAATCATGAAATTATCAACTAAATAGTATTAAAAGATAATCAAATAGTACTATGTAAAACAAAATAACATACTTTCCAAATATCGATATAGTATTATCTAAAATAACTACAATGTACTATCTTTTATCTAAATAGTATATTATAAGAAGCACACTCTAGTATTTTTCCACTAAAATAATACTATCCATTATCTAAATTGTTACAAAATAATTTTCTTAATGAAAATATATTAGGATAATAATTTTGTGCTGAAATAAATATTATGATATTTTTATAAAATATGAAAGGAAATAATATATTTTCAAATGTCAACATAGTACTATTTAGATAATCAATTCGTACTATGTCAAAAAAAAAAAATTACTTTTAGAACATCAACATAGTACTATCTAAAATAACTATGATGTAGTATCCTTTATCTAAATAGTATTATGAGAAGCCCACTCTAATATTTTTCTAGATACTAAATTAAAGTTTTACTATCGATTATTTATATCGTTACAAAATAAATTTTTTTAATGAAAGTATATTAGAATAGTAAGTTTTGTAATTAAATAAATACTATGATATTATTATAAAATATGAAAGGAAAAAATATGAGATGTATAAATAGTAGTATTCTCTCGTGTATAAAAGGTACTATAAGATCCATTCTATCTACTTGACTAAAAAAAATCAATGCATAATTATAAATAATCGATATTAAAAACAATAAATAGAAAAAATTATATTAGAGGTTATTAGTTGTGACATTATTAACAAATCTGTGACAAATAATAAAATAATACGATATAGCGCAAAATATACTAATATATTAAAATAGTTTTATTTAAAAAAACTATAATTTAATATCTCTTATCTAAATAGTATTTCAAAATTTATCGTGCTTTATTAGATGAATGAGTATAAAATACTTGGAAAGAATAAATTTAACTAGTGAAATTAATATGCATTCAAGTACAACAAAAAGTACTACTTCATAACCTATTTGAATAACATAGGTACCTCGTTAACTGTATATTACTCTCTAGATTTTGTGTTTAGAAAAAAAAATGAATAAAGTAATATCAGATATATGAAATATTATCAATCATAGGATTTTTTATGACAATTACAAGTAGCATGATAAATTTCATAGTTACTTTACATAGAATATTTTTTTAAAGAAAATCATACTTAGAAAATATATTAAAAAAATAAAAAAAGAATTTGTTAATTTTTCCGCAAATAAAAATTATAACAAATAATATATATTTAATATATAAAATAAGTAGTAGAAATGATTGGGTAGAGGTGTTTAAAAGATGAGCATGACAAAAGGAACCAAATCATCAGGTTTCCGATATTCAAGGAAAAGTTTGGATTTAGAAACCTCTAAAATAAGTTAGTTACATTAACAATAATCCAAGAGTCCACAATTCTTTGCAGATCCAACAGTAGGTATTGAATTAAGGGTACGATACCCTAAAGGGGCTATTGAATCCCCTAGATTTGCCCTCTATCCTATAAAAGTTCAAATATACTATCCTAGTCTCACGCATTTAATATTGGAAGAAATGGTGCAAGAAAATGCATAATTTTTAAAGTTAAAATATTTACCTTTTAATATGAAGGTGATTTAAAAAGAAAAATCAATTAGTATGAACCATATATGTTTCTTCAATGTAAAAGACTGCCTTTTTAGAGAGACGTAATTCCTTAGTAAATCTCAAAATTTCCTTTAAGCTGCTTGGAGGTAAAAGAAAGAAACAAATTTGATAAAAATTAATAATTAAATTTCTATAACATTTTCTTTTTTTCCTTCAACAACTTAGTGCAAGCCTGTCTTCTTTTTTTTTTTTTTTTTTTTGGTAAGTGAGAATTTAAAAAGTAAAGTTACATATCTTACAATTTTGCTACAATCCTAAGTTGAGACTTCAGCGTTAATTTATTTTGACTCTTATCGAGACATATTTCTCAATATAATTAGCAAAATAAAATTTACATTCTTTCTCTAATTTGTTCCACTCACTTCTATAAGTATACGAAGTACGACAATAGCTAGGACAAGAGGATCGTTCACTCAAGGATTTTCTAGGCAAGTATTAGACTAAAGAACGTGTTGCTATCTACATCATGAAAATGAGTGAATTTTGGATTTTTCTAAAACTAAACAAGTAAAGAATGCAACTAAATGACAGCACGATTAAAAACCACTAAAACAAGTAATGTGGAATATGATTTTTTTGAATAAAAAAGGGATTGGGTTGGGAAATGTTTGTCTCTGGATTAGGTCAACTTTCTTGGCTATAGTTCTATAGGGTCAAATTAAGAGTTCACTCCCACATATAAACCAACTCCTTAGCCAGAAAATTGATGTCAATCAAAGATTTATCTCATGAAGCTATCAAACGAACTAGGAACTTAGTTAGACTAATCTCTTATCTAATTTATATGTGAATAGTCTAAATCTAAGATTCAACATCTATTTTTGACCTTAGGGCCTGTTTGATAACATTGAAGTCTAAGACATTCTGAATTCTAAAGTCTGAATTTTAACTTTTAAAAATATTAGTTGCTGAATTAATAAAGTTCTATCTGTTTAATAACCAACTAAATTCAACTTTTGAATTATTTCATTTCATACATATGTTAATTTATTATAAATAATTATCATGTGTGTGTGTGTGTGAAAGAGTATGTGTTTGTTTGTAAGGAATAGTGTGTGCGAGTGTGTGAAAGTGTGTGAGAGAAATATGTATGAAGGAGTGTGAGACAGTATGTATATTATAGAGTGTGTGAATATGTGTATGTAAGAGTGTGAGAGAGTATGTATGAGAGATGGGATGTGTATATGTGTGAGAGACAATGTGCATATATGAGAGAGGGTGTATGTATTTTGAGATAATATATTTGTGTGTGTGTGAGAGGGTATGTGATAGTGCGAGAGTGTGTGTGTGGGTAAGTGAGAGAAAGTGTGTGTGAGTGAGTGTGAAAGAGAGTATGTGTGTGCAAGACAATGTGTTTCTGAATTTTATATATATCTAAAATTCAGCAAATTAACTGAAATTCTTTTCACTTAAAATTATAAACATAAATTAAGTAGTACTTAATGTATTAAGTGATAAGAGAATTCTGTTATCAAACATGCTGAATTTAAAAATCTCTTAATCAATTAATTTTTAGCCTTAAGTAAAGTTATCAAACAAGCCCTTATATTCACAAGTAATTTCAAGAAGTAGGCCCTCTTCTTAACCCTAGCAACAAAACTCAACAAGTACTCAATTTTTCCACCACCTCACAAATTATCCAAGCAATTTAATCACTGCCCATAGGGAAATACATTTCTTTTCCCAATCTAAAACTAATTTAGCTAGCGATAATCAAGAAATCAAACAAGGGTAAAAGGGCCGTGAAAATACAATCCATATTGAACACTAAACAACTTAAATGAAAAATGATAACTTTTAATACTAGATTAAAGCTAACAAAACATCCTCTAAATTAAATTAGGAAAGCAACTAAATTGCAAGAACATAGTGATAAAGACAATAATTTCAAGAAGAAAAGTACTTGAAATTAAAAGGAAAACAAGAATATAAGTGTTTTCTCTCTGTAACTAAAACTAGAAACCCTCTCTCAACAACTTACTAACTAAACTAAATAATGGCTAACTAATTGCTATTGCATACCATTCTAAGTTAAGAGTTACAAAGTTTTATGTACAAGTTAGCCAAAAACAATTCAAATTATAAATCAGAAGTACATTCAGACTGTCGCAAGGGTATAAAACGGTCAAAAAGTTCCAATGTTGTGCTTGTAATATGGCTGGTTAGACTGCGGTTGGAACATTAGTCTTCAAAGGCTTATACCGTGGTCCTACTTCTCGAAATGGACTCTTCAAATCTTTAATTTTGCACTCTGGTCCTTTGACTACTTAATTCTTCACCACTCTGAACAATCATTCGTAATATAGACAATCCAGTAAAAAGTCAATTGTAATTTTAACCTTATTGCTTCATTTTTACATTAGAAATTTGCTATCGGGAACATACTATTCCATGGTGAAACTCTTCCTAAGTTTCCCTTTTAATCATAAAGTTAAGTCTCATGAATTCCAATATATCCTCAAGCATCCAACTTTATATAATTTAACCTACAAATAGTACAAGAAAATATAAGCACTCGTTTATAGCAAAATATTACAATAATACTATTAAAAGCTTACTTTTACTTTAGCGCACATAAAATACCAAATAACACTAAATCATACAGTAATACTAGAAAATCGAGCAAAATCTAGCATAATGTCATAGATTTCTTTTTTTATTTTTTTATGCATGGAATATAAGATAGATGGGCAAATTTTGATAAGTCAACCAAATTTTAAGGAGAGATCTTAGGATCATGGTAGTTGAGTGACATCCTAATTTAAGTTTGTTAGCCAAAGTTAAAAACACATTTATAGTGGAAAGTAATCCAATCCCTTGATAATTGGTAAAGACATGTTTGATTTAAAATTCTTATGGAGGGAAATGGACTGCATTACTATTACACTAGGTAAGAAAAGCCTAGTATGGTAAAGATATAAAGAGGTACAACATAGACATAAGAATCAAATTTCTTTGTTTCTTTAAATTGTAACTTGTTGGAAAACTCATGCTACTTTTAGGAAGATGATTGTATATTCAATTTATATAATAAAACAATGGTATTGGTGTGATGATGATGGTAATAAATACAGCTAAAAAACAAAATAATTCAGGAACATGATCGTTGAGTATCTGCTTAAAATCTTAATGTTTTATTTCATAAGATTGATTAAAAATCAGTTCTATAAGTTAACCAATAGTTGAGAATTATAATAAAAAAATTTCGATGGTAACAACATTAAAATCACTTGGATATTATACCCATGTATGTATGTGTTATGCGAAAAAATAGAAGATATAATCTGTTGTTTTCTTCTTTTTGGGAATGAATGCAATTAATTTGGTATACATCGATGATAAAATTAACAATAAAATTAAGAAATGTTTGTCAAATTACAAAATTGTATTTAAATTGTATTTCAGTTTTGTAATCAAAGATAATACTATTTCATATGAAGATAAATTTTTTTTTTTTTGGATATTTAGAACATATCGAGTAGTTATGACTGAATAGTAGCAATTCTTTTACATCTAGATATGTATCTATCTATATATCTATATATATATATATATATATATATATATATATATATATATATATACATACATACATATATATATGTGTGTGTATATATATGTATGTATGTAAATATTACAATTTATCTTTTCGATAGAATTTTAACCGAGATAGAATTTTACTTTACTTAGTCAGCCCTGATTACCAAGTCTTCTAACGTCCCCCTCAACGTTCATCTCCTAATAAGTGGATCAGAAATTCTAACGTTCCCATCAACGTTCATATCCTGAAAAGTAAACCAAAAAACTCTAACGTTCTCAAAATTGTCCTATAAATATAGCCCTTCAGTAGCTGCTTCAGAACACACACAAAAATAACTATCACTTCCTCCCTTTCTCTGCTCTTCTACATTCTAATTGCTGGTTCCATAATTCTGCTCTGCTGTTCCTGCTCCCTCCAGTTTACTCAAGGAAGGCTTGTTTAATCCTATTGAGACGTTTCAACTATACTGAAATAGTTTCTTAGGACAGTGCAGTTCCTTGCACGATTCAAACTGTTTCACTATACTGTCAAATTATCCAACAATCTAAGAAACTATGGCCTCCAACACTGCTACTGCAAGCCCCAGTCCTACTAATAATGTTCAATTTTCGCAATCTGCTGCTGGACCTGTTACACCAGCTGCTTCAGTCACCCTTTTGTTTGCCAAACCTTTTCCAGACGTATCCAAAATTGAAACTTTCGCAAACGACAATTTCAAACAGTGTATATGTGTATGTATGTATATATGTATATATATGTGTATATATATATATATATAATATATATGTATGTATATACATACATACATATAAACATTATATTTAGACACATACATATATATATATATATATGTATGTATATATGTATGTATATATATACATGTATACATATATACATACATATATGTATATATATATATATATGTATATGAATGTATACATATATATATGTATATGAATGTATACATATATGTGTATATATATGTATATATATATATACATATGCATAATAAGATAATATTATCAGAATAGTGATGATGGCATAAAATATTTACTAATCAAACTATATAAAGACAAACAAAATTAAGTATCAATATCAATAGATTTGACTATATTAGAAAGTAAAAGAATAAAAAAATTAAAAACATGATTGTTAAGTATACATTTAGAAGGTTTATATTTACGTCATATAAAATGGTTGAATGGTAACTTCATAATTTAATTATTAGTGGATAATGATATTACTTTCACTTGAATTTCTTATTTGTTTTGAGACCTAGGTTGATCATGGTCCATGCAAAGATGAAGGATCAAACTCGTTTTTTATAATGTGAATGCATATCATTTTGTACTTATAAATGGTCAAACAAATATAATAATTTTAAACAATTGTATGTATAATTTGTTTAGTATTAATTAACTTAATTTTGTCAATATAAATGCTCAACAATTAATATGTATTTGTTAGGGTAACAAAATTAGCTTGCATTTACATTTTTCTATCAAAATTACTTGATATATATTTATTTTTCCTAATAAATGACTATTTCATATTTATAATGATAGTCCTTGATAATGTATATTTATTTTCCATAAGTAGAGATTAGTGATGGCACGAATACAAAGTAAAGTTTTTCAATATCTAAAAGTTATCGAGTTATTATTTAGATGTGTTACTGTAGTATTTTTTTTGAGTTAGAAAAAAGTAAAATATATATAGAGAGAGTGTGTGTGTGTGTGTGACACATGCATTTTCTAATAACTTCTCAAGTAAGGTTTTTTTTTAATATATATTATATAGATTTATTTCACTTTAGTTAGTTAGTACGTGTGAACTAAGATAAATAGATAATAAAATTAAAATAGTAGACGTCTAAGGAAGAAGACTCAAGGCAAAGAATTGTGAAGAGAGTTATTGTGGAATAACCCATGCACAGTAAGGAATGAATTAATAGATGTGTCCTTTTGTTCTTAATTCTATTTTATAGAGAAAAGTGATTGAATAAATATACAGTTGTGATACATATGAATTTTCTTGATTTGTCATTATACTTCGTAAAAAGAAAAAGCCAACCAAGATTTTAATTAGTAGATAAGATCCTACCCAACATGGATTACTGCAGTGTTTCATCAATTTCTAATGCAATGTGGTTTTAGAGCATTTCTAGATTTAGGAAGGGAGCAACTCACGTTTAGATCTTCCATGAAAGGCCCTACAAGGAAAAACAAAAGAATCTGAGAACTGTTCCAGATATCCAGTTAGACCCGAGGGTCAATATATCCATTTTAGCCACCCATTCCAGAATTCGCTCAGTCTGTTATGGGAGCATCAATCTGTTCTTGATCCTGAGGCTAGATTTTCAAAGAGAAATAATTAAAGGTTCTATGTGCGCTTAAAGGCGTAAAATTAAAACTAGCTATATATTACTTGCTTTGGCTATTGAAACTTGTAGTGTATCATCAATTTCTAATACAATGTTGCTTTAGAGCTTTGTTACATTTAGAAGAAATTATTTATTACTTGCTTTGGTTATTAAGACTGGTAAACATCGATAACATAGAGTGGCGAGCATTAATTTGTAAACCTAAAAAGAATAAAAAGTCAACTAAAATTTAGAAACAAAACTTTAGTCCAAAAAAATTGGACTGATGATCGAGTACTTTATATTAAATGAATTACCAATACTTGTGCAGTTTTGCCACAGCACCTAGTAGTTCATAAAAACACATACTTTAATAATAATGGTAACACTTGTAGTTGATTTAGGAAATTTATTTCCTCTAAAATCTTCCTTCCTAAAAAAAACAAAAAAAAAAAAAAAACAATGAAAACATAAGAGAAGCAAGAAAAAATAAAACTTTTTTTTTTAACAAACAAAAAGCAAATTTTATATATTATCAAAATCAGGCATGATAATTGGCTTTATTATACACATGACGATAGTTCATAGACGTAATTGGTTTACACCCTCACCTAAAAATAACATCTACCATAGTAATGAACATAACGTTGAAAGAATATCTAAAGAAAAAATAATATAAAAACCTTTTTTCCTTTATGTGATAAAGCAGATTATCAATTGTGATAATAGCAAATTTAGTCTATCAATTATTTTTAAAATATTATGAAGGACCTCCAAAAAAATTTTTTAACTTTATATTTCTTAATCCCACGAAAGTTCCCCAAGTTTTTCGTTAAGGTCAACAAGTTTTATTTAATTTTTTTTATCCTCAACTATTTTAATAATACCACAAAGATCCCTTAAGTTTTTTTTTTTCTTTCCATATATAATATTATTTTTGTAACTCTTTCGTGAAGAAAAAAATCAATTATAGAGATATATATATGCATAAGATGAGGATTTTGAATAAATAAGAGTAGTTAAAAATAAAATTTAAGTAAATTAATTTGAAATCAAGACTACAAGTTAAATATTTTATATATATATTTTTATTGTTATTATTTACTATGTAGATTTCCTATATTTATAGTATGACACATGCCAGTTTTTTATACCTTCTCACAAATACCCAATCTCCTACACTATATAGTATATTTATAGTATGACACATGTCAGTTTTTTATACCTTCTCACAAATACCCAATCTCCTACACTATATAGTATATTTATAGTATGACACATGTCAGTTTTTTATACCTTCTCACAAATACCCAATCTCCTACACAATATAGTATAGATTATAGGAAAACCCTTTTAGTGAGGAGCTCTAACAAGTTGACATTTGGCATCATATTATTAAAAGAAAATTTACTTGTTAAATAATAAAGGTAAAAAATGAATTACTCAATTAACTAAATATTATCTTTAATTACCTTTATTTTTTTTAAATCCTTATTTTATCACACCTCTTATAGTTAATTTTTTTTCCAAAAAAAGTTACAAAATTAAAAATATATTATAAATCACCATATGAGTTATCAACAATAAGTTCATAGAAAACAAATACATATTAATTACAAAAAAAAAATATATATATATATATATATATCATTGTTATGAAAAAAATTTTAATGAACAAGATTAGATATATTTAATGGGTTACAACTAATAACTTTCACAAAAGTATAATGATATTTAGCTTACTATGTTTAAATAATATCATTTTTGTAACCTAATTATATCCAGTTAACATTTATAAAATTTGTTATATAACAAAAAGATAACGAAGTTTTAATATAAATTCCTTCTTTTTATTTTCTTGCAACATTATATTTTTTTATTAATTAACTACTCAATGTGAATAGATATTATTTTTAAGTGATTATGTAATCGTAATACACTAAAAAATCATTTTACGTGCATTCTTTTTATGTATGGTGAGACCGTAAATCAATTATTAGAATATCATGTTTTTTCCTTTTAATCCATAAAAATTTCCCTTGCATTTTTTATTATGTTTCATAGATGTATGATATTTTATTTTATATAAGTTTAATAAAGNATAGTTCTCAAATATTTAATCTTTTTTTTTTCACACACATGAGCAAGAGATGAGAGTAACAGAAATGAGAATGTTATTAGGATGGACAAGATACGAAATGAGCATATTCGTGAGAAGATTGGACTAGCATCTATTGATGAGAAGATGAGAGAAATATGTTTAAAATGGCTAGGTCATGTGTTAAAACGATCAGTAGAAGCGCCTGTCAAGAGAGTAAATTTTAGAGAGAATAGTCAACATAAGAGAGGTAGAGGTAGATCGAAAAAGACTTGATGGGTAACTTGTAGGAAATATATAGCTCATCTAGGAATTGAGGAGAATATGATCCATGATAGAGCACAATGGTGTAGCAGGATTCATGCAGCCGGCCTTATTTAGTGGGATTAAGGCTTGGTTTGTTTGTTTGTTTGTACTCTCCTTTAAAATTTTGTTTCTTAAAGTAACCTATGTAATCTTTTAAAAATAATTTTGTTAAGGAACATAAATTTTTTAAAAATTATATAAAAATAAACACAAAAATTTGTGATTACTCCGTGCATAGCACTAGTTCTAAATTCTAAATATGAAAAGATCTAGACTAAATATATTAGGGAGATAATTTTCACTAATTTATATTGTTTGAAATTCATTACAAGTTGTTTGCCTTTGTATAATTACTACAAGAGGGTTTTTCTTATGTGCATTAGTTCATTGACAAATATAAAATTCTCCCAACAAAATATTATTCTCTTTTTTAAGAGATTGAATCTTTTTTATTTTTGGAATATTCACATACACATTTAGAAGGTTTCTCTTGGAAAAATTTTAACTTCAACTCAATTTCACTCAAGCCTACTTTCATTACCCTGTTTAGTGTCATTCTATCCAAAAATTCTATTGACACTTCTGAAAATTATATTCTTTGATTAGAAAAAAAAAATGCAAACTAATTATGAAATGTTATAAAATAGTCCTTAATTATTGTTTTTGTTGATAATTTATATAAATAGAATTAAGTTAATTTATACTACGCAAAATGATACTTCTTTATAAATTGTTGTGTTTGTTTAACAATTATAACAAAAAAAAATTATGTTCATTCACATTCAACAAAAAGATTTTATCATTCATTTTCCATGGAACATAGTAACTTAAGTTTGAAAATGATTATACATCCAAGTCATAATAATATTGTTAGTATTCTTTTAAAAATAAAAGCCAGGAGGCTTTAACTAAAATTTAAGTTACATAGTTACTTTTTAATTTTTGTATATAACAAAATTAGAAACATTTTAAATGCATACTTAACAATGATATTTTAATTTTTATTTGTGATTAGTAAATTTATAGATATTATTACTTAGTTTTGTTTGTCTTTAAGTATAATTTATTTAGTAAAGATTTTAGGCAGTCATGATTTTTTTATTAATATTAAATTATTATAGATAATTGAATATAGAAATTAGTTCTCATGTGCATAGTACGGGCATTCAGCTAGTATGTGTATATGTGTGTGTAAGGAAAACCTCCTTTCACCACAATCCATGAAAAGATATATATGACATTTGTCATAGTTATATATTTTTCTCTATATATGACTTTTTTTTTGGTAAATATACATGTGAGATTTTTAATGAATATCTGTTACCTACCCTTACCTCAAAAAAAGTTTAAAACATCCAAATTGAATTTTTTCAGGACTATAGGTTATTGTCCGGATGTGTTGAATGATTTCAAATGTTCAAAATCTCAAATCACTTTACTTTCACGTTGAAAAGTTTAAAAATCCAAAGAATAAGATTTAACTATTTTTTTTATTTAGGGTGGTAATATTTACACACTTTTTCCAACCTCTTACACATCTTTTCACTATTTATTAATATAATTTGCTTATTACACACCGTTACTAGCTCCTTACACACCCTTCAAATGAACATTTTGTACAAATAAATATTAACAGGATTGTACAAGAGGTTAAAAAGTGCATAATTATCATTACTCTTTATTTATTGAGGAAATTAGATTCGACTTCAAAATAATTAAAAATGCTTAGTCCTTCAATCTTAACACAAAATATCCAAAAATTGGGATTTTTTATTTATTAAGGAAATGTGATTCTACTTCTTAATAATTAGAAACATTTAATCCATCATTAAACAACCAAACATTGAGATTTTTTTATTTAGAAATATTTATTCCACTAGTCTATTATAAATATTACAAATATTTATTCTAAAAAATATTTTCTTACCCTTATTGATGAATTTTGTGTGTCTTAATCGTCTTTAGTCTATCAGAGCTTTTGTTTTACCATTTACATTAATCAGTTCTTCAGAACACGAGTTTGACTAGACCACCAATTTGAATTGAAGACCAATAGTTTAATACATCTACGGATATTTCTCTAAATTTCATTATTTACCACTTTAGCGGATATGTATACATAGGTAATGCATGCTAAAAAAAAAAGACAACGACTCTTGCCTTCTATCCATCTCTATCTCCATCTTTATCTACTTATTTTCAAAATAAATATGTGCATATTTGATTCTACAGCTTATTTAAGCTATAAGATATTTTTGTGTTATTTTAACACCCCTTTTCTACCTTTATCTACTAACTTTTTTCAAAAAAAAAATGTAAAATAGTTCTTCACCCAACTTAAATTAAAACACTTTTGACTTATTTCAACCTCTTACCCCATATTTATCAGATTAATTATAAAAAAAATGTGCGTAGAATTTAATCAAATTATCACATCATTCAAACTTTGTAATAAATCCTATATCTTATTACTTTTTCAAATGTATTTATCTGTTTAACGCCTCATAGATCATTGGAATTGCCATCAATGCTATTTTCTTCTCCCCTATTCTCAAGTACGTATATTTTTCCACTCCCCTGTTCTTAAGTACTTATGTTTTTTGTAATTTTGTTCACTTTTGTTCATAATGTATGTTACCTGAAATTTCATATTTTTTGTTAAATATCATGCTTTAAGTCACAAAAAAATATGTTTTCAATTTATCTTTGTAAGTTTGCTATTAGGCCAATATAATATGGGATTCTTTGTTCATTTAATGCTCTCAACTGCAATTTGTAGTTGTTGGTATTCATTATATATGGAAGTAATCCAATTCTTTCACGTACAATATTTAATACTTCTTCTTTCCTTACTTTTCTTCCCTTGAATTTAAGTTGGGGTTTTTTGTAGCTTATTGTCAGTATCAACTTTTATTCATTTTCATGTTACTTTAGAGAAGTGACTGTAGTGAAAAAAATTCAACGACTACCATACTATGCCATGATATATATACATGGCATAATTCCCCAATTATTACCATACTATGCCATGATATATATACAATTTATCAATTTTAATTGTGGCATTATTTTGCATAACTTGGTGGATAATTCCCCATTCGCATTAATCTATATATTTATTTTTAGGTAATTCAAGTATTTTACTAATATAGAGTTCAATGCACTAAAGGATTACCAAGAAAACTTGGTTATAAAGTTGCAAGAATCAAGAGAAAACAAAAACTAATGCAAAACAAGGGTAAAGAAAAAAAATACTCCGATCTTAAACAATCACATGATGATGATTTTATTTGTACGTTTTTTCTTTTTTTATTGTTTCTCAACTAAATCACATACAACTTTTATGTGACAATATCAACTTACATATATTTATAAGAAGTTGTACTACCCTAGAAGATTGAGATTATATTTTAAAACGTAATCTTCACCAAAGTACATCTACAAGTAAAGTTGAGTTACACAATGATATCTGTAAAATTAGGTTTATTATACTTATTTAACACTTAATTTTATAATTCCTACTTTTCACTTTTGATTTCTTAATTTTATGTTCTATTTTTTTTTTTTTTTTTAGATAATCACATTTTGGGTGGTCAACCATGTGAAGTTCATCACTCAAGTGGTAAATAAATCGTCCCCATCTACTTCAAAAAATTTCAAATGCAAAGTTTATAGGTAATCAAGACACATACACTTACTACAACTTCACTTGCATTTTATGCGCAGTCATAGTAAGCAAAAGGCATCTTCACAGAACAAAACCAATAAGTCATTTTTTCAGTTGCCTTGGAATTGAGGACATAGATTAGGAACTAATTCACGGAATACAACCGATTTGTTATGTAAGCTTGTTTGTTATTATATGATTTAATTAATAAAATTTTATACCATCATCATTATTTCATATTATTACTTTACTTTAGCAATTAAATAAATATTCGTGCTCCCGTACATAGCACGGGCAATTCTGCTAGTCTATATATATAGTATAGGAGAATGGGTTATTGTGAGAAGGCATAAAAAGATAACATGTAGCATCTTTTAGATACAAGAAATCTGCATTGTAAATAGTAACAATAAAAATGAAATACTTATCTGTCTTGAATTGAAATTAATTTAACTAAATCTTATAGTTAACTACTTTTATTTATTCAAAATCCTTATTTTATGCATATATATTTCTCTTATAATTGATTATTTCTTCCCAAAAACAAACAAACAAACAAACCAAGTTTTAATCCTAATAAGTAGGCTCGGCTGCATAAATCCTGTTATGCTATTGTTCGCTCTATCATGGATCATACCCTCTTCAATTCTTAGATGTACTATATATTTCTTACAAGTTACCCACCAAATCTTTTTCGGTCTTCGCAAAAGAGCTATAAAAATATACTACGTAGTATTTTAAAAACCATTTTATTAAACAAACATGATTTTTAAAAGATTGTCATATAGATGAAATAACATCTCTAATTAAGTAATGTACATAGCAATTAAAATTAACAATCAATTTCTATTCAAAAAGAATAGAATAATTTTAGACCAATAATTTTGATACTCTAATAAAAACTTTAAATAATCCACATTTAATACTTTTTAACTAATTTGACAAAATTACCCATAAATTAAATCCTTTTAAACTTTTATATATAAGAAAAACATTTCCCCCTATATTTTTTCTTTTGTTTTTCTTTCTTGATTTCTTAGTTCCAAAAACTTACATCTTCTATTAACTATTATGAAAACCATAACTCATGAAAATAAGAAGGTTCACCTTATATTTACAAGTTTGATTTTTTTTTAATTAAAAAAGAGAAATAAAAAATTTTTAAAAAAAAGCCCTTCACTTTTTCTCGATTATATTTTTAATAGATAAAATTTTTAATATTCAAAAAGTCAGTTATATTTTCATAAATATATTTTGATCCAAATAAGAAATAAAAACTAAGTAATGGACTCTAACAATTATAAGTTCCTTATTTTATTATTTCTTTTACTTTTAAGTTTTTACTGCAGTAAAATTTATTAATAATTACTTAGTTTTTTATGTTTTTATTTACTTAATTATTAAAATTTTTTATATCATCATTATTCCTACTAACATATATATATATACCATTCCACTATTTATATGTACTAGTCCTCGGAGCACACTCGATGCGTGTGTAAAGAGGGGATTTTGTTTAGTTTGGGCGATTTTGTGTTTATCAAATGGTAAATTACATTATGGCTCAACATATATTTAAAAAGGATTTATTAATGTTTTTGAATATGTGTTTTAAGTTGTTTCCAATCATTGTGTATCATAACATTGTTCTTCCAACTGTAGCAAGTAAATATGAAAAGCATAAAGGTTATAATGAAATAAACGATATTGAATTAGTTTGGAGGACTTGAAAATTTTGTCTAACAATAATATTTTTTTCATATTAGGTTTTCATCATGTAAAAGGAATAAATTGTCTAATAACAACAACAAACAACAAACCAAGCTTATTCACATTAAGTAGGGTCAGCTGCATAAATTCTATTACACCATTACGCTCTATTACAAACCATATCCAATAAATTGTTAGATGCAAGCATAAATATGTAAATGAAGTTGTTGGATAGTAATTTACCGACATAAGTTGAGAAACCAAAAGAAATGGAGTAAATGTAAATATTGTTTTGTGCTAGTAAATGTAAATCTTACTTAAACATGCATACATGTCAAGAAAAATACTTTGTGGCAGTAGAACCTTACATTTGTCGAATCAATTTAAAACTTCATAAAGCTTAAACATTTTCATTGAGGGTCTACTACTTATAGAGAGAGAAGTAGATATTTAGGGCTAAAAGTTCAGAAAATGACAATACTATAAAAGCATTGAATCTTTTTACTAGCATACTTCAATATTTTCAAATTTTGGACTTGGGTGTAAACACTAAATAGAAAGCTTCCAAACTATGTATGCAAGTTGCAAAAGCAGAAAAGAACTTAACTAAAGAGCGAAGAAGGCACTCCATATTTAATTTAATTCTTAATTCTCACTTTAAATTTTCTTTTTCAAGTTTGAATTATCTATAGTTACATTACATCAATACTATGGCTTTTAAATATATAGAAGCTTGTAAAACTTTAAGAAAAGAAAACTGGTTGCTGAGAACCTTTTAAGGTTGTCAACAAAATGAGTATAGTGAATTAAAAGATTCATAAGTTGTAGAAAAATTTAATTAATTGACTTACCACCAAAACAATATAGTTAGTCGCAAAAATGGTTACCACCCAATTATACTCCATAACAAATATTGGAACAAACTACGTGAGACTGATTTAATAGTAATGAAATGATAAATCAAGAATGAATTCATTGGGTAGCAAGCAATCATAACCTATGTGTAAACTACTAAAAAAAACTTCGTATGTGAACTAAAATCTAGAGCAGTACTTCGCATGTGAACTAAAATAAACTCAACATATTTTATAAAATCTCAAAGGATGAAGAAGACTTGAGAGGGCAATTACCAACAAGAAATTGGAACTATATGGGAAGAGATTCAATTATTGTTTTGCAGTAACCCAAAGAGGAGATAATGAAACTGTTTTGAACTATCTTTTGTAATACATACTTATTTGCTGACTATTCAAATAAAAATAAAAATACTAACCAAGAGTATGGATTTTCCCAAATAATACTAACCAAACAATACATACTTATTCGCTGGTATAATTATTTAAAACCAAACTTTATCCTTTAGCATAACATCAAAATTTTTGAACAGAAATTCCGTCGAGCCAGAGCAAGAGCTTGATTTGAGTTAGGAAATCTATTTTTGCCACATGCTTGAATTTCAATTCCAAATCATACTAACTTCGTGTGGGCAAAACCGAAAGGAGTAGTTAACAATTCCTTGAGTTATTTGAATTGACAAGAATAAAACTTCAATATTTATCTTTTAAAATATTTTAAATATATGTGTATCTTAATAAAATATTGTTACAAAATTATTTTGCATATCTAACTGTGTATAAAGCAGAAAGACAACTTTATTATTAGAATATGCAAAATAATTTTCTAGCAATAATAATAAAGTAGTAGTTTTTAGATTTAATTTATTAAAATAAAAATAAATTAGTTGGGTAATTGAGAAAGGAAGTTACATAAAGATTTTTAAATTTAATTTATTAATATAAAAATGAATAGTTGGATAATATAAGATAGTTGAGAAAACGATTACACAAAAATATTTAGAAAAAACAAATACGGGCATTTTAGGAAAAGCATTAAGTTTGATATGACACTTCAGCAAGTTGTCTTCGTGCTTCTATATATAGTAAGATTGTCTTTCCCGTGCATAGTATGGAGTTTTAAGCTAGGTAAAAATGAATACTTAACAATGAAATTCAAATAGTTACCTAATCATGTCTTTAGTTGCCTTTATTTATTTTAAAATCCTCATTTTATATACACCTCTTATAATTAATTTTTTTTAAACGTGCTATAAAATTAAACGTGTATTATAAATCATCATATTAGTATCAATTATTAAATATAAGTTAAGAAAATAAACATTTTTTAATGACGCAACTCTTTTATCTATATATTAGTGTTAATGAATTAATTTTAGATATATATATACTTAAATAATAACTTTCATAAAAGTGATAAGATATTTAGTTTAACTATGTCGAAATAATGTCATTCTTGCAACCTAATTACTTTCAGCTAATATTTATCAAAAAGAACAACAATTTATTCTATCATAAAAAGATAAAATAGTTGTAAGATCAATTGTTTCTTTGCATCTTCTTTTAACTTTATATTTATATTGATGATAATTAATTATTTAATTTCAATAGACATTATTCTTATGTGATTATGTAGTCATAATACATTAAAAAATAGTTTTAATAGTATGTCTTATTATTGGCGTCACCATTGGTTGTATTACTTTTTATTTGTTAACTTAGAGAGATATTACTAATATATTGAAAGGAAAAAAAAAGTAAAAATTATTGTGACCTTTATCATGTAAGATCAATATCTATATTTGTTTATATTTTTTAGTGTACCAAGTTTTTCAAATTTTGATTCAATGTTATTTTCAAGCTGACCTTCTGACTATAGGTTTTCAACTAACTCTGATACTATATTTTTAAAATGTAAAATGTTTATTGATATATGTCAAAGTAGTGCAAAAAATAAGAAAAAGTATAATAATGTCAACTTAATTTGTAAAAAAACAAATATGCTTTTAAACTCAATAATCAATTTTTATAAAGTGCTACAATGTACAAAAATAAATTTAAAAAAATTGTATACATTTTATAGAAAAACCAAATTTACAAAACTTAAATCTTGGTTGTATTACTTTTCGCTTGTTGACTTAGAGATATAACTAACATAAAGAGTAAAAATTAGTGTAAGTTCTATCGTATAATATCAATATCTATAGTTTTTCAAATTTTAATTCAATGCTATTTTTTAATTGATAGAAAAAATGTTTTATGTAAGTGAAAAATATTCATAAAAATAACCATATCATTATTTTTAGAACCAACACAACTAACAAACCTTCTAACTATGGGTTTCCAACTAACCCATATCCTTATTTTTAGAACTAACACCACTAACAAACCTTCGAATTATGAGTTTCCAACTAACCTTGATACTAGTTTTTGAAAATATAAAACATTAATTGATATATGTAAAAATTGTGAAAAAAAAAAAGTATGATAATATCAACTTAGCTCATAAAAATACCAATGTGCTTTTAAGCTCAATAATCACTTTTTATAAAAGTGCTACAATTCACTGAAATAAACATTAAAAAATTGTATATATTTTTATAAAAAATAATTACAAAGCTTAAATCTTGGTCCAAATAATTCAGTACGATTAGATGATTATACTAATTTTATAAATAACAATTACAAAACTTAATCTTGGTCCAAAGAATTCAAAATGATTAAATGATTATACTAATTATTGGACATAACGAACTTATTAATCAACTAAATAGGTTACCAATTTTTTAATTAATCATTCAATTCAAGCATTTTGATTGAAATTCAATAAAATGATAAGAAAAACTTATTTATATTTAACACAAATGAATACATGCACAACTTTTGGTTATATTATTTATATACAAAAAAATAAAATAATGTAAAAAATTACTGATGTTAACACCTATAGATATAATGACATACTACTACTTATATTATCTATATAAATAAAAACCGAAGTGTAAGAAATTTATAATATCTAACACCATTACAAATATTGTTACTTAATTTTGTTTTTTTATTTTATTTAACTATTAAAAATTGCATGCCATCATCATAATTTATCACTAATATTTTTTTATTTTACAAATTAAATATATTTGCAGAAGTTTTCTTGCTAGAACTGTATTCTAGCAAAACTTCTTTTAGTGAGGAAATCTAAGAAGTTGATATGTGGTATCATTATTATACAAAGAAAATTTACATAGTAAATATGAGAGATAAAAGATGAACTACTAAAATAGTTACCCAATCTTATCTTTAACTGTCTTTATTTTTTAAAATCCCTAACTTATGCACATCTCTTATAATTAATTTTTTTCCAAAAATTGTTATGATTAAAAGCAGGGAATAGCACCCCCCCCTTCCCGCGCCCAGTCTAGTAGTTAGCTAATAAAAAATTTTCCAAAAGTGTAATAAAATTAAACATTTATTATAAAACATCATATAAGTATCAATTATTATGCATTAGTTAAGAAACTAAATTTTTATTAATTATGCAAAACTTTTATCTATAATCATTGTTAAGAAATTAATTAATTATATATACATACATATACATACAGACATACATATAACATACTTAAATAATAACTTTCATAAAAGTAGGAAGATATTTAGTCTAACTATGTCTTTATGATATCATTCTTACAACCTAATTACATTCAATTAATATTTATCAAAAAGAACAAATAATTTATTATATCAAAAAAAGATGAAAAGGTATTTAGATCAATTTCTTCTTTGCATCTTCTGGCAACTTTATATTTTTTAGTAATTAATTATTCAATATCAGTAGAGATTATTCTTAAGTGATTATGTAATCATAATGCATTAAAAAAATAGTTTTAACAGTATATGTCTTATTATTGGCATCACTATTGATTTTATTTTTTTTTTTATTTGTTGACCTAGAGATATAACTAATATTATTGAAGGAAAAAGAGTAAAAATTAGTTTGACTGTTTTCGTGTGAGATCAATATTTTTGTTGACAATGAAGTGTAGCTTAAGTGGTAAGATGCTTCCCCTATAGACCTATTGGTCATGGGTTCGAGTAAATAGAGGGTAGGTGGGAGGGTGGGTTATATTTTTTATTTTTCAAAAAAAAAGAAAAAGATCAATATTTTTTTCTCCAAAATTGTTATAAAATTAAACATGTATTATAAATCATTTCATAAGTATCAATTGTTAATTGTAAGTTAAGAAAATAAATATTTACTATTGTGCAAAAATTGTCTATATATAATTGTTAATAAATTAATTTTAGATATATATATATATGTACACTTAAATAGTTTTAGTAGTATTTCTTTTATTAGTGTTACCATTGATTGTATTATTTTTTATTTGTTGACTTAGAGATATAACTAATATATTGGAAGAAAATTGAGTAAAAATTAGTGTGACTTTCATCGTGTAAGATCAATATCTTCTTTCCATCTTGCAAATTTATGTTAATTAGTTATTAACTATTCAATATCAATAGACATTATTCTTATGTAATTATGTAATCGTAATATGTTTAAAAATAATTTTAATAGTATGCTTTTTATTGATGTCACTATTAATTGGCTGTGTTACTGTTGACTTGGAGGTTATCACTACTAGACTAGAAGGAAAAAAGAGAAAAACTAATGTGACTTTATAATAGTAGTTTACAAGAAAGCCAAATGATTATATTGATTTTTTTTCCCAAAGAGAGTTGTAAAACAAATAATATGTTATGGATTATTACATAAGTATAGATTATCAACTATACATGCGAAATATAAAATTATATTTGTTAGAATAAATTAGAAAAATAAATATTTATTTATTTGAAACACCTTAGGTACACTACTTAAAGGATTATTCCTAATAAATTGAAGTGGTGTAACCTAATTATCTATAAGTAATATTATCCTTGACACCTAATTAGATAATCGTAATACTTTTATCAAAGAATTGATAAAGGAGAATTACAAATTTAGTCCAAAAACTATTTTTAAAGTTTCAAATTTACAGTATCAAGTTACATATATTTGATATATATATTTTTTTTGTATCTTCTCTAATCAAAACTTTATTGTTCAAACAAATAAAGTCAGGAAATTTATGTGACATTGGGACTAACTACCACCAAAATCATTAGCAGTTGCAAGCCAATGATGTATCTATTCAAGAAAATAGAGCCATTACTTCATAACATATGTCTTATAATCAGTGCCACTCAATGTGCATCGTTTACGTCTATGTTGCAAAATATTAGTCCACTATTATTTTAATGTAAACTTTGTTACTATATTCCTATTATTATATTCAACTTTATTTGTTTGTATTTTTAAGTGTGCCAAATTTTTCAAATTTTGATTCAATACTATTTTTTATTTGATGAAAAAAATGTTCTATGTAAGTGAAAATTAATATTCATAAAAAATAACTAATCATTGTTTTTAGAACCAACACCACTAACAAACCTTCTAGGTATGAGTTTCCAATTAACAGTGATACTATTTTCTAAATGTAAATTGTTAATTGATATATGTCAAAGTTGTGCAAAAAAATAAGAAAAACTATGATAGTGTCAACTTTGCTTATAAAAATACCAATATACTTTTAAGCTCAAGTTAGTTACTTTTTACAAAGTCCTAAAATTCACTAAAAAAAAAAAAATGTATATATTTTATAAAAACAATTACAAAACTTAAATCTTGGTCCAAATCATCCAATATGATTAGATGATTATACTAATTATTAGACGTAACGAATTCATTAGTCAACGGAATAGCTTACTAATTTTTTAATTAATCATTAAATCCAAGAATTCTAATCCAAATTCAATAAAATAATAAGAAAAACTCATTTCTCTTAACACAAATGAATAAGTAAAATATAAAATATTATGCAACTTTTAGTTATATTATTTATATACAAAATAAAATAGTGTAAAAAAAAATTGATAATTTCAACAACTGTAGATATCATGAAAACCAACTATTACTTATATATCTATATAAATAAAAACTACATAGGGTAAAATTCAAAATTTCTACAACTATTACAAATATTGTTACTTAATTATTTTTATTTATTTGATTTAATTATTAAAAAATTGCATATAATGATCATGATTTCACTAACATTACTTTATTTTACAAGATAAAAATATTTGTTATCCATTCTATTTTCATGTATATTATAGCAAAACCTCTTTTAGTGAGGAACTATAAGAAGTTGACATGTGGCAAGATATTATACAAAGAAAATTTACCTGGTAAATAATAAAGGTAAAAGATGAACTATTTAATTAACTAAATCTTATCTTTAACTACCTTTATTTTTCTAAAATACTTATTTTATCACACCTCTTATAGTTTTTTTTTTTTTTCCAAAAAGAGTTTCAAATTAAGAATGTACTATAAATAACCATATAAGTATAAGTTATCAACAATAAGTTCAAAAAAACAAAAATATATTAATTATGAAAAACTTACATGTATATAAGTGTGTGTGTGTGTGTCATTGTTAATAAATAAAAAAGTTTCAATGAACAAGTTTTAGATATATTTAACGGGTTACAACTAATGACTTTCATAAAAGAATGATGATATTTAGCCTACTATGTCTAAATAATATCATTTTGTGCAACCTAATTATATCCAGTTAATATTTATAAAAAATTTTATATCACAAAAAGATAACCAAGGTTTCAATATGAATTCCTTCTTTCCATTTTCTTGCAACTTAATATGTATTGTTCATTAACTAATACTAGTTTTAAGTGATTATCTAATCTTAATACAATAAAAAAAAATCATGTATGCTTTATATATATGATGAGGTCTAAAAAAAGGGGTAAGACAAAAAATGAATTATTAGAAATATTATTTTTTTCCTTTAATCTAGAAAATTTTCCCTCACTTTTTTATTATATTTCATAGATGTATGATATTTTTATTTTATGCAAGTTTAATAAAATTAAATACTTCATTGGATTTTGTTCTCATACTTTCCTTTAAAATTTTGTTTCTTAAATTAACCTGTGTAATCTTTTAAAAATAATTTTATTACAGAACATGAATTTTTAAAAATTTGATTACAAATTAGCATAAAATTTGTAATTACTCTGTGCATAGCACGTGTTCTTTTAAATTCTAAATATGAAAAGAATTAGATTAAATATGCAAGGGAGATAATTTTCAGTAATTTATATTGTTTGAAATTCATTAAAAGAGGTTTGCCTTTATATAATTACTATAAGAGGGTTTTTTTGTGTGCATCATTTTATTAATAAATACAAAATTCTCCTAACAAAATATTATTCTCTTTTTTAAGATATTATATCTTTTTATTTTTAGAATATTCACATACCCATTTGAAAGATTTTTCTTGAAACGATTTTAACTTCAACTCAATCTTACTTAAGCCTATTTCCATTACATATCCAAAAATTTAATTAACACTTTTGAGAATTATATTTTTTGACTAGAAAAAATACAAAATAATTATGAAATGTGATAAAATACTTCTTAATTATTGTATTATCAACAGAATTATGTTAACTCATATTACACAAAATGATACTTCTAAATTGTTGTGTTTGATTAACAATTATAACAAAAAGCTTTTGTTCATTCACATTCAATAAAATCCGATTTTATCCTTTATTTTCCAAGGAACATGGTAGACATGAGTTTTGAAAACGATTATATCCAAGTCGTAATAATATCGTTACTATTCTTTTAAAAATAAAAACCAAAAGATGTCTAAAATTTAAGTTATATAGTTACTTTTTACTTATTTTGATATGACGGAATTAGAAACATTTTAAATGTATACTTAACAATGATATTTTTATTTTTATTTGTAATTAGTAAATTTATAGATATTATTACTTAGTTTTGTTTGTCTTTAAGTATAATTAGTAAAGATTTTCTATTGTCATCATTATTTTATTAATATTAATTTACTATAGAGAATCGAACATAGATATTAAGTCTCCTATGCATGGCATGGGGCATTCAGCTAATCTATATTATAGCCAAAGCCTTTAGGTAAGGAGGTCTAAGAAGTTGACATGTGGCATCATATTATACAAAGAAAATTTACTTAATAAATAATGGAGACAGAAAATAAACTACTTAATTAACATCTTAAATCTTATCTTTAACTAGCTTTATTTTTTTTAAAAAAAATTCCTTCTTTTATCACACCTCTTATAGTTATTTTTTTTCAAAAAAAATCACAAAATTAAAAATGTATTATAAATCACCATATAAGTATAAGTTATTAATTTGAAGTTAAGAAAACAAATATATTTTAATTATGAAATATGTATATATATATATATATATATTTATCTGTGTGTGTATGTGTGTGTTTTGTAAAAAAGTTTTAATGAATAAGTTTTAGACATATTTAACAGTTTACAACTAGTAGCTTTCATAAAAGTAGGATGATATTTAGCCAACTATTTCTAAATAATATCATTTTTGCAACCCAATTACATCCAGTTAATATCTATAAAACTTGTTATTTCACAAAAAGATAACAAAGTTTTAATATCAATTCCTTTTTTCCATTTTCTAGCAACTTTATATTTATTGTTGATAACTATTCAATGTGAATAGATATTATTTTTAAGTGATTATGTAATCATATGTGTGTACACTAAAAATCATTTTACATGTATGCTTTATATATATGGTAAGGTCTAAAATTAATTGTTAGAACTAATTTTTTTTCCTTTTAATCTAGAAAAATTTCTTTGCTGTTTTATTGTATTTTATAGATGTATTATATTTTTATTTTATGTGATTTTAATAAAATCAAATACCTAATCAGATTTTGTTCTCATACTCTACTTTAAAATTTTTGTTTCTTAAAGTAACATGTGCAATCTTTTAAAAATAATTTTATTAAAGAACATGAATTTTAAAAATTGATATACAAATAAACATAAATTTATGAACTATGCAAAGCACGGGTTCTAAATGCAAAATATGAAAAGATAAATTAAGTTTGCTGGGATGATAATTTTCACTTATTTATATTGCTTAAAATTCACTGCAAGATATTAGTCTTTGTATAATTACTATAGGAGGGTTTTTTTCGTGTGCATCACTTCATTGATAAATATAAAATTCTCCCAACAAAATATTATTCACATTTTTAAGAGTTTATATCTTTTTTATTTTTGGAATATTCACATACCATTTGGAAGTGTTTTTTTCTTGGAAAGATTTTAACTTCAACTCAATCATACTCGAGCATATTTTCATTACTCCGTTCAGTGTCATTCTATCCAAAATTCTATTGACAATTTTGAAAATTATATTTTTTAATTAGAAAAAAGGAAAAATAATTATGAAATATGATAAAATACTTCTTAATTATTGTTTTTGTTAACAATTTATATCAAAAGAATTAAATTAATTCATAATACACGAAATGATACTTCTAAATTGTTGTGTTTTTTTTTTTTCCACTTAATAACAAAAAAATTATGTTCATTCATGTTCAACAAAAAGATTTTCATCCTTTATTTTCCATGGAACATGATAGACATAAGTTTTGAAAACAATTATATATCCAAGTCATAATAATATTGTTACTATTTTTAAAAAAAATAAAAGCCAAGAGGCTTCAACTAAAATTTAAGCTATATTGTTACTTTCTAATTATTTCATATGAAAGAATTAGAAACATTGTAAATGCTTTCTTAACAATGGTATTTTTATTTTTATTTTTATTTGTAGTTAGTAAATTTATAAATATTATTACTTAGTTTTGTTTGTCTTTAAGTATAACTAATTTAGGTTTTATGTTATCATCATTATTTTATTAATATTATTTTATTATAAAAAATTGAATATAGATATTACTCCTCCTATGCATTGTACGGGACATTCAGCTAGTTAATGATAATAATAATAAAAAAAAAAACTAAAAATGAAATGACATGTGGCACTAATTATAAGTAGAAATGTCTCATTTGTTGGTATGATTACAATTGGCAAATGATATTTGCAAACTCCTAAAAACCTCTTACTCTCCCCAATCCCTTTTATCAACTAAAAAGACTAAAAATCCCTTCAATCACACTACAATACACATTCGTACCTAAACTACCCTTATGCCATAGCTCACCAAATATAATAATCATTTCTCGTATTCTCCTTTTATATTCATCTTTCCTTAGTGTTACAGCTAAAAGAAAACAATAATTACATATTGAAAAAGAAAGCACTCTTATCAAAATTTCATTTCCAAAGAACTAAAAAACATAGCCGTGATTATCGTACAAATAGTACAATATGATAGTCTAGCACGTAACTCCAAACTGGCTGTAGTTTCTTTTTATGATTATTCGGATATTGTGATTTCAAAAAACATATTTTACTAAAAAGAAAATATTAAAAATAAGTTTCACAAAACCAACAAGTACATTAGAAAATATTTAAAAGGTAATTTCTTAGTATTATTACAATTAGAAAGAAATGAGTCATTAAAAAAAGTCTAATAATGACACTTCCATTCTTAAGTTAAAAAAATTATTCATTATTATAATTAAAAGACATGACATCAGCACAAGGAAAACTATAATTTTCATAAGGTCTGTTCACTGAACTGGATTTTATTTTTAAAGAAAATATAAATTGCAATAAAAACTTTTATGGATTTTATCCTCTAAATAAAAAACAACAAGCCGATCAAATGATTTTTTATCTTGAATCTCCAAAACTTTCTTAAGTTTGTCAATGCTCAAAAAATCTTGATTATTTCTTTCATGCACATAAATTATATAAAATCTTCAAGATCTTAATCAAGGGTTTGAAATTGTATCATAGATGTTAGTACTAAGTATAAGAAAACTTAATATAGAGATGGACGAGGAGTATAAATTAAAGAACTTAAATGATGTAAATATGTAATACTCATAAGGTATAATGGGTGGTTGTTTGCCCAAACAATAAAGGTAATTTAGGTATAGAAAAATATGCGTGTGTAAAAGAAGGTTTTTTTTAGTCTTTTTATTTGATAATAAAGACTAGGGATATGTAAGAAACTTTCAACTTAGTATGTAAATATAAGGGTTAAATGCATACTGGAATCTTGAACTTAGATCCCAGTTGCAGTTTGCCCCTTCAACTTATATAATAAGTACTTTACCCCTTCTCTTTTGATTCTTTATTTCCTTTGGGACAAAATTACCCTTACTGTTTTAATATTTTTATTTTTATTTTTTTTCTCTTCTTACCAATTTTTTTTTTTTTGCTCTCATATTTTTTCTTTTATCTTCTTGCCCATTCTTTCATTCTACTGCAAAACTATTTTATTACTAATAATTGGTTAGTTAAAAACATTTGTTTATAAAAATAAAATAAAAATAAAAAAGCCCACCTTCCCACCTACTATCTAGTGACTCAAACCCAAGACCCATAGATCATAGAGGAAGCGTCTTACTATCTAAATTGTACTTCGTTATCTAGTTAGTTTCAATCTCTAATATACATTTCATAAATAAATAATAAATATAATTTTTAATACAAGAAACATATATTTTAATAGTATAATATGGATTTTGTGAGTTTTACTAATGCTATAATTAACAAATAAACAAACTATAAAAAGATAAAATAATTTCTCCAAAAATTAAAATAAATATTCTAAGTATTCAAACAAATTTTTTTGTGCTACATATTATTCGTGTGTCATATTTTGGTTGAATTTACCGTAACTCCAAAAATTTTAATATTAGGCAGCCGTAATATTTTCTTACTATATTTTGCCAATATTACACTATAAATAAAAGGTTGTACACATTTTTTCATTCTATAATTTTATTTGTAACTAAAATAAATTTTTTAATTTTCTCTAGCTCAAAAATTTTATTTTTTATTTGTTAATATTTTTTATTTATAGTTCATCACAAACTTTATATTACAAAAAGGTATATTATTGTATTAAAGCATGATTAATCTAAAAATTAAATTATTCAGACACATGTGAAAAGTTAAAAATTTTAATTAATTAATTATTAAAAGTAATATAATTGTTTAGTAGTAGCAAGAGATAATAGTGAAAAAAAAAAAAAAAGAAAAAGAAAAATAAGATAGAGAAAATGAACAAAAGGGAAAAAGAAAAAGAAAAAAGAAAAACATAATAATTAAAATAATAGGGGTAAAATGTAAAAGAGAGGTAAAGTATTTTCTTAAAATTAAATAAGTTGAGGGGGGCAAATTGAAGTTGGGGTATAAGTTCAAGGAGGTTTTCTGCATTTAATCCTAAATATGATTTCTCTTATAATTTACTTTTGAAAGAGCATAGCTGTATCAGTTTTAGACTTTTAGTTAACTCAAAATATAGTAGCTAGGGTTTGTTCTTTTAATGCAATATATGTCACCATTAGAATTTAGAAGGAATGTGGGAATTTGATGTTGCAACCGTTGATTCCTCATAGCTATTTATTAATTAATCAAGAAAAAATAGTGAGGCAACTAGTTAGGTTGATCTTTTCCATTAACAGAATAATAGGTGATGCATGTACACCCTATATGTGTGCATGTACTTGAAATTATAAGCATTTTTATATGATTTCAAATTTTATTTAAATTAGTTAAAATTTTGTTTGTTAAAAAGATATGCATTTAAAGAAAGAACGAAAAAACTTGAATAGAGGAAGGGCGAGACTTCCAACAATGGACAAAAGGTTAGTCTTCAAATTTATTAGCAGTGAGAATTTATTTATTTATTTATTTTGAAGAAGAAGAAGAGAAGCACGTAATATGCTAGTCCTTAATTACAAAAAATTCACAATTCATGAAAAATAATAATTGTATTTTTTTGGTTGTATAACAGTCTATAATTTCTTATATGTGCATTTTCTTTTTGTCAAATTTTGATGATAAGAAATTCACAAATTCATGGAATTCTTAATGTTCTTTCAAGTTAATCTACTGAATTTTATTTAGAGATCTAATTGAAGATATATCACCAAATGGTGAGTTTTTCATTTTCATATGCTTGCATGTTTAATTTTGAAATCTTTAATGTGCATTTTGAAATTCTTCTAAGAAATTTTGTCTTGCATAACATTAAGAATCCTAAAAGTTAACTTTCACAAGTTTTTACTTCTTGTCATTTTAATAACTCAACCACTGTCAAATCCTATTTAGAACAAGAGAGATGTTTATAAACAAAAGATAAATGTCAAGAGAAAATGAATTATAAAGTGTCGGAGTTAGAATCACTTATCAAAGTCAATTTATGTGTCAAAATTATATTCAATCACTAATTCCTTGATTTTAGATACTCAGTAGAATTCATATCCTTCATTGGTGGATCTAATGACACATCAATATATTTGTTAATTTGTCACCATATATAAATACACTGAATGGCAAGTAAATGGCAATGGCAAGTTAAGGATATCGAGTTTAGCTGAGAGTCCCCGAGCCATAAAGCAGATGAACAAAAGTGTAGAAAACACTTAAGAGATATTTATTTTATAGGTATTAGGGGAGTGATTGAGAATCAAAAGTAATATTATCCATGTGTTATTTGGTTGAACGCAAAAATCATTTTAGGGGAATGAAAGTGCTAAAATTTTGTTTTCATTAGCTGATTGTTGAAATCTAACTATTAGCCCCAATGTCTAAGTAACTATAATCATTTTGAAAAATCATATTTGAACAGATAAACTCAAAGTCAAATTTTAGTGTCACATATTAACTATTAATTTATCGTATCTTCCCACATTTGGTACACAGGAATAGTTTGGAATGAAAAGACCTTTCTAACTTATCTATTCCATTATATATGTTTGGTATATGAGTTTTAAGTTAGAAAAATCATTCTATCAAGAAAGGCCATTCTTACTAGATTCTAGAATACCCTCAGAAAAGTTGAGGAAACCTCTTTTCAACTTCATTTTGAAAAGAGAATATTATGAGATTACAAGTTAATCGAAATTTATTCAAATTGCATTCAAATTTTTTTCTTTACATAGTTGTAATCTCTTTACAAATAAAGACATTTTTTCTAAAATAAATATGGTAGTACATAATTAGTTAAATTGTATAATTCAATTATTTGAGTTATGTGAAATTTGCACAAAATAAGAATTTTAATATTTCCAAAAGATTGTAACACTTCTTTTTTTTAAAAAAAAAAAAATGTAAGTACACAGTTGAAATTTAAAATTCAAATATATAATTTCTCTAGATAAATATAATTACAAATAATGTAAAATATTAAATATAAAAATAGCACACAATTTAGATACCATAAATGGTCAATTATATTTTTATTTTATTTGTATAGTTATTTTATCACAATGAATATAATTTTTTTGGAAAAAAATATATAGTGTTATAAACTGGTAAAATAAGTTATTTAATGTGTATTTGAATGAAAAAATAATACATATATTTTTAATTTTTTTATCCTTAATAAAAAAAATTTTAAACTTTTTCATACCCATAAAAATATAAATAACATGAACAAAAAAAAAAATTTGTTATATTTTCTTAAAAGAATCAGGGATGTTTAAGTCAACTTAATTTAAAATTCTTTCCATTCTTACTTCCAAAACTGGTTATACCAGACATTAATAAAAGAATACATATTCTATTTTGCCTTGAGACACTAGACATGTGATGGGAAGAAGTATTATTGCCTATTTTGAGTGAAAACACATTATGCCTAGAATGACCTTTCCATTTCAAACCATTCCCGCATACCAAATATGGGATACATAAATCAAAATCCTTTGGAAAATTTAGTTGTATCTCATTTGAGATTCTCCACACTTATTTTCATGATGTTATATCAACCTGATTCAGTCATTTATTATAGATGCACTCAATATTTTTAGTTAGGAAAATGATTTATAAAGGTACAAATTCATAACCACTTGCCAAAACAACTTCACAAGATAACATCATAGTAAATCACCAACCCTCTGATGTTAGATACTCGACCGGATTTCGTTCTTTTTTTTTTCGAATCTAGTGACGAATTAGTGATTTTGTCACTTTATATAGATATATTGTTTTAGATAAAATTATAAGTATTTTTATACGATTACAAATTTTGTTTAAATTAGTTAAAATTTTGTTTGTTAAAAAGATATGCGTTTAAAATGTAAACTTGTAAATTTTTAATTAGATATATAGTTACATAGTTAGCTACTACATTTTTAGACTTTTTTTTTTTTTTTGTCGGTAGTTACTTCATAATATAACCTGAAAAGAGGGTTTGTTTTTTTTAAAAAAAAAAGAAAGAAAGAAAGAACTTGAATAGAGGAAGGGAAATATCACCAACAATAGACAAAAGGTTAGTCTTCATATATTAGCAGAAAGAATTTATTTATTTATTTTGAAGAAGAAGAGAAGCACTTAATATATTAGTCCTTAATTACAAGAAATTCACAATTCATAAAAAATAATAATTGTATTTTTTTTGGTTGTATAACGATCTATACTTTCTTATATGTGTATTTTCTTTTTGTCAAATTTTGATATAAGAAATCCACAAATTCATGGAATTCTTGATCTTCTTTCAAGTTAATCTACTGAATTTTATTTAGAGATCTAATTTAAGATATATCATCAAATGGCAAGTTTTTCAATTTCACATGCTTGCATGTTTAATTTTGAAACTTTTTTTAATGTGCATTTTGAAATTCTTCTAAAAAAATTTGTCTTGAATAACATTAAGAATTCTAAAATGTCACTTTCTAAAGTTTTTACTTTTTGTCATTTTAAGAAAGCCTCAACCACTGTCAATTCCTAAATAAAACAAGAGAGACGTTTATAAACAAAAGATAAATGTGAAGAAAAAATGATTTATAAAGTCACATTTTCAGAATCACTTATCAAAATTAATTTATGTGACAAAATTATATTCAATCAATAGATTCTTGATTTTAGATATTTGGTTGGATTCAGGTCCTTCATTGGTGGATCTAATGATATATCAATACTTTTGTCAATTTGTCAATCTATATAAATGCATTGAATGCTAAATAAATGGCGATGGCAAGTTAAGGATATCTAATTTAGCTGAGGTAGCTGAGCCATAAAGCAGAAGAACAAAATTTATAGAAAACACGTGAGAGGTATTTGGTTTATAAATAGTAGGGAAACTATTAGAATCAAAAGTAATACTATCTATATGTGTTATTTGGTTGAACACAAAAATTATTTTAGGGGAATGAAAGCGTAGAAAGTTTGTTTTCGTGAACTGACCGTTGAAATCTAAACTATTAGCCCCAATGATTTAAGTAACTATAATCGTTTTGAAAAATCATATTTGAACGGATAAACTCAAAATCAATCTTTAGTACCACACAACTATTAATTTATCGTATCTCTAAATTCAAATCTTTTTGAAAATTTAGTTATATTTTATTAGAGATTCTCCACACCTATTTTCGTCACGTTATATCAACCTGATTCAGTCATTTATTATAGATACATCCAACATTTTTAATTAGGAAAATGATTTACAAAGATATAAATTTAGGACCCAATATTACTTTACATGACAACATCACAGTGAGTCACTAACCTCCTGATTTTAGATACTTGACCGGATTTCATTCACCCCAATTTTAGATATTCAGTCAGATTTCATTTCTTTTTTCTAGATCTAGTGACGCATCAGTGTTACTTTGTATAGATATACTGATTTAGATAATAGATTTTGAGTCCACTGTACGCATAAAACAAGTTTCCAAAAAATACAAGAAGAATAGATATATGTACACGAAGTCCATGTTTGGTACGCAAGAATGAATTGGAATGGAAAGAGATTTCCAACTTACTTTTTTACCTTTCATGTTTGGTATAGAAAATTGAAATTAGAAAGGCCATTCCATAAGGAAAGCTCATTCTTGCCATATCCTGGGAAACCATTTATTTATAAAAAAAAAAAAAAAATTGAGGAATGTTTTTCTAACTTCAATTTAAAATCTAGAAATTTATGGGCAATCAAATTTATCTAATGCTTTTCAAATTTTATTCAATTTTTTAGCTACATAGTTGTAATCTTTTTGCTTTATAAATAAATAAGAAATAATATAATTAGTTTGATTATATAATTTAATTATTTGAATGTAAAATAAACTTAATATGAATTTTTTAATTTTTTATCATTAGGATAAATTGTTAAATTATACAATATAATTATTTGAATGCATAATATAATTATTTATCATTGAGATAAAGTAAATAGATTATACAATATAATGTTAAAAAGTTACAAAATTATATTAAATTTTTATTTACATTATTCAAATAATTAATTTTTTTACATTAAATAATTAAGTTGTACAATTTAATTATTTGAATGTAAAAAAATTAATATAATTTTTTTAATTTTAATGCAAAATACATAAAGATTTTCTTAATTGTAGAAATAGTTCATGAATAAGAACAAAAACGAAAAAGTTTTTTTTTTATTGAAAATCCATTATATTTTAACATCTAAAAAAAATTATACTAAATGTGAAATAAAACACACATTCCATTCTGTTTTAAATTACTAAACATTGAAGTAAAAATAAGCATTCATGTCTATTCTGGATAGAAACTTATTTTGTTTGAAATGACCTTTTCATTCCAATTTATTCATACATACCAAACGTGGGATAGGTTATCAAGGGTTATTGCTGTAGATTGTATGTTACAATTAATAGTAATTTGTATATTATATATTTTTTTTGTTACACAATTTGACTTTTTGAGTCAAACAACTATTTTATTAAAAGGGTTCATATGGATGAATTTGACTTTTTTATTCGATTATTTCAACAAAAGTGAATACTAAGCAAAATACGACCACATGAAATTTTAAAATTAAAAAAAAAAAGTTAAAAAATGTTGCACAAGAATGAATTTTCTCAACTGAATGCATTACTAATTAAATCAAAATTTGATAAAATAAATTGTACAGAGTTAGTAATTTGATATTTACGTTAAAAGTTAATTTTCTAAGAAAAGATAAATCACATACAGGAGCCGCAATTGGTATAGCTTACTGAGTTTAATTGGTAATTGGTATAGCTTTCTGCACAGGTGCACATGTATTCATATTAATTCCTGGATTTAAAAAATACTTAAATCATTTCATTTCGAATTATAAAAATAAGATATTTGAAACAATTAATTTTATCGGATTGCGTAGTGGATAAAAAATTTGAGACTTGACACCCGATACATATATAGGGTAATTGTGTAAGTTTACATATTATGGCATAATATTAATAAAATTTTCTCATTCCTTTACCGGTCATAAAGGTATTTGTGCATTTAATTAATAGTTAACTTTTTATTTTTTAAAAGTTTTGACACTAAAAAAATTTGATAATTAGACTGGGTCGAATTTTAACAAGTATCCAATTGAAGGAAATTCTATAATTTCTTTTAGGAAATTATTTCATTGATTAAGCTTAAAACAAGTATCCAATTAAAGGAAATTACATAATTTCTTTTATGAAATGAATTTCATTGATTAAGCTTGTATAGTATAAATTTTTAAATTATTTGATATTGTATTGTATAAATATTTAAAATACAAAAAATAATTCCTTCAAAAAAATTGTAAAATTTTCACCCAATTGATCAAGTCGCGCGTTGCTTTCCTATAATCATATGTAATTTAAAAGTCAAATAGAGGTAGAGATTTACTACTATCATCAACTCTCGCCGCGCAGTTGACTCATTCTTTCTCAGCCCTCCACGTGTCACTATCCATAACTCTAATTCTTCCCGTTTCTGTGGGATCCTTTTGCGGATCAAATTTAGAAGATCGGAATCAAATGCCCTCAATGAACAGTAAAAAAGCGGCAGTAAGTGAGGACATAAGGGTCTTTTAGGAACTGGATGTGTATAACTGAAAAGTTAGGTCAAGTTGTAAGGATGCTTGTAAAATGCTTAAACGGCGCCTAAATTACACATGTCGTTTTTGGGAAGAACAAAAGCTAAAAAACGGTTTGATGTAACGCCACGCACCACTTGTCTACTGCGGCTAAGTGCACGTGATAATTATCTCTTCCTTTCATTCCTCTTTTATATTTCTTGACCCATACAGCACAAAAGGCCGGGGATGGGGTCTAAATTCGGAATCGGGCCCGTTCCAAATTCATTTATTCAGATAGTCATCTATGTGTGATTCTAATTATTCATATTTGATTCGGATCAATTTAATTTAATTTGTATAATAAACAGATCGGATAAAAATTTAATTGTTCCCATTCAATTTTGATTTGGATATCTATGCGATTAAAATATTTAAATATAATAAAATCATATACATTAATATATTATTTGTTATAAATTGCCAATATAGCTTATACCATAATAATATTTTTTAAAATCATATATATTAATTATTTGTTATAAATTGCCAATATAGCTTATACCATAATAATATTTTTTAAAAAAAATAAAAAAATCACCTTTCCTATCTGCTCTTTAATGACTCAAAAACTCGAACTCATGACCAATAAATGATAAGAAAAACGTCTTACTATCTACACTACATTTCGTTGTCATACATTAATAATATACTAAATCTTTTCTTTTACAAGAAGAAATTCTATAAAATTTGAACTTTTTATATATAACAAGACCCGGATCTAGATCCAACAAGGTCCGACGAATACAAATATAGATATCCATTTATAGACCCGATAAGTATTAGGAATTAGATTTAGATCTGAATACAATAATATTAAACAATTTTGAATTTGCATCTACAAGATCCAATTCAAATCCAACCCATTTGTCGGACTATACACGTACCCTTTCGGAACTTCCGGCATCTAATGCAAAATCCCCAAAATAATCTTCCCTAACATCTTGATACTCTCTCCCTCCATGTCCAACATTTTTTAATTTGAAAAAAAAAAAAAATTAGATGCAGACGATCTAATTGATTTCAGTACAACAACTCATAAGTTTGATTGATTGATTTTTTTTTTTTGTTTGGGTGACCTAAAAGTTGAAAAAACTGATATAGAACAACTTGAATGAAATTCCAGTTCATTCGAATTGCCTGATTTACTTATAGGTACATTTTAAGTTTCATAGTTGTCCTATTCTCGGAATTAGGGATGTTCATAAATTGAGTTTTTGGGTTAGTGAGTTTTTCAATTTAGATTTTCAAATTTTTGAGTTAAAAAATACAGTCTAACCCAACTCAACAAATATAACAATTCAAGTAAAGTCAACCCAAATATTAGTCGGACGAATTACTCAAGTTTTTGGGTTATTTGTTTTAAAAATCCAAATTAATTAAAAAAAATTAAGATTGCAGGATTATCCATAAAATTTATATGTTTAGTTCAAATCAGAAATAAAATGATTATGTCAATAATTAAAAGGAAAAATTATACAATATGATAAATTAGATGTTGTTTCAAGAATGAAAAGAAAAAAAATATAAATTAGATGAAATAGTTAGGAAAAAATAAAAATTAAAAAAATATGATTAAACTTTATTGGGTTATCAAGTTAGATTGAGTTTTAAAAAATAAAACCCAACCCAACCCAACCCAACCAAACTTGGGAATCCAATCTAAATAATCCGAAATCCGATAATCCAACTCATTTAACTTAAAAATTCATTTGGATTAGGTTGGGTTTGAACACCTCTGCTCAAAATGACATTGGCTTTATTTTGACACCTATCACTTAAAACATTATTTAAAGGGGTATTGTACTAATAATTTTTTTTATATGATATATGTGAGATAAAAATATGATTGTAAGATATTTTAAGAAATGAATAATGAAATTGTCCAAACATAAATATTTATATTTACCATTTTGATTTTAAAAGGTTAACAACATTGAATGTATGTTTCCACCTATTATGAGTTTAATGCAAATTTAATCTTATCCAATTGATTGATAACAAAGTTGAAATTTTTTTTTTGGGCAACAAAGTTCTTTTTTGGGTAATTTGGGCAACAAAAAATGAATGACAGATAGAACTATTTAATATTTACATCAAGTTCAACTCAATAAAAACATGTTGTAGTTAATTTAGTTTGCGTACTTATCAAAACAAACATGAATAAGGTTTCATTAAATTTTATACTTAGAGATTGATAAGCATAACTGGAAATTAAATTTATAAAAGGGTTAATAACACTTTGCCCTCTAAAGTATGGGAGCAATTACACTTAACTCAACTAAACTAAAAATTTTCGCTTTGTCTCTCATTTACAATATTCATCCGTTGACATTCTAAAACCACTAACAAAAGTCAATCTAAAATGCCCCTCATCACTATTTTTTGATTTTTTATTTTTTCAACTTTTAATAGTGGTGTGATAATTAAAAAAAAATGTAAGTAAAATTAAGCTATAGAAATATATCAATGTAATCTATATCTATATATTTTTGGTTAAATTCTCGTAATTTATGGAGTTTTTGTTAGCAATTTATGGATTCCATTTGACAATATTTTGAATTGTAATATTTGTCATAGTAGTAGCTTGCTTTTCAAAGTAGGTTCTTTGTAACATTTTCTATTTAAAATTTTTCTTTAATAGTTTTGTGTGGCAATAGATTTTTTTATAGAGATTTTATAATTTTTTTGTTGCACCTTGGAATTTTATATTTTATATTTTGGGCAAAATGTGTGTAAATATAATGTCGAATATAATTTGAGTCAAGTTTGTTATAATTTTCTCTCTTGAAAACAATGATATCCATTTATTTTTATTTTATTTCCCTAATTTTCAATAATTATCAAATAATTATAAAAATTAAAAATGCTTGAAAAATAAAAAATAGTGACCTGGGTATATCAATCATTTAACAGACTCTTTTTAATGATGTTAAAAATGCTCAAAGATGAATAGTGTCAAACAATGAGACAAAATATATATTTTTAGTTTAGAGGGTAATGCCCTACTTTAGGGGGCAAATTAAGTGTTATAACCCTTTATAAAAAGTTTGTTCAAAAAATAAATAACTTACAAACTCAAGCAAATAAACAAACTTTAACAATTTAGAGGTGTTTGGTTTATGGATACGAGGGGAATGAATGAAAATCAAAAGTAATGATATCATACATATTTGCTTGAGGATTATGGGAATTATTATATGTGAATGAAAATATTAAAAAATATATGATTTCATTTCTCACATGTGTTTTGGGTTTCAAGTTTCTTAATTTATTAACATAATAAAATCTATTTTGACATCAAACCAAACAAATAAAAAAAAAATGATACAAATTCATATCTATAATAGAATTTATAACTTCTGCTCTGATTCCAATTTTTAAATACGAACTAAATATCTCCTTAGTATTTGGTTCAATTAGACTCGTTTATGCATCCAATGTTTCGGAGTATCTGGTTCATCTTTGTGCTACTTGATAAACTAGTGCAGCTATGTTATACTGTTTACGATGTCATCTTGTTAGTAACATTTACCGCGAAAGTAAAAAGTAAGTTTTGGATAATAAACCGGTGAGTTTAGAGGCCGGCAGGGGTTTGGTTGAACAAACCTAACCAACCACCCTCTTTTCTTCACATTTTTTCCCCTTCACATTTCTTTTGTTTTACCAGAAATAAATATTGTAGTAAATACCTACTTTGGTTTTCGATTTTAAATAATATTTTATATTTATTTTTAACTATCTTTTTTTGTTTTATATCTATCACACTATAAAATTAGAGTAAATCTATCATATACTTTGATATATAAAAATTTTTATACTATAAATCTATATGCTTGCCATATGTGTATTGATTAATTTTAAAGTTATTTTTACACACGTAATAAGTATGTATGTCCAATTGTATAAAAATTATGTGTATTGTTTAAATTTGGAAAGTTATTTTCACACATGTAGTAAGCATCTATATCCAATTGTGTAAAAAATAATATTAAGAATTTGTACACTAACGATACATGAAAGATTTAATCTAAAAATTATTATTATTATTATTATTATATATATTTTAAATAATATTCTAAATAATATTTTAAATAATAATTTTTTAAGTGGGGATATTTTTTTGGTTGACAAATTAGAGACATTTGATATTTATTTTATTTCTTATCGATATCAATGTGTAGAATTGCCAAAACTCTAGTTAGGCAATAGTAAAGGAGAAGGAAATAAAAAAATAAAAAAGAAAGGAAACTTATTTATACTATTGTAAAATTCATTTTCCTTTTTTAATTTTTGATCAGTGTGTACTGTGTGAGGAGGGGGCAAATAAAAGTATAAATTATCCTTTCTTTCTCTGTTTCTTTTTTCGGTTTTCTAAAGCCAGTCTCGCGGATTGAGTATACTGTTATTCTCTCTCTACCCTCCCTCTTTCTCTCTCTAAGCCTATACATACAATTTTTAGTATTTCACATATTACGCCGGAAAACAGCTTGTCTTGGCCAGTGGAAAATAGGCGGTTAGTTTGCTGGGGAATTGTCAGGCACGATAGTGTCGCTAATTGGCAGGATTATTGAAGGTATTTTGGTTGAGTTTTGCGAATCGGTGGCTCGAATCGGCGTGATCTCTGAGTTCGACTCCGTTCGTGGAGTTTTATGAGAATGTGGCGTGTGTGAAGCGGTTGTTTTGGATGTTTGTGCCCTAGATCACGATTTTGGGCTTTTTCAAGGTTCATATTCTGTATTGTTGTAGAATTTAGTGGTGAAATTGTTTTTTTATTTTTTTTTTGGGAAATTCTGAGTGAAGAAGAAAGAGAGAGAAGACGGCGAGGAGCAGAGAGGAAAATTCTCGGGATGAGATGGTGAGATAATTTTGTGAATATTGTGGGTAACTATTTGTAAATTCGAGTTGTTAATTTTTGTATTTGGAAATTTTATGTAAATATCAGAATGTGTTTTGGTGAAAATGTATTTATGTTTTTCCCTGATTATTTTTGTATTCAATTTGGATCTCGAACATCTTTTTTACAAGTTTTGCCGCTTTCGGAAGAAATTTTCCGGGAAAACAACTGTAGCTTTTTTTTTTTTCTATTTATTTATTTATTAATTATTATTTAGGTTTTCTGTATATGCACTATATGCATGTAGATATTAACAAAGAGCCCATTATTTTCCTTTCAAATTCTTTAAGGAGCAAAAAATAATTAAGTTATTTATTTCTGCTAGATGGTTTATTTGTTCTTTTCCTTTCCTTTTTGTTTTGGTTTGTTTTTGCTACAGAAATTTCCTTTGTTTTGCCTTTTTGTCATACATTACATAATGGAAATTTCCGGCTGAATTCCGCCTACTTTTCAGATCTTATGAGCTGTCTTGGGTCCATATTATGTGGGAATATATTTTTAGACGATTCTAATCTGGGTAATATCTTTGCCTTTTTTATTTAATTTTGTTGAATATTTTTTATTTTGGTGTTTTAGCAAAATTGGGCAGGAGGTGTAACTGTGTAACCATATTTTTTGTTTATAGAGCCAAACAGGAAAAGTCATAATTTGTGTTTTGTTATTCTGGGGAAAGTGTACTTTCAATTATTTTTCCTGGGGGCAAAAGGAATATAAATTAAGAAATTTAGGGATTGGGAATTTTAAGACTGCAGTGATGTTTGACTGCTGATTGGTCTACTACTGTCTATGTGCTGCTTATTCTATTTTCTTGCAATAGTTGTGTGATTTAACCCCATAGTCAAACTATTTTTTGCTGTGTCCAGTTTCTGATTTTGGGCTTAGTTTGGGCTGTAAGATAGTAGTGGTATTGTTTTGTGTTCTTCATTATGCATGCATTAAGAAAATCTTTTTCTCCGTATAATCTTTATTTGAAGCATCATGCAAAGTGGGAATGTGCATGCATTTATTCATTAGATTGTCTTTTTCTCGCCTTCTATAATTATTTCAACTCCTATGGAAAATAAAGAATTTGGTATTTGCTGAACTAAAGTTGCTGTTTGCAGTCTAATCATTTTGTTCATAATATTTTGCTGGAATCTCCATAAAATATGGGATTTTGACGTAATTGGATTACTTTTGCAAGGGATTTTCTTGAATGAGGGCTGCAAGAGCCATAGCATTTTACAATGAATTTGAGGGTGATGTTTCTTTTTGTCTGGAAATATCTTTTTGATTTGTAGAAAATGCCACCTGTGGAAAATGTCTCTGTAAAATGAGTTTAATTTGGGTTTTATGGTATTTCAAGTTGTACATTCCTAGACTTGTTTTAATCTATACTTATTTCACTACATTCCCTGCTGACCTTTTTTAGCTGTTACCTTGACTCTAGATTTTTCCTTGGTTAATCTGAAGCTTTTATTTGGTAATGAAGTTTTTTGAGTAAATTACATTGGAATTGCTTGATATTGGTCTTAAAAACCAATTTGCTGTTGTTATGCCTTTTGCCTGAAGTAATATTCTACTTTATTGAGCTTAATTTTGTGTATTTGACCATTATGCATCCTGTCTTAGAATATTATTGGAGGTGACTTAATTCTCTGTTTGGCTGATATAGACATATTTCTGATTGCTTTAAATCTTGTTTACATATTCTGTCCTCTTTGTCTAAGTTTGATCCTTGTGTTTTAATAGGTGGAAGGAAAAGTTTGTATGTCAAGGGAGGCTAAATTGGAATTCTTGAAGTGCAAAAGACTTCAGCATGTGAAAACTGAAACTGTGAATGAATTCGCTTGTTCATGTAACATAATGAGTAGGAGTGGAGGAGATGCTTTAAGAGGTTCAGCACTATGTGGTGTGAGAATTCATGGCAATATGGATACGTTTTCACGACCGGGAGCTACTTCAAATGTGACAGATGTTTTTACTAAGCGCAAAGTTGCAAAGTTTGATACTACTGACCTTGATTGGATTGACAAAATTCCTGAGTGTCCTGTTTATTGTCCTAATAAGGAGGAATTTGATGATCCTTTAGTTTATCTGCAGAAGATAGCTCCTGAAGCTTCTAAATATGGTATTTGACCGTTCATAATTAGGCAATCAATCTTTGGATTGAATACATGCATGCTCTTTCTGTTATTGAGTGGGCTTATATTAGTTTGTGGGCATCCTTTTATTCTTAGGCCTAAATATTTCTAGGATATTGATGCTTAATTCAAACAGAAATGAAACTGGTCTTGCCTGCTAAAAGTTTTCAACTATGCACATAAATGATATTAGTTCTATTTGTTTCCTTCGTACTACTGAATTTTGCTATGCAAATGAAATGGTATTGAATTCTCGGATTTGATCTTACTGTCTGACGTCAATTTCAGGCATATGCAAGGTTGTTTGCCCTGTTAGTGCTGATGTTCCGGCTGGTGTAGTTTTGATGAAAGAAAAAGCTGGATTCAAGTTTACGACTAGAGTTCAACCTCTTCGTCTTGCTGAGTGGGACACTGATGACAAAGTCACTTTCTTTATGAGTGGAAGGTGAGTTTTTCACTTTATTCAAGGCATTGATATTCATTGATTATCACATTTAGGCCTTAAGCATTATTGTCATGTATTTTTCAGGAACTATACATTTCGTGATTTTGAGAAAATGGCGAACAAGGTATTTGCACGTAGATATTATAGTGCTGGATGTCTTCCCGCCACGTACATGGAAAAAGAATTTTGGCATGAAATAGCTTGTGGGAAAACTGAAAGTGTTGAATATGCGTGTGATGTTGATGGTAGTGCCTTTTCATCTTCTTCCAGTGATCAGCTTGGGAAAAGCAAATGGAATTTGAAGGTTTTTATCTCATTTAATATCTTGCTCTTATTATTTCTGCCAAGCTCAAATTCTCCTTCAGTTTGTTTGGGATAAAAGAGGGATAGCATGCACTAAGAAGAGGAAATTGGAGAACTTGATAAAGCTAAGGAGTAAGGATATAAAGTATAAACTATTTGCGACAAGCCTAAAATGTTGCACATATAAGTTGTGTGGTTGCTGAAAAAATTGCCTTTTGACCTAAAGAATAAATTGAGCACAGAGAAACTACTATCAGGTTTGAATGAAGTAAATACTAACAATTTTATTTTTCTTAGAAACACGCAACTTTAGTAATAACGGTCAAAACCAATCCAAGAAAACAATATTGATGTTAATATTACTAAACAAGGGTCCGACGAGTAAATTAATGAAATGGAAGAAAGAATAGCAAACTAGTAAGTACAGACAATTTGTTTTCCTTTTGACCTTTTGCTCTTTTGGATTAAGGGACTGATAATTCATCAGGCTCGTTAGGCAAGTTGCCATAGAAATTGGTTGCTCACATCCAATAACCCATTTCATCATCTTTCATTCTTCTTTCCCGTGCTTCTGAGGGATACTGGGTATTCATTTATGACAGCACTTTGTAATACTCCTATCCATTTAATATCTTCTAACAAATTTTGATGTCTTTCTTTTCTGTAATTGCAGAAACTTTCTCGGCTGCCTAAATCTGTTTTACGTCTCCTTGAAACAGCAATCCCGGTACGTGATCTTCCCAACTTCATTAAATAAATTTTATTTTGCCTGTATTTCTTAATAGCTAATATTTGCTTTGGTGCAGGGTGTTACAGAACCCATGCTCTACATTGGAATGCTATTTAGCATGTTTGCATGGCACGTCGAAGATCATTACTTGTACAGGTGTATATTCTTTAGATTGTGGTTGTGTTATTGTCATTTAATGATTGGTGATAATTTAATTTGATTATGGTGCAGTATCAATTACCAGCACTGTGGGGCAGCAAAGACTTGGTATGGTATTCCAGGTCATGTGGCTCTGGACTTTGAAAAGGTGGTCAAACGACATGTTTATACTCACGATATTCTGTCAACCGATGGAGAGGATGGTGCTTTTGATGTGCTTTTGGGGAAGACAACACTCTTTCCTCCAAGCATACTGTTGCAGCATAATGTCCCAGTATACAAGGCAGTGCAGAAGCCTGGGGAGTACATAATAACCTTTCCAAGAGCATATCATGCAGGATTTAGCCATGGTAAGTTCTCAGATATCTTGTACAAATTAACTGGAAAAAGTTTTCAGCTACCATTACATTTAACATCTTTGTGACATTCTCTAGCCATTGCCACCCTCTTCTTTTTTTCTTTTCCATTCTTCGCTTGTAATCCACAATTGTCCCCTAGCATGCTTTAAAATGCTTTAAACAATTTTCAGGCTTCAATTGTGGTGAAGCTGTGAACTTTGCAATAGGTGATTGGTTTCCATTGGGGTCAATTGCTAGCCACCGTTATGCACTTCTAAACAGGATGCCCCTTCTTCCCCATGAGGAGCTTCTTTGCAAAGAAGCATTGATTCTTAGCAAACGAATGGAATTTGAATATCCAGATTATTCTTCTGCAGACTTGATAGCACACCGAAACATTAAGGTTTCTTTTGTGATTTTGATGCGGTTCCAGCACCAAGCTCATTGGTGCTTAATGAAATCACAAGCATGCACAGGGGTTTCTCTGGTTTCCCATGGAACTATTCTTTGCAGCATCTGTAAACGTGATTGTTATGTAGCATATCTTAGCTGCAATTGCTACTCAAACATCCTGTCTGCCTGCGCCATGGTATGTTCGTTCAAGATATTTTTTAAAGGTTAACTTTCTTGGCATAAGCTGTGTCACAAGTCTTTCTGATTGATTTTGCCATTTTGGATTTTTAATAACAGATCCCAAGTTCCTTGACTTGCCTTGTGGTGGTATTCAAACTCTCTTTTTGAGGGAAGATATCTTAGACATGGAAGCTGTAGCTATGAAGTTTGAGCAGGAGAAGAGTATATTGAATGAGGTTCAGCAACACTCTAGGCACAACGATGACCTTATTCTGCTTTCTAACATCTTCCCTGGAGCAGAAGCAAATGGATATGTCCCTTACCGTGATGTAATTTTTGAATCAAGTTTGGCAGTTTCGAAAATTGAGAACCAGTTAGGAGAGCCAATGAGCAGTTCTCCCTGCTATTCTCCCTTGTGCAATGTCAAAGAAAATTTGAAGACTGAAGTATTGGATGCATCAACCATTAGTTCTTTTGTTGATTTAGCCAAAAGTATCAGAAACAAAATTAACAATGTAAGACATGTTCTTTACCCTACCATATCTTTACCATTTTTCTTTCCACTAGAAAAAAACCTTACTTTTGTTCACTTTTCTAACAGGTACATGAGTCTGACTTGGGAAATTCTGGGTGTGTAAAGTCTTCTATGGAATCACCTGTTGGCTTTGGAGTTTCACAATCTTCTACCTGTGATGAATACTTCTGTGGACGTCACAAAGTAATTAAAAGGGAAGATGTTAGACCAACAGAGAATCAAGAAAGCGACGAGTCCGATTCAGAAATCTTCCGAGTCAAAAGGCGTTCTTCAGCAAAGATGGAGCAGAGAAATGGACATGATTCCCTGTCTATCAACTTTGATCACCAGGTATAAGAAGCTTATGTCTATCTGGTAGTTTTCATTGCTTTTTTGATGTCTTAGCTGTTAGTAACTTTTACTGCTGATGGATTACATGTTTGCTCGGGTGTGGTAGAGAAGAATAACATGTTTTCAGTAGCAGATACTTGCAGCTAGTGCTTTTATCTGGTGCTGCTTAGTGTTATCTGAGACAAGGCAAACTGTAGTTTTCGAAGTGGACGTTCTACTAGAGATCTCCATTTCTCCACTAACTACTCAACGGCTAATTTAAGAAGCGTCTTCCTCATCCTCTCCCTCTTCGACCTCCCAACTTCTCTTTTACCTAAATTCCAATGTTCTGTGCCCTTCAAGATGCACTGAGCAGAAGTCAGCGGATTATATTTCCTGCTATCTTAAGTTTGTCATCACATTTACCACATCTCGAAACAGTACTCATTTCAAATATTATTGTGAATGTTATCCTAAAATAATGGCTGTCCAAACAGAATCATTGATATTGGTTTTTCTGTTTTAACAGGGGTTCAAGCGGCTAAAGAAATGTCAGTCAGAGGCGATTAATGGGCAATGGACTGCATCAGAGTCTTCAGTATTGATATTCCAAGTTTTTCTTCACATGCAAACTCAAGTCATTCCAAAGAAGTTACAGTATGTCAATAATGGTTTGAGAGACAGGTTTGCCAATAGAAACACTGGTCTTATATCCATTAAGATTAAGAAAGTCGGAAATGATGAGATGATAAGCAAGAATAGGGAATATAAAAGATCTGATGGGCTGTCTCATGACTTGGTGAAAACAATGAGGGAGCCACCTCTAGAGATTGGGACGAAACGTCTTAAAGTTAAGGGTCCTTCATTTATAGGATTGGACCGCAGGTTGGATTGATTGACTGATTTATTGTTGATGAAGAATTGGCAGGGACAGCTGCCTCTAGACCCCGACTTTGCTAACAATAGTTTCATGATGGGTATCTAACAACACACAAAAGCTAGAAATTCAATTCTGGAAGCAGCAACAGAAGAAGATTAACCAAGTTTAGATTTAAAGTTACATTCTTTGTGCAGACCTCAAAATGGGGCGACTTGCGCGGTTGTGTTTCTTGGTTCTCAAGCCGGGCTGTTTTTCGTCTTTGGCAGGAGAACCTTTCTCCTTCCTGAGCAGCAGGTTGAAAATAGATTTTCATTTAGTGCCTTTTGGTGTACATTTATTTTAACACTTGATTCTTGGGAGGATGAGTGGATATTCCTCCTAGCCTCTCATTTGATGTCGAGCTGCTGCTTCCTTTGCTAGGGCCTAGAGTTCACTTTATTCTTTTGTAGCTACGGGCCTTATCCCCCTAGACTACTACAATAAGATATCTCGAAATTTCTTCTTGATACTGATTTCTTTTGCAGAGCTTGTTGACTTTTTCATCGCGTTGCCTGTAGTTTGGTGATTTTCCCACTTTTTGTCTACTTTTTATTTTAGTTTATTTTGGGATCCCAAACGTCTGCCTACGTTGAAAAATTAATCCAGCAACTTTAGGCAAAGTTGGAGGCGCTTCTTTGAATTTTGTTGTAATGAAATTAACTTCACCTTTAGTAGCATAAATTGTGAGGAATTCTAGAGACCTTGTCAATGAGGATAACAAGATTTGGTGGAATGGTTCAAGTGAGTAGTAAGAGATTTTTTCAAACCATTCCCAAGGACACGTATATAGTGGAGAAAAGGAACCATTTCTTGCAGTAGAGAAATATAACGAACTACTTGACACATGGAAAGTTGGAAAGTTAATATATTTAAAAAGTATAATTCGTTTCGGTTGTATGTGTTTTTAGGAAGGGCAGGTAACTGGTATAAATTTTCGTGTGGGCCCGCCTTAGCTGTTGAGACAAATAGGTAAGATCACGTGCTGGCTGCAAAGATTACACCGGTGTGATTGAATTAAAAACAGAAAACAACCCTATTACTTCCTCATATTTCATATTTATATTTTTTTTAATCTTTTATATTTAAAATGATATATTTTAATCCCTTACAAATTTAAAATGTATCATTTTTATCTCTCGACACTATTATCAATATATTTTAGTCTGAAATATTCACATGTGTATCGAATGTTATATTTTTCATAAAAAAAATTTGCACCACATAAATTTTAAATATTAAACGATACTATTTAAAACCTTTCCATTATCACCACTCCAAAATTTTCACCTACCGTCACCGCCTCTATTCCTCTCTCTCGCGGCTTTTCCTCCGCTGTCTCTACTTTAACAACTCCAATGCTCTTCTTTTTTGGGATAATTTATTATTTAAGAGTATGTACTGTTAATTTTACAGTTGAATATATTACATTTTATATGCATGTGAGTATTTCAAACCAAAATATACCCGTAATTGTGTAGAGGGATCAAAATTGTGCGTTTTGAATTTGTGAGGGATTAAAATGCATCATTTTGAATGTGGGGAACTAAAAAACTACAAATGTGAATTGTAAGGGACTATTAAGGTCATTTTTTCAATTAAAAATATTAGGATAAATGACACTATTAGTCCCTGAACTTTTACTAATTTTATTTTGTCCCTTAAATTTTAAAAGTGTTTATAAATCCATTTAAATTTAGTTTTAAATAGTCCATTAATATCAAATTCAAATATGATAATTTTTATTTTTGTCCTTGAAGATTTTGTTCGTATCGTCAATTTGAACCTCACAAGTTCAAAAATTAGGCAAAATTATTCTATTTTAATATTTTTGAATAAACACTTAACTATTGACTAGTTGAGTAATAAAAAATGACAAAATTAATATTTTAACAGAATTTATTCAAAAATATATTATGTTTTAATATATTTTTAAGAATATTATCCTTTTATTATAGTTTAATTAGGTTCTTTGAATTTCAATGACAAATTTCGTAAAATAGGAATAACATGTAGAACTTATACAACTACTAAAATAAGAAAACAAATAAGGAGAAATTAAGAAAATTTAAATGGGAATAATTGTTTATAGTTATTTTATTGTTGTTTTTATTATCAAAATTTATCATAATAAACATAATCTTGACTTTACAAAAGTTTAAGATCGACAAAGGGAAAAGATATTTTTTAAAATATTTTCTTATACTATTTAGCTCATACAAAATTGTTAGAAAGGCAGTATTTCCATTCCTTTTGCTGAAATCAGTCAATTAGCTCTATTTAATGTTTAACCATAACTATTAAATACGATAAATGCCTTGTTTTATAGACTTAGAATGGAAAAATAGACGTTAAACCAAATTTTTAGGGGGCAAAGTAAAAATTAGTATATTTGAATATGACATTGAGGGGCCAATTAAAGCGAAATTTAAAAGTTTAGGAACTTAATAAACACTTTTAAAAATTGCTAAATAGAATTATTGCTAAATGTTAAGGGACCATTGGAGTCATTTATCCAAAATATTAAATTACACATTTACACTATTTAGTTTCTTCCTATTTTTTGTGAACTAATATTTACGCTGAAGTCCCCTTTGTGCTTATAAAGGTATTATTGAAAGCAAGGAAGATCTTACCAGTAAGCTATGTATTTGAACCTAATAAACCAATTCGTTTTTTAACTGTGGGTAATTGAAGATGACAATTGGACAATAATAAATGTTTATTCAGTTAATTGATAACCTATACACAAAAAGGTAAATATATTTGATTTATAAAAGAAAATAATATTAGTGGATTGATATTTGAAACTTTTAATTAAATAAGTAAATACAAATAAAACTAAGTAACTTATAATAGTAAGTTCTAATATGTTATAATTTTTAAATTTTTTTTTTTAAAAAATAGAATACTATATTCTATTATAATTGTTATATTCTTGTCATATAGAATTTGATTGTTAATTTCAATTTTTATGTATATTACTTAATCAGAGTTATTATTTCATTTATATAACAATCTTTTAAAAAATCATGTTTGTTTAATAAAATGAATTTTAAAGTATTACATAGCAAATTTTTTTTTTTAAAAAAATAAAATTCTACGTTGGACTGTAACATCAAAATCTCAATAAGTATTTAATTCCATAAAAAATATAGAAAATGAAAATGCTACATTTATAAGGAATATAACTGAAAATGTGAGTTATTATCTTAATGAAAAAAAATACTTCTAATAATTATGTATTTCTCATATAATTTAGGGAAATTTTAAAGTCCCTTTTAGGGAATCATATTCTTTTAGCTTTAAAAGCTTATACAATACAAGTTTTGAATCACATAGTATTGTACTGTACAAGCATTTAATACACAAGAAAATAATTCCCTAGAAGAGACCGTAGAATTTTTCTATAATTTATAACAAGTCAGAAAGTCATTAATAAATCATATATCAATTTATGTATGTTCAAAACGGAATAAACCAGTCATTGGCTTCTTAGTATTCACCTTAGGATTTGACCTCACTAACAAGAGGTTATACATTGTCTCTTGACCAGTCATAGACGGTAGCTATCATGTCATGTATTCACGATTATAACCCCTATCGATTATTTCATGTATGTTTAGAGTTACAACTTTTTGTTATTACCTATATAACACATACATATCAAGCATATTGAAAACTATGCATACATATGATTTTTTTTTTTTCAATACTTTTAAATTCAAACAATCACATATCCATTGTTATATCTTTATATAGTTTTTTTATACTTAAGAAAATCCATTTATAACTATTGTATAAAAAACTTCTTGAAATCTATTTTTGAGTATAATAAAATTTTTCGAGACTTTTTGTAAATTTAGAGAACCATTCGGGACCTTAGGATTCACCTTAGGAGTTGACCTCACTAACAAGAGGTTATACATTTTCTCTTGACCAGTCATATACGGTAATTATCATGTCATGTATTCACGATTAAACCCCTATCGACTATTTCATGTATGTTTAGAGTCACAGCCTCTTGTTATTACCTATATAACACATGCATATCAAGCAAATTAAAAACTATGCATACATATCACACTTTTTTTCAATACTTTTAAAATCAAACAATCACATATCCATTGTTATATCTTTATATAGTTTTCTATACTTAAGAAAATCCATGTATAACTTTTGAAAACTTCTTGAAATCTAATTTTGAGTATAATAAAATTTTTTGAGACTTTTTGCAAATTTAGAGAACTATTCGGGACCTTTTCATAACTTTAAGAAAGTAATTCGGGCTTTTATGTAACTCTTAAAAATGCTTGAGGGTATTTGTAGTCATTTTAAAAAGTAAATGGGGGTCCTTATGTATTTCTTAGGCATCATATATTAACTTTATAAAACTTTTGAGGGTACTTTTGTAATTTATAGAAACATTATCAACTATAAGTGAAATAATTAAAAAAATAGGGTCATTTTTGTAATTTTAGTACAGTTCTAGTTAGGCCTATAAACAGGTTGGATTTGGGTCGAAACTAGGAGTTCTAGTCTCGTATCCGATTTGTATATCCAAATTCGGATCTAGATCTGGATATCCGTCGAGTTTACAAAAGTAATTCCATACCTAGATCCGTTAGATCTTGTCGGATCCGAATCCGGATCTTTTAATATTTTTTTAACTTTAAAATTTTTATATAGAAATTTTATAATTTATATGAATTTTATTTTCTTTATAATTATGAAAAATATTTCTTTCAAAATTTATATTTATGCATGAATTTTACAATAGAATATATTTTGCATTGACAATTTAACTTGGTTCTGAAACAACAAGATCTATATTTGATCCGTTTATTATAATAGATAAATGGGTCCAGCTCGAATCTAGGTAATCAAAATTTCTCATTGATTCAGACCGAATAAACGGGTCAGATCGGGTTAGGTTCAAGTTTAGACCCGACCCATTAACAAGTCTAGTTCTAATGACTAGTAATGTGGTTTTACAAACTATCTGGGACTAACTACAAATTTCAGAAGTTGAAAATAGCTAATTATGACACATTAAAAAAATATTGCGAGCTACTGTCCAAATCATAATAAAACTTGGGGGTTAAAATTGAAATTTCTAAAAACTAACTTCATCTTCTTCCCGTAGCTTCTTCTTCCCTCCTATCTCTGGTTTCTCATCTCTATTTTCTCCTCCTCTTTTTTTCATCCCATATCTCTTCCTCTCGGCCCCTCGTACCAAACTCTGCCATCATACACTCCTTTTCGCCGAAGACTTCTTCTCACCGGCCATAGTAGTAGCCATAGCAGCAACAATAGCAGCCAGCAACAGCCATGGCTTGGCTGCTACATCAGCCACCATGCCAGCCCGCAATCGATACATCCGGCCACCATCTTCGTCAGCCAGCCACCCCTTCACATTTTCTTTTTAAATCTTTTTATTTTTTCAATGGGAAGATATTTCTAAAAAATAATTTTCCAAATAATCTATAATATAATTTAATTTCCCAGTACATCACCTACGAAAATAATCCAAATTTTTAGATTAATACTATTTATGAAAATCTCTAAATAATATTGGCGGTACCAAAAATATTTGATATCGATCAACAAGTATTAAAAACAGATATTTGAATGAGGGATCAAAAGGAAATATGAGGCATAAAGACGACAAGAATTTTATTGATGAATAGTGTTACAAAAGTGTTCCTTTTTTTTTTTTTTCTTTTCTCCCCCCTATTCCATGAAGGGAAGTGTTCTATTTATACATAATATATTTCATTGTTCCTAGGCCCTAGATAAACAGTGCCGAACAACTTATTGTATTAGGTCCGACTAACTAAACCTACCTAACTAAATGTTTGTCCAACCCATTAAACTTTCCGAGTAGTTTGATGTCCGATCAACTCTTTCATACTCATTCCCGAGAAGACGAGTACAATAGAGGGGTTCGGTAGTTCATCACTCTATTTTCAGGTCTGAGCCATAACTTTTACGGTGTCGTCATAAGCCCCTTGATGTATCTTCAAATTTTGAATTTACATCGATTTATTTTTCATTTAATATTTTCACTATGTCCCTTGATATATCTTCATTAAATGTGGGCGGTTGCCTTTTTCCCAAACGTCGCGTCATAGCATGTCGGAGGCCCATTTTTTTAAATTTCAAATCTATTCCAGAAAATCATTACTACTATTTTTACTTTACATTTCTTCCTTTCTTCCTCACGAACTTCATGGCTGCTGAATCAAGACAAGGTTCTTCTGAGAATGTCCCCTTGGAGGACAAATTCGACCTGAGATCGGTGATGCTAGGGAGTCATGGTACTTCAATCGATCATAAGTTTTGAAAAGACCTCAAAAAATAGCAAGCCCCACTGCTCAACAATCTCAGAATGAGGAGGGATTGGACACCACAAGATTTAGGGTTCCAGAAGCCAATTGATGAATAGATCGAAACCTTCTCCTTCGGAGGACAAATTCGACTTGAGATCGATGATGCTAGGGAGTCATGGTACTTCAATAGTTTTGAAAAGACCTCAAAAAATAGCAAGCCCCACTACTCAACAATCTTAGAATGAGGAGGGATTGGACACCACAAGATTTAGGGTTCTAGAAGCCAATTGATGAATAGATCGAAACCTTCTCCTCAGGAGGTCATATCTTCCAGGAAGAGAAAAACTTCTCAATCGCCTGAGAAGGCTATAACTTCATTTGAGCTCAGTATCCCATTGGACTTTGAACAACCGGCTCCTGTAGTGATGATTTTGTAAAAAAAAAAACCATCGTTTCCAGATTCCCAAGGGGGTGATGAACCTCCAATTTCATTGCCTTTCGATTCTCAGCGACATGTGCATCTGAGTGGCCAATCTCGGCGAACGATCGCATTATAGGGTCATCCAAGGCCTTTGACCATCTTTTTGGTGCATTCTCGAAAGGGGATAAAGCGGAAGCTGATGCCTGCCCAGATAGAGAAAAAGTGATTCGGGTAGCCGCTGGTTGGTACTCAGCTGGATGTTATATGCGTAACATCATGCTCTCTTGGTTAGAAGAATAGAGCCGAGTTGAAGAGTTGAAAAAGTCATTGAAACGCTTCTTCCAAGAAAGAGTAACTCTTCTGGAGGAAGTCAAGAGGTCTGAGCAGGAGAAACTTCAGAAGGAGTGGGCCGACCTAGAAACGCAGTTTCTTCTCAGGCAAGAGGAGCTACATTCTCTGCATTCAACTGAGCTGGCGAGGATGAGAGAAGAGTATCACCAGGTCTCTCAGAACTTATCTTCCAAAACAATCGAACTCATCGCCGCTCAGTTCGAGATAGAAAGACTTAAGAGCAAGGTTTCTCACCACCAGTCTGTTGCTGAGAATTTGAGGCTTAAAGAACCTTCCCTTCCAAAGCGTGAATTCTTTTTTGAGATCAAACGCCCTAAGAGAGGACCTGGGGAGATTTTGTACAATGAGTGCCAAGACGGGCTTCGGTAGAGCTTTAGCCAATCTTCGAGGGCAATTCCCCAATTTATCCTTCGATAAGAATAATTTTAATTTTTATGACCCCTCGGCCACTTTTTCCCTAATGACCGAGCTAGGTAGGATCTTTAGAAGACCTCGAACCTCTACTACTTTAGACCGAAGTGTCTTTGTAGAGGGCCTTTCTGAGGCTTTAAAAGAAAATGAAGCAGAAGTAGAAATACCTGACTTGGAAGTAAGTATATCCAACCTGTTAGACAGCATGAGCAATAAGCCATGCTTCTCTTTAAGTACAGATGCTTTTGAAATAGATCATCTTACCTTTTTTCTTTTTGATGGTCAGGATGTAACGAGACCTTATACCTCAGTTGAAAATCCTTCAGTAGAACAAGATGAAGGAGATCAACAGAATGTAGAATAGAAGCTTTTGTAATCTTTTTGTACAATTGTAATAAAAAATAGCTTTTTCTTATATTCACGTTATTTTCTCTTGTAATAAATACTCGTGTAATTTTTTTTTTCGTAGATGAATTGTAATAACCACTTTGTATGCTATTTTTTGTAATAAGAACAACTCTACTTCTGAATTGATTCGTTCAGACCCGAAATGACTTTCTTTTTTATTATTCCATTCGTCCAGTCTTCTTTTCCCCGATCGGGCATGTTCTCATTTATAATGGCTACTTGTGCACTTCGGCGAACCTGGCATTTAATTCATGTCATCAAATTAGGGACATAAGGCCAATTGCAGTGACAGGCGGGCCATCCCTCATTCAACTGACCTACTACTTGGTTTATAATAGGCCAACTTGAACTCTTTGTGATTGGAGAAGAGCTAGCCCTTGGCATTAAGTTATTACTTAATGATAGCTTAAGTTGCAACTTAATGACAGGTTTTTGAAGAGTCGTGTCCTAATTATTAGGCACATTTTATTGCATGGGTAATAAATTCATGCCCACTACTTTTTCTGTTTCTCAGAATTCAAAATTCCTTTCATAAATGCCCATTCCTTTTGTCTTTCATTTTTACCAAACTTTCGAAATCCTTCCTTTGTAAAAATTCCTTTTGCTTCCAACTAAACTTTCAAGCTTTATCAATGGCATCTTCTTCCGATATTGTTGTTCATGCCCAACCCGTTACCTCGGTACCCCCTTCGGAGAGATCATCTCCACCATATCTTCCACCCAGACAGGCTCCGGCTACAGCACAGGTCAGGTCTATTCTTCAAGTAGACGACATCATTCATCTGAGGTCCACTTATCAATACCAAATACGATGGCGGTTCAAATTCTGGATGGAGAGGGCAGGGCTCACAGCCCCCTGAAGGGTTCGTCATTGTGTTCGAAGACCAACTGAGGACAGGTCTCCGTTTCCTCTTGAGTGAAATTCTCTTATCCCTCTGCTCTTTCTTCAGCATATGCTTTTCATAGCTGATGCCCAATTTCTTCCGGGGCATCAGCTATCTTTCTCATAGCATATGCTCTGATATGCAAGTACTCAGATATCAGGGCATCCGCTCACGACTTCAGGTACTTCTACAAAGTAGTACAGGGGAAGGAGTTCGGCTTCTATTACTTTGCTGGCCGATCCAAAAGGGCGAGCGTGGCCTTGGTTATGCCGAGTTCCATAAAGAACTGGAAGTCAAACTTCTTCTTTGCTACACAAGTCGACACGGGGAAGATCAAGACCAAATGGTCATTTTCAGATCGAGACCACATTCTTAACTCCGACCTTCTCGGGGAGTTAGACCCCAAATCTTACATTGGGGTGACAAAAATTGACCAAATGAACATGTCCATAGTCTTTGGAGGGAAGAATGTTGTGGTGGACCATAATTTACTAATTTGGGCTAATCTAGTTGAAGGAGCAACTATTTCTCTAAACTTCAACGGACGTAAGTAGAATTGATTTTGTTTTCTGGTACAGCTCTTCGAATTAGGGTTTCGACTGACTTTTTCTCTTATATTTTTTTGCTCATTGTGCCTTAACAAAATCAATTTTACATATTCTGACCGAGAAGGGCAAGCAGTCTACTATTCCTGAGCGTGTTCAGATCAATTTTACAAATTCTGACCGCGAAGGGCAAGCAGTCTACTATTCCTGAGCTTGTTCAGATCGTAGAATGCTTTGCTCTGACCTCCCAAGGGGCAAAAGAGAGCAGTAGTGGAGTTACGATCGCTCAGAAACAAAAAAAAAAAAAAAAAACACGTTGCTGCTGCTCCAGTGCCAAAAAGAAAGAGAACAAAGCAGCCATTGGTGGAGAAAACAGAGGAAGAAGATCCTGTGATTCCTCCCTTGGCTGCTCGGCTTCGTAAAAGAAGACCTACTTTTGACTCTTCTTCCATTCTTCCTTCAGTTCTATTAATCTGGACCCCTTCTTCAATTCTCCCAGTTTCAGGTGTGTCCCTCTGTCCCTGGTCATATAAGCCTAGAACCTTTTGCGTCCCTGGAAACCCTAAATTAATTGCCTGGTATGCAGCTTCAGGGGCTTGCGACTGAACATCTAGACTCCTAAAGAGGAGTGGGTGTCTAGTGGATCACAAAACCTTCCTTGGACAGCCAGAACAGTTCAGCCGATCAGGACGCTCGAAGGTGATCTCGACACAACTCCCTTTAGCCTTACCTGGTCATTATCAGTAAATGACCTAGGTCAACATCCCCGGGTATCCAACGAATGGCTGGGTAATGCATTTATGGATCAGGACCGATCATACTTGGCCGACCTTTCCTATGCCCAACTCCGTTCTAAGGCTGCCCAATCTTTGTATACGGTAAGCTTTTCTTTATATATATATATATATATATTCCGTCTTGTAGCTCGAAAATGCGTTGAGTGAAGACCATCGTCGGAGCTCGAGATTAGAGAAATAGGTCGAACAGCTAAATGAGAGGCTTCATGGATCCCTCGCCAATGAAGAAGCCTTAAAGAAGAGGCTCCAATCTCATAGCTCCGAGGCTGTTACTTAGACAACTTCTTCTTCTTCAGAAGAAGAATAAGAGGATTTGGGGAACCTGAGAACAGAACAAGTCCTTGATCTGAATGCTGAGCTTGACTCCAAGCATGAAGAATCCAGAAAACTCAAGTAGGAGGTCGATCAGCTGAAGTCAGAGGTTGACCAACTAAGATCAGAGCGAGCTGAGCCTTCTTCTTCTTCAACTTCCTTGGTTGATCATGTTAACCAATATCTCGGTTTTACTGCCTTAAAGTATGATCTTATGACATTTTGTCAACAGTCTTGTGCTTTAGGATACCAAGAGGCTTTAGAGGAGGCAAAGAAGAGGTTCTTAGACATCCCTTTAGAATTTTCTTCTTTTGTAGACTACAATGATAGTGTAGATAGGTCACTTCTTATGGAGCTTGGCAATATGTTCATCGAGCCCCATACTGAAGAGAATGTATTTAAAATCGTTTTAACGGAAGATGAATAAATTTTGACTTTTAAATTCTTGCATGGTAATTCTTTAAATTTATTACATTTCATGTACGGGGAACAGGACGACTGAATTGATATTCTAATTTGTAGTACCTCACAGTTGGATAGGCTTCAATTATTTTATAAGGACCTTCCCAATTTTCATCTAACTTATGACTTCCATCTGTTCGGCGAAACTCATTCTTCCAGAGAACTAAGTCCCCAGGTCTGAAATATCTTGTTCGAACATCAGAATCATAATATCTCTTGAGGTGTTGTTTATAGGTGGCTTCTAGGACAATAGCTTCCAATCTACGTTCCTTGACCAAATCAAACTCTTCTCTCCGTGCTTCTTCATTATTGGTCTGAAACGTTCCTAGTGTTCAGGCCGTTCTCATCCCGATCTCGAAAGGGATAACTGGTTCATATCCATAGACCAAACTAAAAGGTGTTTCACCATGTGATGTTCTTGGAGTAGTTCAGTTGGACCACAAAACACTTGGTAACTCCTCAACCCATGCTCCTTTAGCTTGATCCAACCGAGTTCTAAGACCGTTTAACAGAATGTGGCCAATAATACCCCGCAAGCATGGCTTTTCTTACTAAACTATGTGCTCCTACGTGAAAGCTTCCACATATTCCCTTATGAATTTCTCGGAGAACATAATCTGCTTCTTCAGGAGCAAGGCATCTGAGGAGAGGATATAAATAGGAGTGTCGATACAATATCCTTTGGTACACGTGATATTTCAGAGCTCGAATACAGAGTCTTTTGGCCTGAACTCGATCTTCGGGAATTTTTCCTTTTGTCAAATATTCAATAATCGTATTCATCCAGTTCGGTTGGTCTTCAACATGCATTATTTCTTGCTCTTCCATAGCTCGCCGAGCCTTGATTTCGAGTAATACCTCTTTTGTAAAGTGCGAATACAAAGCCGTAGCAAGCTTAGAGAGTGCATCGGCATGGAGGTTTTTGGACCTAGGAATTTTGACAAACTCCACAGCTTGAAACATTCCTCTCATTTCTTGAACTTTTGTAAGATATTTTTGAAGGGTGTCTCTTCATGTTTCAAAATTTTTGAGGATCTGATTAATAGCGATCAAGGAGTCGCTATGAATTTGTATGGCCCGAGCCCCAATTTTTTAGCGAGCTTCATATCGTTTATCAATGCTTCATACTCGGCTTCATTGTTGGTTGTTTGGAACTCAAATCTAATGGCATACATATGTGAGCTGATCTTCTTCAGGAGTCTTTAGGAGAATTCCAGCCCCAGATCTGACCTCATTCAAGGAGCCATCCACGTACAATTCCCAAAATGATTCATGTTCCTCAGCCACTGTCAGAATTGATTCACTGGGAAAAGTACTTTCCACAATGAAGTCGGGAGTGCTTGTGCTTTGATGGCAGTCCTCGGCTGGAATTTGAGATCGTACTCCAGGAGCTCGACACACCATTTTAGGACTCTCCCAAATACTTCCGGGTTCGTTAATATCGCTTTGAGAGGGAAATTGGTGTTTACCACAATAGTAGAAGTAGGGTTGTAATTTTCGAGCAGCGATTAAAAGAGCATAAGCTACCTTCTCGAGGTTTGAATAGTTCTATTCAGGACCTTGCAGAACTTTGCTTATGAAATAAGTCGGCTGCTGAACCGGTGCTATCTCTTTCAGATACCAGAACAGCACCAACAACAATCTGAGTAGCTGATAAGTAAAGAAAGAGGATCTCATTTTTTATCGACGCTGTTAGACAAGTTATCCTCATCAGATATTTTTTGAGATCTTCAAAGGCTTCCTGACATTGATCAGTCCATTGGAAATTTTTGGCCATGGTGATGGTTCGGAAGAACGGAAGCCCTAGCTCAGCTAACTTAGACAGAAACCGATTAAGGGTTGCCATTCGTCCGGTCAAACACTGTACCTCTTTCGCAGATTGAGGTAGATTCATGTTGAGTATGGCTTGACCCTTTTTTGGATTTGCCTCAATCCCTCTTTCTGAGACCATAAACCCTAGGAATTTTCCTGAGGGGACTCCAAAGGCACATTTCAACGGATTTTGGCAAAGGTTCACCGTTCTCATGATAATAAAAACTTCTCGGAGATCTAAGAGAATAGTTTCACAAGTTCGGCTTTTCACGACCATATCGTCGACGAATATTTCATATTTCAGTGATGTCTGATCTGATTTTTGAAGGTTTTGTTTACCAATCTCTGGTATGTTACTCCGGCATTCTTCAAACCGAAAGGTATAGTTTGATAACAATAAGTGCCTTTATCAGTGATGAAGGCCTTTTTCTCTTTGTCTTCCTTACTGAGAAAGATTTGATAATACCCCTTATAAGTATCTAAAAAATATTCTATTTTAAATCCAACCAACGAATCTACTACTGTATCGATTTGAGGCAAAGAATAACTGTCTTTTGGACAGAATTTATTTAGATCGGTGTAGTCAATACACATTCTCCAGTTCGAGACAGATTTAGGTACAAGTATAGGGTTAGACAACTAGGTCGGATAAAACACTTCCCTAACTATCCGAGCTACTAACAGTTTGTCAACCTCTTTTTCAATGACCTGACTACGTTCGGGTCTTAAAAGCCTTTTCTTTTGTCGTACAGGTCTGTTTGTGGGGTCAATTCTGAGCCTGTGTTCAATTATGTCTCTGGGGGTTTTAGGCATGTCTGTAGTAGACCAAGCGAAAAGGTCTCTGTACTCGTACAAGAGCTTCAAAAGATCCTCTTGAAAATTGATTGTAAGTTGAGCGTACAACCTTAGCTTTCTTTCAGGGAATTCTTGGTCAAAAGAAACTTCTTCAATGGCCCACTTCCCTGGTTCGACAGTGGTGTCAGGAGCTAGGGAGCATTTTTCTTCCGAAAAAGATGCCACTGGTAGAGATGGTCCAGCTATATTTGTTATACGGTTCCATTAGAGGGATAACATATAACATTCTCGAACTTGTCTATGATTTTCCCATATTTTTGTAGTAGTTTCATCTCGAAGTGTGAACTTAATGCCGAGATGATAGACCGATGGTAGTACAATAAAAGTGTACAAAGAAGGTTGGCCAAGGATCATGTTGTAGGCCGAACTCTTCTTTACCAACGTGAAGTTGATCATCTTGGTCCGACACCGCGGGAGTTCTCCAAGAGTTAGGGGCAGCACGACGGAACCCTCTGCCTTGATGGTGTTCACCGGTAAATCCGACAAGGGGTGTTTTGATGGGTCTGATCTGTCCGGGGTCCATTTCTATCCTTTCCCAAGCATGCCAGTAAATAACATCTACTGAGCTACTGCTGTCAATGAAACCCTTGTGGATGCGGAAGTCTCCTACTCGAACATGAATCACAATCAGATCGGCATATGGTGTCCGATCGGGAATAGGATCATTCTCAGTAAAACTCAGGTCAAGACTATACCGGGGCCTTCGTAAAACCCTTTCACCATAATTCTAACCACGGGCGTACTTCTTCCGAGCATTTAATGAGTCTCCACCTGTTGGTCCCTCATCTATTGTGGATATAACCCCTGCCACATCATCATTATTTTTTGGGGGTCCTCAGGGAACCATATTGTGAATGTTTTAAGTCCTGTGAGTGATTCAGGAAGGCCTTTCACCCACAGCAGGTCTTTTCTCGTTTCGGCGAAATTGATTCGCAGCTCGGATGTATTCCTGCAAATGTCCATTTTTGACAGCTCTTTCGATCTCACATAAATTTTTAAATCGTTACACTCGTCTGTATCATTGCCATGATCACCATGATGCGCACAATATTTGGACCGGTCTCTCCGATGGAACTGTGATCGAATAGGCGGAGGGGGAGCAATGATCCCTGAATTATGAACCTGGTACAAAATTTCCCTTCTGGGTATGTTGTGGGGAGTAAAATCTTCATCTGAAAGAATTGGAGTACTCTAGTAAGGTGGTACTTCTGATATCTTGTTGACGGAAATGGGAAGTTGGTTGCCGTGTATCGTGGATGATTGCTGGGCGTATTCGGCTCAATTCGTTTCTTTTTGTTCGTTTCAACAGATTTCTCTTGATTTTTTTGAGATTTTTCTCAGGGTTCTTTGAGTTATCTTTTGGCTTGATTCGATTCCTCGCCCTTGACGTAGTTGTCTGCTTGTTGGAGCACTTCTCTGAAGGTTTTAGGAACTGATGATGCGAGGTCGGCATTGAACATGCTAGGTCAAATGCCACTTATGAAGGCGGCAATGAGAACCCCATTTGATCGGCATTGTAAATATGTATTGCTTCATCATTGAAATGCCCAATATATTGTTTTAGGGATTCGTCTTGCCTTTGTTGTACACTCAACAGGTGAGATGCTTCTTTCTGAATGGTCTTTCGCTCATAAAATGCCTTAAGAACTTCTTCATGAGATCAGTAAAAGAATCTACTGATTTGGGTGGTAGTTCTTGAAACCACTTTTGTGCCAACTCCCTAAGAGTTGTGGCAAAAAGCTTGCATATCACAGCATCCAAATACCCAAAAAGTCTGGTTACCGAGAAAACGTGTGCAATATGGTCAGCTGGGTCAAAAGTTTCTTTGTGAGTGTCCAAATTAGGTTGTTTGAAATATGGAGAGATTAATTCATTCTGGATAGCTGGAGTAAAAGGGTCTCGATCAACAGCTACCATTTTGAAAGTTGGGATAGTTTTTTTCCCAAAAGTTCTTGTATGCGTTGATCCACCTTGGCCATAATTTCTTCTTCTCGACGGTTCTCACCCTCAACTGGAACTATTCCTACTTCAACAGCATTATGCCTTGTTCTTACCGGGTTGGGACCTATTCTGTCAAAAATCGATCCTTCCCAGAGAGGAACAGGGGATAAGGCCGTATGAAGGCGGTGAGAACTGGAGGCTATATCATTTCTGGTGGTGTGAGGTTGCTGTTGATTTTTCACAAAATCCTTAATTATTTGGAAATTATTTACAAAGAACTCCAACATTTCTTCCTTCGAGGGCACGGTTGTTCGAGATTGACTGGCATTCTCCGTAGTTGTTGGGGTAAAAGTGGCAACAACATCATTTTGTGTTGAATTTTGGTTGCGGTTCTTTTTGTTGCGTCTAGCCATCTTTACAATAGAGCTTCTAACTTTTTGAGTCAAGTGTTTCTCACAGACGGCGCCAATTAACGGTACCTAGATGTTTGATATCGATCAACAAGTATTAAAAATAGATATTTAAATGAGAGATCAAAAGGAAATATGAGGCATAAAGACGACACGAATTTTATTGATGAATAGTGTTACCAAAAGTGTTCCATTTTTTTTTTCTTTTCTCCTCCCTCTTCCATGAAGGGAAGTGTTCTATTTATACATAATATATTTCATTATTCCTGGGCCCTAGATAAACAGTGCCGAACAACTTATTGTAGGTCCGACTAACTGAACCTACCTAACTAAATGTTTGTCCGACCCACTAAACTTTTCGAGTAGTTTGATGTTCGATCGACTCGTTCATACCCATTCCCGAGAAGGCGGGTACAACAGAGGGGTTCAGTAGTTCGTCACTCTCTTTCGGGTCTGAGCCATAACTTTTACGGTGTCGTCAAATATCTTTCACCCATAAATACATAATTAATCTTCACAATTAAAATTAGGAAAATTTATACAATACCCTTAATAAATTTATAATAAATAAACTTTGAACCGAAAATTGTTGCTAACATTTGTTATTAAATGGCAACTTCATTGTTCGTAGGAAGAGTTCTCCAAAATCTCTGGTTAAATGTAGTACTACAAAATCAACCTTAAAAGAGACTTAACCTTACCTTCCTTTGTTTTACTGTTGTTGTTCTTGTTGCGGCACAAAAAGTACATGGGAGAGAAGGACATGGGAGAGACAGACAGACAAATTTCATCACTTTGATTATTTACTATTACACCCTTTTGTGTTTTATTTTAGGATAAATTACCGTAATCCCCCCTGTTGTATAGTTATTTGATCTATAACCTCCATATATTTTGAAAATATACCATAAATCCTTATGTGTTCTAGACTAAATGGTAAAGTGGACAGAAATCATCCAAACTAACAATTTTCGTTGAAATTACGCTCTTACCCTATATTTAAATTAGAATAAATTACTGTAAACCCCCGTATGGCATTACTCTCAAACCCATAATCCCCATATATTTTGAAAAAAAATACCCTAATCCCCCGTGTGGCCTGGACTAATAATAAAACAGACAAAAATCATCCAAAGTCACGATTTTTGAAATTATACTTTTACTCGATATGTAATTTAATATCAAAATTTTCAGACAAGATAAATCATTTCTCCCTATTTTTAGAAATTATAACTTTTAATTTGCATGATCAAAAATGAAGAAAATAATATTAGTTTATTATTACAATTAAAAATCTATAAATTAATGCATGAAAAAAAAAAGAAAAAATTTATGGAAAAATACCTTATGCATCTTGTAGTTGTGCTTTTTGGTTGTAAAAAGTATAGATAAGTGTAGCAAATTTGAGAATAATTTTATGTAAATAATAATAAGTGTAGGTTGGGTATATAATTTTGAATTTTTTGGGAGGAAAAAAGAATTTTCAGGCAACAACTCGCAATAAGAGCGCGTGTATAATAAATATGATTAGTTTCGATAATTTATGTCTACTTTACCATTTAGTCTAGCCCACATGGGGGTTTAGGATATATTTACAAAAATTTATGGGGGTTATGAGTCCAAAATGTATACCACATTGGGGTTTAAGGTAATTTATCGTAAATTTTTTGAGAGAAAAATATATTTTTCATTAAACACTACCTTCGGTATACTAGTGTGTGCTGTTCAGATACCGTTAATTTGGATGATTTTCATCTATTTTATCATTTAGTCCAGATCATATGAGAGTTTAAACTATATTTAGTTATGAATCGGATGGTTATAACACATAAGAGTTTACAGTAATTTACCCTCTATTTTTACATGGTTAGCTACGGTCCTTTTGCTAGCTGATTGACCAGTTGCCAGTTTGTTTAATTCGCATGGAAGTTTCTGCCATATTATATTTCTAATTCAACACCCACGATATCTTCGTGTGTCTACGCACGACTGAGATTGTACTTCTCCACCACAAGAAAAGATACTTTTCTCTACAGCATATTCTCCCTATTCTCAGAGTCGAACAAACTACCTATGCCTCGTCCCAGCTCAGCTTTATGCACTAGTGCAATAGAGCCCTAAGCCAGAAAAGGTTTTCAAAAGGGAAAAAAAACACATATTGTCGCATTTCTTAGTTGCTGCAATTGACCAAAAATTGTAGTAGATCTAAAAGTCATCTTCACTTAAGATCATACAAAGGAAATGTTTTATGATTCAAAAGTAATAAACTTGAAAGATGATACCAGAGCAAATAATAAAAGCTTCAAATGTTTTATGATTCAAAAGTAATAAACTTGAAAGATGATACCAGAGCAAATAATAAAAGCTTCAAGAAAAAGAGTCCGTATCCCTGTCATTTACTTCTCCTGATCCGGTTGTTAGTGTAGGGTTTTAGACATATATATTAATTATGTTATTGTGTAATATATACTACCATAATTAATTTGGCTATCTAATATGACTTGAGTTAAATGAGGTTAAGTCATCTAATTAGTATAGACTTTTATGTGTGATATTCTAAAATTCTATTTCCTATTTCATAATGGGTAGAACTTAAGGAATAAGAAATGTGTGTGTGTCTATATATATACAAGAAAAAATACTTACTTCGCATGTGTAACACTCCTGATTTGATGAAAATTTTTAATTTTTTAAAATAAATGAATAATCAGTGAATGATAACATAGAATACAAAATCGAGTATAAACTTTTTATCTATTGAGTATTTTTATGCAAATTATATATTTTAAAATATATATTTAATGTCTTTGGTCTTTTCTTCATAATTATTTTTGTCTTTCTTTTTTTTAATTTTTTTTTACTATTGTTTTTATTTGTTACAACATTATACATCAATTTCATTTCTTCTCAAATATAAACAAACTTTTTCTTTTATGAGAACAAAATATGATATTTGCATCTTATTTCTATTTCTCTTCTGGGCACTTAGATTATGATTTCTTGTAGCGACACTACCAATTACTTGATCAATTAAAGATAAAGATATCTTTCATAGTATTGAACTTTTTAAATATATTTATATATTCTTTATCATTACAAAAAATAAAATCACTATCAAATACCAAACATCATTTTATAGATGAAGTATAGATTTTTTTTATAAGAAAAATATATTTACAACAAATCAAATGATATATGGATAATAATTAAAAAATTATAATTTCAAAAAATGAGAAAAATGAATCTGCTAATCTTAAAATGTAAAGAACGAATACAAAATAATCATTATAAAGATTAAAAACTAATAAATTAATATATTCTCCATATTATTAATAGGTATCATATAGTATATTAAAATCATTATAAAAAATTAAAATAATAAATTAATCTTTTATGTTGCTCTAAAATGCACTGAATGTTAATAAAAAAAATCATTTATCTTACTATAAAATACAGTAGTGTTAATGGAAAAAAACATGTAGTTCTAGACATATTAAAACTACAAGTTATTTTAAGTGGGATTTAATATAAATTTCTAGCACAATTAAATGTTTTAATATATTGTGTAAATGTGTATTCATATAGAGAATATATTAGTATTTTTTTTTTAAAAAAACTTTTTTTCAAAAGAGGATCTACAGTGAATCTCTACCTACATTCTCTCTTATACTTCTAACTTATGACGTAGATCATAGATAAAGTGTAATCTTAACCAGTTGAGGTACACTTCATTGTCTTAAACTTATGATAATATTAGTTTCAGTTATTCTATTGTAACTTTGAAGTTTGAACTCTTCATTTATATTGATGACACAAAATGTGATTATTTCTCTAAAATAGTTTCTATTTCTCTTTTAGATTTCCAGGTTAAAATTTGTTATAACAACATCCCCAATGACTTGATCATTTATAACTATTTTTTTTTTCATAATATTGAACTTTTTAGTTGTATCTGTATATTCTTTATCAATATTAAAAGATAAAATTACTATCAAGTATTAAACATCATTTTATAGTAAAGTGTGTTAAAATTCTTTTATTAGGAAACATATTTACATGAGATCAAATAATATATGGTAATAAACACGAAATAATTAATTAAAAATTTTAAAAATAAGAAAAATGAACCTAAGTGAAATGTAAAGAACAAAAACATCAAAGTAAATAGATTAAACAAATATATTCTCTATAATATGGATAGACAACATACAGTATGTTAAAATTATTATCAAAAGCTGAAAATAAAAAGTTGTTCTTTTATCTTGTTCTAATAAAATGTATAGAACATTAATGAAAAAAAATCTTTATCTTGCTCTAAAATACAAAATAGCACATACTTATACAAATTCTATCGCAATTATTTTTTTAATACATTGTGTAATCATGTATCAAAATAGATAATATATTGTTATTTTTTCACGTTTCTTAACCTTATGATAACATTCTCTTCAAGAATTTATTGATGTTCTAAATTCTTCCCTTCATCCTAACTGGTATCAAATGTGGTTAACTCTGAAATTATATTTTGATATAGTATTTTACTATGAAAGTAAAATTTATATTTAAAAGACCTGTCCTTCTATAATTAAAACCATAGTTAATGTTTGATAAACTTATAATATGTTAATGAACTGAAAAAGATTATTAAATTTATATGAAATTCTTATATAGAATGAATAATTGTTTGTGGGTTAGTAAATACAAGTTTTTTAAATTAAATTTTTTATAAGAATTTTTATTTTTAAAACAATAATTACAATATTTTAGAAGAAATATTTTTATTACTACCTTTTAAAGATTTAGAAGATTTAAATAATTTAAAACAAGTTTTTATTAATATAAGATCAAATAGTAGATTAAATATAAGAAATTTATCAAATAGAATAGACTTAGAACAGTACGAAGTTTATTATAGTAGAAAAGAAGAAGAAAACAAGATCCAACTTAGTAATTTAGTTTTACAATATATAGATCATAAAATACAAAGAATAGAATTAAGATTAGATTTAAACAATCCAGACTAAGAGGTAATCTAGTATATCGGCTGGAATACCCTCAAGCGCCAGTATTCTAGATCTAATCTAGTTGGCCCGAGGTGTTTTTAACAACGCCACGTACTAAGATTATTTTTAATAACAAACATCACATCACAAATATATGGTATCAGAGCTTTTTCCTTCTTTTCTAGATATTAATGCTAGATCTTAAACAGACTATTTTCCTAATAAAAATACATAGAGAATACTGTATAAGTCAACTAAATATACATAAAGAAGAAAGAGATAAGATTTTAGAAATAATTGAAGAAATTAAAAATTTTAAAGAAAAAATTTTAGATGTATAAAGGAGAACCAGAAGACTTAGATTGTTATCTATACACTAAAACATTATTATTTTAAAGAATTAATATTAAGATTAAAAGAAGAAGAAGAAAATATTAATTTTATAAAAAATAATATAAAAATAGATAATAGTGAATTATCATCATTAGCAGCATAGATTATTCACGGTTAGAATATTTAGATCTTAGAATAAATTCATATTCTAAAATAAGAGCTTTTGAAAATAATCAGATTAAGTGTAGAAATATTAATCATACACACTCGTTATATTCAGAATCTTCACAAGTAAATTTATTAGTAGATTTTCTAATAAATTTAGGAGAAAAGTTAGAATTTAAAGAAAAAGAGATAAGAGAAGAACTAAAACAGAAAGATTTAATTATTAAAAACATAATTAAAAATCAAAATAGAATTCTAGAAAATTTAGACTATATTAAAAATCAACATATCGAGAAAAAGTAAAACAAAAAGATATAATAGATATTAAACACTTACTAGAAGAAATAAAAAGAATTACTCTTTCATGACAGATAAGAATAATAATGATGAATATGATTTAAATTACTTAGAAGCTCTAAAATATTTAGAAAAATATCATTTAGATCCTAAAGGTTTTAGTAATTTAAATCCATCTTCTCAAAGTGATCAGATAATAATTAGACAAAATAATTTAATTATTAGACTATTATTAACATTACATATCAAGATAGACAATCTTTCAAAAAAGGAAGAAAAATATATAAGTCCTGAGTTTCCTGATATTACTAATTTAATAAATAAATTACAAAAAGTAGAAATAAATAAAGACAAAAGTAAAGGAAAAAATAAATCAAAAGAATGGCAATTTTTTCAGGAAGAAGCAGAACCCTCTCAGAAATAGGAGAATCTAGTAGACCAAGTATATCTGAAAGACCAAGGAATTTATTAGATAGAATTTTAATGAGAAGAAATGATCAATAAGGGTTTATGTAAGTTTAATGCATATGGGATTAATAGTTATAGGAGTTAAAGGATTAACAAGAAAGTTTTTAGGAACTAAAGTATTATTAGTAATATATGATGATAGATGGTCAGATACAAAGAAATCTATAATAGGAGTTACTGAAATAGATATGTCATTAAATGATTATATTTTTGTAGTCAGATTTTATAATTAATACGAAGAATTTGGAAAACACATAAAGATAGGAATTCGGACTAAATACAAATTAATAAATGATAGGTAATAATTTATACACATCTAGATGTGTATCAGAGACAGAACTATGTGAAGATCTAGAAAGATAGAAGAGACAGCTATATTGATTTTTATCTAAGATCTAGATAAAAATCAATATAGAATAATTTATCCAAGAGAATTAGGTATAAATTTAAATAAAAGAGAATTGTCAGATTTAGGAGATCATTTATATTTACAAAAACAAATAGAAGATTATGAAGTTTTAATTTATGATAATAATAGCCAAAGCATAAGAACTGTCTCTTATACACATCTACTTTGACTTCTATTTGGATTTGTACTTCCTATATTTTGTCAGACTCCACCAATTAATCCAAGATATGAAGATAGTAAAAGAACTTATAGTTATGGTAATTATCCTAGACAACCTATACCTTTACAACAAATTCCAATTGATTCGGAACAAATTAGACCAAGAGGAAAAAGATTACCAATAGAACAGAATATACAATTTCAAGAAGCAGGTAAAGGAATGATACTTAATATAGCAGCACATGATCCTCAAAATTGGAATAATGTTATAGATGTTTGGAAAAATCTAGTAGCAGCAGATTTTATAAAAAAACTTTTCGATTCAGTGTAATCTTTTTCTTACTAATTATAATGCCATGATGATAATTAATTATTATTTAGAAAACTACCAGGAGCTTTAGGAAGAGAAATAGAAAAACATTGGGAATTATATAATAATAAAATTATAAAATATTCGATAGGACATAGAATTCAGTTTATTATGGAAAAATTAAAAGAAAAATGTACAAATATTCAGATTCAAAATCAGCTTAAAAAAGGAGATTATGATTTCTGTAAGAAAAAATTATTTATACTCCACAAAGATATGAAGAAAGAAAGCGATAAAAGAAAAAATAAATTAGCAGCTAATAATAATATAATAAAGAAAAATTATTTTTTAAGACGATCACCAGCTAAAAAACCATATTTAGATAAAAATAGACATGTTAGAAAATTTAGGCCAGAAAGAAATTATAGAGCAAAATTTTAAAAGACATCTTCTGACTTCAAACTTCTACAATAGAATTAAGAATTCTAGAAAGGAAAGTATTAAATTTAGAAGATAAAATAATTCTATTAGAAGATAGAATAAATAATTTAGAAAAATTAAAACAAAATATAATAATTAATGATAAAAATCAAGATTTACTAAATTATGAAAAAGATTACTTATGTAATGAAGATAAAACTATAACAAGTATACAAGTAGCCTGTAAAATAAGAATAGATAATGAGTATGAAATAGAGTGTTTAGCATTAATAGATTCAGGAGCTACTAAGTGTGTAATAAATAGTAAGATAATTCCAGAAAAATATTATAAGAAAACAAATAATCCTATAAAAGCAACTCAGATGGATGGTACGACTTTTACCTATGATACTTATCTAGAGAATAGTAAGATTTGTTTTTTACAAATTTGTACTACATATAGTAATAATTATAATTTACCTCAGGTCTGGATTAGAAATTTAAACATAAAATCAGATTTTATTTTAGGATTAAATTTTTTATTTTTTCATACGGGAGGAGTATTTTTAAGCAAAGATATTATTCAATTTCATAAACAAATAATTCAAACTCCAGTACAATTTAAAAATAAAACTACAGTTTTAAGAAGTTTAAAAAGAGATAAGGATGGTTGGGTAGATCCTAATTTTGTAAAACAAACATCAAAAAGTTAGAAACCATAAATAATAAATGTTGCGAAATCGTATCGATAATACTACTTGTTGTAAGAAGGATATTTCTTCTTTACAAGAAGAAATTTTGAACTGGATGTATTCATAGACCCTTATTTTGAAACATATATAGAAGAAATAGAAGAATATATGATATATATAGAAAACGAACAAGAAATAGACTATGAGTTTATAAATTTAAACAAAGCTTATTTAAATATAGGATTAATTAAAAATCAAAAAGATATAGATGAAATTCTTTTAAAACTTGATAAATTAGAAATAATGGGTGATAATCCTTTAAAATATTGGGAAAATAATAAGATCTATGCTTACTTAGATGTCTCACCCAAATTTTTACTTGCTTGGGAACAAGACTTATGCTATATTAGCATTCTTATAAGAATCTAGATGTGTATTTAATGCATATCACTTTATATTTTTACAATCAAATTTACTAGTAATTCTTGAACATAGATCAGCAGCTTTTATAGTAAGAAATCATAATGAAATAGTTAGAGGAAAATCAAGAATGGTTATAAACTATAAAAGGTTAAATGATAATACTAGAACAGATGCATATAATATTCCTAATAAAAATGAATTAATAAATAGAATTCAGGGAAAAAGAATTTATAGTAAATTTGATTGTAAATCTGGTTTTTGGCAAATTAGAATGCATCCAGATAGTATAAAATGGACAGCTTTTACTTGTGTAAATTCTTTTTCCCTGAATTCTATTTATTAATTCATTTTTATTAATTCTATTATTATGCATCTTTTCAAAATATTATAATTCCTGTCTCTGATACACATTTAGATGTGTATAAGAGACAGTTATAGTATATATAGATGATATTTTAGTTTTTAGTTTAACTATACAAGAACACTTAGGACATTTAAAGATTGTATTTTTAGAATTTATAAAAAATGGAATAATAATTAGTAAGAAAACCCCGGAAGGTTTATAAAGGATGCAGAAATTGCTTTAGGATTTTTACAAAGGAAAATTAAAATATTTTACAAGAATATTATTTCTAAAAAAGTTTTAGAAATGCCTGATAAATTAGAAGGCATAAAAGAAATCCAAAAATTTTTAGGATTAGTAAATTATGCTAGACCTTTTATTAAAGATCTAGGTAAAATAGCAGGACCTCTATACTCAAAAACGGGAAAAAATGGTCACCATCGGATTGTGAAGCAATAGTAAGATTTTATAATAAATTAAAAGATAAAAGTTGTAATAGAAGAAGATGGTTAAACTTTTTAGATTCTATAAGTAGTTATAATATTAATTTTGAGCATATTAAAGGAAAAGATAATAGTTTAGCAGATCAGTTGAGTAGATCAATATTAGAATCTAGTTCAAAACTAATTTTTATCTAGATCTGTCTCTTATGTGGCCATCTAGACCTCATCTTCTTCTAGTATAAGAACATCCTAAGCAGTTCGTAATAATTATATAGAACAAATGTATTCGTCTTCTTTTAGAACTAATTTTCAAGAAGAAAAGATAAAGTTTGGTAATATAGAACTTATTTCTTTTCCAAGTTGTAATATATCTTTTAAAATTTTGCCGCATATTTCAAGAGATAAAGAATGAAGTGTCTTTTAGATAATCTTTGGATTGCATTTAATAAACCTCGAAAGATCAAAAATATTTTTAGCTAGCATGAACGCTCTTTCGAATATTTTAATAATGTCAAAAACATTTTAAATTTTATGTTGTTTTAAAAGGCTTTCTTGTAGGTGTTTTTCACAATTGGGTGAAGTTTTAGAGTCCATTAACCAAGTTAAAAATCCAGTTTTTAAAGGCTTTAATAATTTAAATGAAGCATATGATTTTGCAAGAAAGAACATTGGGCCAAATTATTTTGTAAGCCCAAGTCTTAGAACGATTTCGATATCCGGACCAGATCTGAGTAGTCCATGATTCGAAAAATTCTTTTTGCGACCATTGCCAAATTTTAGCCCACCATAAATTCATCTTACCCAATTGTGTATAATTGATACACAAAGAGTGTTTTGATAGAAAAAATCTAGATTTAGAAAAAGAAATACAAAAATTAAATATTGAGAGAGATTCTTATAAGAATGCCTATAATAATTCCAGCCTTCCCAAGCTGATAAAAATTTGGGTGAGACGAGTGGAAATTCATGGAATTTAAATTTTTAGAAAAAAACCTTCTGAAGTAGGTGAAACTTCAGCTAGTCCAGCTCAAACGGTAGCTGGTAAAGACGAATCAAGTCCGTTGAAGGCTGGGAATTTGCCAAAAATTCCAATTGAATCAGAAATTCTAGACTATAATGAATATATTAGATTTTTGGAATTAATTAGAAAAGGAAAATTAAAGCAAGAAGAACAGTCTTGTTAATAGATTTAGATACTCCAGTACCTCAGCAGCAAAAGAAAGGAGTAAAATTAGACAAGAAAAAGAAAAAGAAAAATTTGAAAAAGAATAAAAATAGAAGAGACTGTTGAAAAAATTTTAAAAGAATACTTTGAAAAGAATAATATAAAAGAAGAAAGCAGAGAAAGTAGTAGTAAAGAAGGTCCAAATAATATAATTTCAGTAAATTCAGATAGTGGAATGTCATTTGATTCTATAGCCAGACATAATTTAGATACCTAAGTAGAAAGGATAAAGATTTTCAGAATATTAAAGATTTTTTGAAGATAAGGCTCTGTCAGAAATAAAGAAGATAAGACATCATAGCATCCAAGAAGAAAGTGGAGTAATTAGATAATAAAAGTCAAGAAAGAGGCTGATAATTCAAGATAAAAAAGTAACTAAATCCTTGAATCTGATAAATGTCTAAGGAGGAGGTATTTAAGTGGATCTAGTGTCCCACCTTCTTTCCTGGTTTATCAAGATAATAGACAAGATGGTTACTTTTAAAAACAATCACGTGAAAGATAAGAAGAAATCAGCAAAAACAAGAATGACAGACAAAAGTGTTCAAAAGTCAATAGAAGACAAAATCAGCAAAGATGGCCGACAAAGAAGTCAATAGAAGACAAAATCAGCAAAAAGGCACACAAAGAAGTCAATGGAAGACAAAATCAGCAAAGAAAAAATGGCAGACAAGAGTACTCAGAAGTCAATAAAAATCACGTGAAGATAAAAGATTCCTTCAGATTTTTTGAAGTCCGGATCTTTGACATCTAGATCTCCTATAAATAGAGTAGTTTAGTTTATTCAGGGATTATCGAAAAAACATAAGCTGAGAGCAAACACAAGAAAATGTCTCTCTTTCCTCTCTTTGAATAAATATCCTTTGTAAAATATTTTAATTTTCCTTTGTAAAAATCCAAGAAGCCTTTGGGCATAGCTGTCTTTAGACCTCTTCGGTGTATAAGAGACAGGGAACTAACCCAAACTCTTGTTCATATAAGTACTTTAGGTCTTGGGAAAATACAGTAAAAGGAATAACAAGAGACTTTAGGTGTCGTAACAGTCTTTAATGTAAAAATACGTATTTAATTATTACTGAGTAATCTGAAGACCCGTCCTTCTATAATTAAAACCATAGTTAATGTTTGATAAACTTATAATATGTTAATGAACTGAAAAAGATTATTAAATTTATATGAAATTCTTATATAGAATGAATAATTGTTTGTGGGTTAGTACCGAGTAGGAAGTTTTTTAATTAAAGGTTTAACGCTTTTATTTTTATGAACAATAATTACAATATTTCTTTTTTAGAAGAAATATTTTTATTACTACCTTTTAAAGATTTAGAAGATTTAAATAATTTAAAACAAGTTTTTATTAATATAAGATCAAATAGTAGATTAAATATAAGAAATTTATCAAATAGAATAGACTTAGAACAGTACGAAGTTTATTATAGTAGAAAAGAAGAAGAAAACAAGATCCAACTTAGTAATTTAGTTTTACAATATATAGATCATAAAATACAAAGAATAGAATTAAGAAGAAATCAAAATAGAAATGACTAGAAGTCTAATTGATATCTATAGCCTGTCTATTATACACATCTATTTTAAGATCTAAGATTGTAATCTAGTATATCTAAGTTGGAATAGAACTTCAAGCGCCAGTATTCTAGATCTAATCTAGTTGGCCCGAGGTGTTTTTAACAACGCCACGTACTAAGATTATTTTTAATAACAAACATCACAAATATATGGTATAGAATTTATTGATGTTCTAAATTCTTCCCTTCATCCTAACTGGTATCAAATGTGGTTAACTCTGAAATTATATTTTGATATAGTATTTTACTATGAAAGTAAAATTTATATTTATTAAATATATGAACAAAATTGAAACTAATAAAAGTGTGTGAATTTTATGTTTATTTTTTGCATACTTTTTAGATTGATTTCATATATTGTTTACCAAGATATGTAATCCACATTTTTATTATTTTATTAAATAGTGTAAATTTGCATTATAGTTTGCAAAGTTGACATGTAACACAATTTACATCTACAATTATTTTAGAACATTTAATAGTATGACTTTATTTGCATAATTTATGTTGTCTTTTATATTACTTACCTACTTATTTTTTCTATATGTCATTCCAATAATTTATGCGTAATATTCTTATAGGTCTTACAATGATTATTCTAAACTATTTTAGACAGGTATCGTATCATTGATTGAAATTGTTCTAACTCATCAATAGTTACTCTAAACCAATATTTTTTGTCAAATAATAGTTACTCTAGACCAATATTTTTTGTCAAATAATATAACAATAATATTACTGGCTTTATAGTTTTACCTAAGTATTTTTTTGATATTAGCATCACAAATTATACGTCAAAATTTTTGTATGTGTTACAATGATTATTTTGGAATATTTTTGGCATTGCATCGCATCATGGGTTGAATTTATTTTCTACCTCATTAATAACTACTATGAACTCCAATTTACAAGATAATTTATTAAAGATAAGCATTTTGTAATCAAATATTACTATTGAAGAAATATAAAATTAACAAATTGCTTGGTTAATTTTCTTTTCTTCGTGTATGAAAGGGAAAAATAAATCTAAATTCATTGTATTAAAATTTTATATGAGATAACAAAATAGGATTACAGACTCCACTATTTTTTTTTCACTTTTATAAATACTAAAATTTTTTATTTATATGATTATTAATTTTGTGATTTTGAAGTTCAAGGAAAACTTTGATATTAAAAATATATGTTATTAAATTCATATTCAATCAAGTCAAATACAATGCATAAAGTTTGTTAGAGGTATACATTTTCGCTTCTTTTATTAATTTTTTGTTAATTGTTAGTGAGATTGATCTCCTTTTTTTTGCTAAAAGTAAGCTTAATTTCATAATTGAAATAAGCTATTAATACTAATAAATTGGAAAATCCAACAATTTAACTTATTTGCTACGATGAACAACTAATTATTTATTATACATTGATTTTAATCCACAATAAGCTGATATTATAACCAAAACAAAATACCTAATTAATCACATTAATTATAATAGATAGTTATATATGTTATTGGCATATGAAAATATATAAAACAACAAAAATAAGTCTAATTAACTAACATACAAGAGCGTACTTGAATAAATAGTTAGAAAAAAGAAAATAAATGTTTGTGAATTTATAATATATATATATATATATAATTGTTATAAAAGACTATTTTTATTAGGAATAAAGTAATAAAAACAATTAAAATAATATTTTTATTTATTCTTTGCTCAAGCATAATTAATTTTTCTATTCTTAAAAATTTAGCAGCTACCTTCTTATTACGTATTTATGCCAAATTTTGTAATAATTTGAGAAAAAAACAATTTGAAAATATATAACGGCTATAAAAATTACTTTTATTAAATTTTTGCTCGAATATAAATTATTTTTATACAAATGAATTTTTTACCAGCTTATTATGCATTTATGCCCAAATTTTCATGTTGTGCCAGTTTGAAATATTTATAATTAATAATAGTAGTACTATAAAAGATAGACAATGTTATTATATTAAATAGATATAGTATTTTATATAGGCCAATTATACTCCATAAAGAGTATATGTTAGACATAACTATTTAACTAAGGATATATTAGGTAGAACAAAAAAGGAGAAAAATAATAGATTATCTTGAGTAGGATTATAGGCAAAGTTATTAGCACTAATGTCAATTATTCTTCATTACGAATATGTTAGGAATGAAACTATTTATTTAATGATTAATGATATATTAGGCATATCCTGAAAATAGGTAGAATACATGATGAGTAATCTGGATTGTTAATTTAATTATATTTTCCTATTAAGAATTGAAAATTATATTTCATTAAGGGCGGATATTTTAGGTATCACAAAAAAGGGGAGAAACACTTAAATATATTATTATGTTTTTTCTAGGAATTATATTTCATTAAGGGCGGGTATTTTAGGTATCACAAAAAAAGGAAAGGGAGAAACACTTTTAGGAGAGAAACAAAAATTGGAAGAAACAACTTGCATATATATTATAGTATATATATAATCACAATATTCAAGAATCACATCCGTTCTCATGGATTCAAGTATACTTCCGCATCTAGTCTTTAGTTTATGTTCTTGATGATTAAAATGGAAGGATCTAGGTTATGATAACATTGGTTGTCATGATATTATAGTTTAAGATCACCAACAATTGGTATTAGAGTATTTTCATGTTGAATTATTGACAAATCAGTTTTTCAATTTGATTTATGATATAATTTCATACGGATCTAATTCTTGAATATAATATATTTTTATCTGAATTTAATTGAAATGTTATTGTGTTTAAGAATAATTGTATTTATATTACGGATTAAACTCTTCAGTTTAATAAATTTTTTATATTTATTCGGATTTAATTATTGAATTCAAGATTTTGGTTTTATATTTTTCCTTTTCTGTTGAGATTCTATTTGGTATTTGAATTCAAGAGGAAAAAAAAGTCGTGAACATAAGATTTTGAATCACGAACTTTCGTTCATGATCGGAAAGTATACAGTTTAGTCATGAACAATTGTATTCATGAACAATAAGTATTGAGTAATGACCCCAAAATTTATATTAAAAAAGGAATACATGGACGTGAATTGTTCATGATCAGAAGGTATATGTGGTTGTGAACATTCATGACCAATCGGATTAAAGTTTTTTTTGAAATATTTAAATTCAAATTTTGGTAAAATTTATTTGGATATCTAATGTTAAAAAAATATATTGATTGAAACATGCTATTAAAATAATCTCTTGTGTAGGTCAATTTATTTTGAAACACCAAAATGATTATATGTTATATGATTCAAGAGGATATTTATCGGCCTAAAGGAAGGTAATATTTGGCCAAATTACATATACATCTATCGTAATAAATGTGTGATAATTATTTAATATTCCATGTGAATAATAAGTCGGTCTAAATATAGACTTATTGTTTGACAGGATTTGTTGTCAATATTTAATTATTAAACTAATAGTATTCCTTACAAGTTAATATTTTTGTCTAAAAACTAAATATTAATATTGTGTTAGGTATCTTGTGATGTGTCCTACCATTATTTAAATTAGTCATTTATATTTTGAAAATTGTGCAAATATGTTGGTTTTCCCCCCCCCTCCCCAATTTTCTATTAATGTATCAGCTTCTATGATATCTGCCAACATAGATTTCATCACTATGTTGAATAGAACTAATTCAAGGAATGGAAAGAGAACGTAATGATCGTTCTCGGTTGCATGGATCTAGATCTTGTGCTAAGGATTGAACAACTTGTTGTTCTTATAGATAATAGTTCCAAAACAACTGAGAAAAATGGGATTATGAGAAGTGAGATTATTCAAATTGCATGAGTTTTATAATCATGAAATGTGCAATTTAAGAACTTCAGGGGCTATGTATCCGAAAAATAACTATTAAGGAGTTTCTTAATGAATTTGAAAAGCATTTTGTTAAAAAACGATAAGGTTAAAAGAAATACGATTCTATCGTACTTGATTTCAATTAAGTATAAAGGGATTGGAAGTCTCTTAGTACATTCTAGAGATGTCTTTCCTTACTTCAAAACTTAAGGTACTAAAGTTATAGTTGTTTGAGAACTTGCTCGTGCAGTTGATTTTGATCCCTTTGCTTGTATAATTCAGTCAATTTAATATCAGTTACAACGGCCAAAAGGATAAATGGTCTCTTAATGAGTTCATTTCTTATTGTGTGCAAGATGAAAAAAGATTGAAGTAAAAAAAGACTGAAAGTACTTATTTGGCAAGTATCTTTAATGACAAAAGTAAGAAAATGAAGAAGGATAAAGAAACTACGGATGGTCTATTTCAAAAGAAACAACAAAAGAAACAAATTGAGAAATTTGATTTTTTTTTTTTTTGTAAGAATCATGAACACATAAAGAAAGATTGTACCAAATGTCACGCTTAGCGTCCAAAAAAAATGTAAACTTCTTATTTTAGTTTGTTTTGAGAATTTTACTTCACTATGACACAAGCATTTATGTAATATATCTAAAAAAAGAATTGAAAAGGTTGTATAAGATAGAATTTTTATCCCCTTGATTTATCAATCTTTCAAGTTTGCGTTGAGTGTATTAAGGAGAAACAGGCAAACATAAGGAGATTAGGTGCCTAATAGCTATTCGAATGTCTTGGAAGTAATATATACGGATATTTGTGGATCATTCCCTATGGTTTCTTAGAATGGTCAATAATATTTTAATACATTCATAGACTATTTATTTTTTTTTTTCCCGTTTTGGCCACCTTTATCTAATTCATGAGAAATCTCAATCATTGGACATAGAGGTGTCAATGTGGCCGTATCGTGTCATTATCGTATATTGTCAAGTGAGACCTGTTTCTTATCGTGTCATGTTCATGTCTTGTTATGTGGGGTCCGCTTCTTATCATGTCGTATTTTTGCATCACCTGTTTACTTCTCCAGAGATATATCAGCCTATCGATGAGTTAACTAACATGCGATCCATATGAGTTAAAATCTCAAATTTTAATTCGTTAACAATTTAAACAATTCTTAGTACTAACCTTGTTTTTATGTCAACTTAAAACACATTTTTAAAATTTTAAAAAAAATTTAATCGTATTTAAAATTATTATTATGTTTGATTTATTAATATTATATCAAAACTATTATACACAATCTTAAAATATGTTATATTAAATTATAATTGAGGTAATATTTTAGTAAAATCTGTTTATTCAACAACTTAACAGGTTATATTGTATCAACTCAGGGATTGATCTAACCCAACCCGTTTACTTTCATGTCATAAACGGGTTGGCCCATTAATGACCTGATAGAAATATATTTTCGGGTTGTGTCATAACCTGTTAATTTTGTGTCGTGTTATCGTGTCGAGTCAGAAATTGCCAACCCTAACTGGACATATTTAATGCTTTCAAAGCTGAAGTTGAGAACCAACTTAGTAAAAGAATTAAGGCTGTCAAATCTCAACCGTGGTTATGAATACTATGGTAGATATAACGGATCAAGTGAACAATATTCAGGGCCTTTTGCTAAATTCCTAGAGAAGTATAGAATCGTCCCATAGTACACCAATCCCGGGATCTCCTAGCATGAATGGTGTTCTTGAGAGATGAAACATGTTATTAAAGGAAATGGCAATGAGTATGATTAGTCATACTACTTTACTAGATTCACTTTGGAGAGTGGCATTAAAGACTGCAACTTATATTCCTAATAGAGTTTTAACTAAGGCAACGACCCAAACCCCTTATGACTATGGACTGGCAAAAAGTCTAGTATAAAGCATTTACATATTTCGGGCTGTCCAATTGAGATAAATTTTTTTAGGGCAAATGAAAAGAAATTGGTCTCAATAGCGAACAACACCTATTTTGTTGGGCTCTCTACACGGTGTTAGGGGTACAAACTTTATGATCCCACATTTAGATCTTTCTTTGAGACGAAAGTTTCCAATTCTTTGAAGATATTGACTTTGGGAGATAGAGAGATAAGGTAAAGACTTTGTCTTTAAAGAGGAATCTATTTCTCTTCCTATGATAGTTATTGACAATGATTAGCCTTCTATTCTTGACATTGTTGAAGAAGCAATACTAGAATTACAAGACAATGTTGAAAATCTTTTCTATAAAGAACAACATATTGTTCCAGAAGAAAAAAAGTCAACAACTTTTAAGAACAAATGCCATTAAGGAGATCCACTAGAGGAAGGAGAAGTGCGGTTCCAGATGATTACATCATATTTATCCAAGAACTTGAGGATAACTTTGGATTGGTGGAAGATAGACCAATCAACTTTCATCAAGCTATACAAAGTACTAATTCTCAAAAGTTCCAGCTCAGATTGATGCCATCAATGAGGAAATTAAATCCATGAAAGATAATGACGTTTTGGGAACTCGTCATATTACCTGAAGGTGTAAAACCCATTAATTACAAACAGATATTGAAAGCCAAAAGAGATTCGGAGGGTGATGTGGAGAGATATAAGCCTAGTCTGGTCACAAAGAGCTTTACTCAAAAGGAAAACATTGATTATAAAGAGACTATCTCTCTCCGGTATCAACGAAAAATTTTTTCAGGATAATAATGGCTTTAGTGGCACATTTTGATATTGAGTTATATCAGATGGATGTAAAGACTGTGTTCATAAATGGTGACATTGATTAGACCATTTATATAATATAACCGGAAAGCTATGTGTCCAAAGATACGAATAATATCATTTGCAAATAAAAAAATCCATCTATGGGTTTAAACAAGTTTCTCGTTAACAGTATCAGAAATTTTCAACAAATTATCATCTTGTTTGGTTTTAAGATGTATTTGGTTGATGATTGTAATACCATACTTAAGTTTAATGGGAGTAAACACATTTTTCTAGTTCTTTATGTCAGTGACATACGTTTTGTCAAAAACGATATAGGCTTATTACACGAAACCAAGAAATTTGAAATAAAAAATTTTGGGAACACCTCTTTTGTATTAGTGATTCAAATATATAGAGGCCACTCTTAAGATATTCTTAGATTATCAAAAAATGGCTATATCGAGAAGGTAATCAAGAGATTTCGTATGCAAGATAATAAATCAGAAGACACTCTTGTTGCTAAGGTAGACAAGTTCTGTCTCGATCAATGCCTTAAGAATGATTTTGAAAGTAATGAAATGTAGAAGATTCCCTATGTTTTAGTAGCGGATAGTTTGATCTATGCACAAGTTTGTACATGTTTGGATATTGTGTACATTGTTGGGACGTTAGTCATATATTTAAGCAATTTGGGAATGGATCATTGAAAAGTAACCATACAGGTCATGCAGTATCTTCGTGGAACGAAACCTTACATGCTCACATTTTGAGGAGATCTGATAAATTAGAGATCATTGGGTATTCTGACTCTGATGTTGCTAGATGCCAAAACAATTATAGATCCAATTCGGGTTATATTTATTTGCTTGCTGTAGAGCTATCTCATGGAAGAGTGTTAAACAAACACTCATAGCTCCTTCCAACATGGCAACTGAATTTATAGCGTGTTATGAGGCATTCAATCATGAATATGGTTGCTAAATTTTGTCACAAGGCTGCGAATTTTGGATGGAATAGAAAGACACTTAATTTATTTTGTGACAATAAATCAGTAGTTCTATATTCCAACAATAATAGGAGCTCAACTAAGTCTAAGCACATAGACATCAACTTCTTAGTTGTTAAACAAAGAGTTTATAGTGGACTAGTGTCTATAGAACATATTGTCACAAATTTCATGATTACGGATCCAGTTACTAAAGGTTTACCACCCAAATTCTTTCATGATTACACTGCTCATATGAGTGTCGTGTTATTTAAGGATATGTTAGATACATTATTAGTGGAAGTTTGTATTTATGTGCTTTTATATTTTAAGATACATGTTATATATATGAATATTTTTTGCATAAATGAAATATTCATTTTAAAAATAAAGTACTCGGTTTAGATTTTTACTTTGAGTTGTTTCAATTTGATTTCTATAAAGAATAAAGTTAGATCAGTTAGAAATAAGCATGTTTAAGATTACATTACATGTATTTTCTATTTTACACATCCATACTTGATCTATGTCATTTGATTGTGTTGATATACATGATCGAGAATGAGTTTAGTTATGATTGATATAGCGAAAATCATTTTGATCATATATTGATATGATTAATGGACGAGATTGTTCGAAAATGATTTTGGTCATGATAGCAAAAGGTTTTTTCATTTTTTTTTTTTTTTGAGTTCAGAAGGTTTTGTACAAGTGGGAGAATGTTGGGTTTTGGATATTTGTATACATATAAAATGTGTAATATGTGCTATCATAATCAATTAGCCTAATCTAAAGTGATGCTAATATGACTTAGGTTGAATTAGACTAAGTCATCTAATTAATAGAAGTTTTTATGTGTGGATACCCTAAAGTCTTATTTCTTATTTTATGATTGAAAAAACTTAGGGAATAAGGAAAGTGTGTGTATTTATATAGGTCATGGTTTCTAAATTCTACGTATATTACTTTACTGACATCCCATTATTAGAAAAGTGATAGCCCTATTCCCTAAATTACATACAACGTAATTTACAAGATCAATAACCACAATACTCAAGAATGAACTCCGTAGGCTCGAGAATCACATCCGTTCTTATGGATTCAGGTACGCTTCCACATCAAGTCTTTAGTTTATATTCTTGATAATTAACATAAAGGATTCGAGTCATGATAACATTGGTTGTCATGATATTATAGTTTAAAATCCACCAACAAGTGGTATCAGAGCATTTTCATGTTAAATTTTTGATAAATTAGTTTTTTCGATTTGATTTATGATATAATTTCATAAGGACCTAGTTCTTATGAAAATATAATATATTTTTATCTGGATTTAATTTGTTATGTTTCAGAACATTTGTAGTTGTATCACGGATTAAATTCTTGACTTCAATAATTTTTTATACTAATTTGGATTTAATTGTTGAATTCAAGATTTTGATTTGTTTTTATTTTTCTTTTGGATTCATTTGGTATTTGAATTAAAGAAAAAAAAAAAAGGAATTGGGATCGGGTCATAAACTTGCATTCATAACTAAAAGGATTTTGATCATGAACTTTTATTCATGATCAAAAAAATAAATTGTTTAGCCATAAACAATTATGTTCATGACCAATAAGAATTGAGTAATAACCCTGAAAATTAAAAAAAGGAATACATGGTTGTTAATTATTCATGACTAGAAGGTATATGTGGTCATGAACATTCATGACTAATGAGATTAAAGGTTTTTTAAAAAAATAAAATAAAATTGGGAGTATTTAAATTCAAATTTTTGTAAAATTTATTTGGATGTCTAATGTTTAAAAATATACTTGATTGAGATGACATGCTATCAAAATAGCTTCTCTTGTATAGGTCAATTTATTTTGGAATATCAAGATGATTGTGTGTATGTAATTCATGTGGATATTTATCAGTTTAAATGCAGGTTAATATTTGGTTGAATTATATATACACTTGTGGTAATAAATATGTGATAATTATTTGAAATTCCATTTGAATAATAAATCGGTCCAAAAATAGACTTATTGCTTGACAAGATTTATAGTCAATATTTGATTATTACACCAAGAGTAATACTTACCAAGTTAATATTTTTGTTCAAAGACAAAATATTAATGTTGTGTTAGGTATCTTGTGATGGGCCCAACCATTATTTGAATTTAATTATTTATATTTTAGAAATTATGTGAAAATGTTGTTTTATTTTATTTTCAGTTAATGTATCAGCTTCTATGATATCTGCCAACATGAATCTATAACTATGTTGAATAAAACCAATTTTAAAGAATGGAAAGAAAACGTAATGATTCACGTTCTCAGTTGCATGGATTGAGATCTTGTGCTAAAGATTAAATAACCTGTTGCTCTTACAGATAATAGTTCCAAAGGAAAAAATTGGGATTATGAGAAATGAGATCGTTCAATTCACATGATTCTTATAATCATGAAACATGCAATTTAAGAAACATGCAATTTAAGAAACCTTCAGAGGTGACATATCCAAAAAGGCAATTACCAAAGGACTTTCTTAAGGAATTTGAAAAATATTTTGTTAAAAAACAATAAGGTTGAAACAAGTATAATTCTGGAACTTGATTCAATGAAATATAAAGGAGTACATCCTAAAAATATCTCATCTTGTTTCAAAACTTAAGGCACCAACGTTAGAGTTGTTTGAAGATTTGCTCGTACATTTGATTTTGATATCTTTTCTTGCACAATTCAACAAATTTAATGTCAGTTACAACTGCCAAAAGGATAAATGGTTTCTTAATGAGCACATTTCTTATTGTGTACAAGATGAAGAAAGGTTGATTCATAGTAAGAAAGATTGAAAGTACTCATTTGGCAAATACCTTTAAGGCAAGGGCAGATCATGGGGGTGGGGAAGGGCATATGACCCCAAGATTTGCAAAATTATGTTTTTCTCCCCTTAAAATTTTTTAAATTATTATTATACTATTATAAAAATTAGACTTTGCCTCCCCAAAAATTTTGGAGAATATAAAAAATTGTTCCCTATGTATGTATTTTTATAGTTTTACTCCCCAAGAGTTTTGAAAATATATTATTTTTCTTGATATTTTTTAAAAATTTCAATAACTCCCTTTAAAAAATTTAACTTTACCCTATTAAATTTTACAAAAATTATAAAACTATCTCTCCAAGTATATGTATATATAATTTTTTCCCCTCCCAAAGTTCAACTCTTGAGTCCGCCCCTACTTTAAGTACAAAAGTAAGAAAAGTAGAAAGGATAAAAAAGTTACGGATGGTCCACTTCAAAAAAAAAAAAAAAAAAAAATTAACAGACGATTTTTCTCGTTATGCCATTATCAAATTCATGAGAAGTCTCAATCACTAGACATGTTTAATGCTTTTAAAGCTAAAGTTGAAAACCAACTTGGCAAAAGAATTAAGACTATCAAATCCCATAGTATTGGTAAATACTATGGTAGATATGACGGATCAGGTAAATAACGTTCAGAGTCTTTTGATAAATTCCTAGAGGAATATGGAATTGTCCCACAGTACACCCTGTCGAGATCTCCTAACATGAACGATATTGCTGAGATATGAAACACATCATTAAAGGATATTGTGAGGAGTATGATCAGTCATACTACTTTATCGGATTCACTCTGGGAAGTGGCATTAAATATTGCATCTTATATCCATAATATAGTCCCAACTAAGGAAATGACCGAAGCCCCTTATGAACTATGGACTGACAAAAATCTTAGTATAAAGCATTTACATATTCAGGTTGTCCAATTGAGGCAAGGCTTTACTGGTCAAATAAAAAGAAATTGGACTCAAGAGTGGTCAGTACCTATCATAATAAGTCTTTTTGTTGGGTACTCTGGACGATCTCACGGGTACAAATTCTATGATCCTATATCTAGATCTTTCTTTGAGATAGGAAATGCACAGTTCTTAGAAGATATTGAATTTGGAAGGAGAGATAAGGTTAGAGACTTTTTCTTTGAAAAGAAATCTATTTCTTTTCATACGATTGTTATTGACAATGATCAGCCTTTTATGCTTGACATTGTGCAAGAAACAATACCAAAACTACAAGACAATGTTGAAAATATTTCTTATTGAGAACAACAGGTTGTTCTTGAACTTAACAACCTCAAGAACAAATACTATTAAAGGGATCCATTAGAGAAAGGAGAAGTGCAGTTCCAGATAAATATATCGTATTTATCCAAAAACATGAGGATGATTTTGGATTGGTGAAAGATGATCCAATCAACTTTCATCAAATCATGCAAAGTGCTAATTCTCCAAAGTGGATTGATACTATGAATGATGAAATTAAATCCATAAAAGATCATGACGTTAAAATAATGGGAACTCGTCACATTACCCGAAGGTATGAAACCCATTAATTGCAAACAAATATTGAAATTGAAGGGGATTCGAAGGATGATGTGGAGAGATATAAGCCTCGTCTGGTCACAAAGAGCTTTACTCAAAAGGAAGACATTGATTATAAAAAGACTTTCTCTTCAGTATCATCGAAAAACTCTTTCAAGATAAAATAGCTTTAGTGACATATTTTGACATTGAGTTAAATCAGATGGATGTAAAGACTGCGTTTATCAGTGGTGACATTGACGAGACCATTTATAAGGTGCAATCGAAAGACTTTGTATCCAAAGATGCAAAGAATATGATTTGCATATTAAAAAAAATCCATTTATGGGCTTAAGCATGCTTCTAATCAATGGTATTACAAATTTTATCAAATTATCATCTCGTTTGGTTTTGAGATGAATTTGGTTGACGATTATGTGTACCACAAGTTCAGCGGGAATAAATACATTTTTCTGATTCTATTAGTCGATATTTGACATAAGTCTAGCCAATAAGGATATAAATTTATTGCATAAAACCAAGAAATGTGAAATGAAAGATCTTGGGGATGCCTCTTTTATTTTATGGATTCATAAACATCGAGATCGCTCTTGAGTTATTTTTGAGTTATCATAGAATAGCTATATCGAGAAGGTACTTAAGAGATTTGGCATGCAGGATATCAAACTAGGAGACGCCCCTATTGCTAAGGGAGAGAAGTTTTCTCTCGATTAATGTCCTAAAAATGATTTTAAAAGTAATGAAATGCAGAAGATTCCCTATGCTTTAGTAATGGATAGTCTGATTTATGCTCAAATTTGTACATGTTTGGATATTACGTACATTGTCAGGATGTTAGGTAGATATTTAAATAATTTGATAATGGATCATTGAAAAACAACCAAACGGGTCATCAAGATACAGAGAACAAAACATTAGATGCTCACATTTAAGAGATCGGATAAATTAGAGATCTTTGGGTACTCTGACTCTCATTTTTTGCTGAATGCCAAGACAGTCGTAGATGCACTTTGGGCTATATTTATTTGCTTGCTAGTAGAGCTATCTCATAGAAGAATGTTAAACAAACACTCACAGCTCATTCCACAATAGAAGCTGAATTTATAGCATGTTATGGGGTATCTAATCATAGAATGTAATTGCGAAATTTCGTCACAAGACTGTGAATTCTAGATGGTATTGAAAGACCACTTAAGTTATTTTGTGACAATAAATGAGAAGTTCTATATTCCAACAACTATAAGAGCTCAACGAAGTTTAAGAGCATAGACATCAAGTACTTAGTTGTTAAAGAAAGAGTTTAGAGTGATTTGATATCTATATAACATATTAACATAAAGTCTATGATTGTGGATCTGCTTACTAAAGGTTTATCACCCAATATTTTTCATGAGCACACTGCTCATATGGGATTTGTCATTTAAGGATATGCTGAATTAGTGGGAGTTTGCATTTATATGTTTTTATGTTTTAAGACACCCTATTTTATATTTATGGATATTTTTTGCAGAAATAAAATATTCAATTTCAGAAATAAAGTATTTGGTTTATTTTTTATTATAGCAGTTTCAATTTGATTTCTATAAAGAATAAAGTTGGATCAGTTAGAAATAGACATGTTTAAAATAATATTACATGTAATTTTCGTGCTACACGTCCGTATTTGACCTATGTCATTTGATTGTATTGATATACTTGACCAAAAATGGGTTTAGTTATAGTTAATGTAGCAAAAATCGTCCTGATTCTATATTAATATAATTAATGGATAAATTATTTGGAGATGACTTTGGTCATGATAGCAAATTTTTTTTTTTTTTGAGCTCATAAAGATTTATACAATGATACATATGTAATCTAAATGAGAAAATATTGGGTTTTGGACATTCATACACACACACACACACACACACACATATATATATATATATATTAATTGTGTAATATGTGTTATCATAATTAATTAACCCAATCTAAAGTGATATAATGTGAAAATGGTTTTAATTTAAATAGCCCTAAATCATCTAATTAGTATAGATTTTTATGTGTAAATACCATAAGTAGGGATTTATGTCATTATCGTGTCATGTGAGGTGTGACTCGTTTCTTATCATGTCGTATTCGTGTCTGATCCACTCGTGTTCATATCATATTCACGTATGACCTATTTACTCCTAACAGAAATATATCATCCTATTTGACAAGTTGAATAACTTACGACCTATTTGAATTAAAATCTCAAATTTAATTATTTAATAATTTAAACAATTAATAATACTAACCTTGTTCTCATAGCAATTTAGAACAAATAATTAAAATTATTGAAAAATTTTAGATAATATTTAAAGTAATTATTATGTTTGATTTAATAATCTTATATTAAATCTATTATGCATAATTTCAAAGTATGCTATAATTAATTATCATCGATATAACACTTCAGCAAAATTTGTTCATTTAGTAATAACGGGTTATCGTGTCAACCCATGGGTGATGATCCACCCTAAACTGTTTAATTTCGTGTCATAAGTGGATTGACCCAATAATCACCCGATAAATTTCGGATCGTGTCATACCTGTTAATTTCCTATCGTGTTCGTGTCGTGTTATCAGGTCGTGTAAGAAATTGCAAGCCCTAATCTGGAAGTCTTTTTTCCTATATCATGATGGGCAAAACTTAGGATTAATTAAATTGTGCGTATATATATAGGTTATGGTCTCAAATTCCATGTATGGTACTTTTGACATCCCATCATCAGTAAAGTGAGAGTCTTATTTTTTAAAATACATATGACGTAATTTGGAAGATCAATAGTTACAATACTGAAGAATCAAGTCTGTAGGTTCAAGAATCACATATATTCTCATAGATTTAGGTATGCTTCTACATCTAGTTTTTAGTTTATGTTTTTGATAATTAAACATGAAGGATCCGAATTATGATAATATTGATTGTCATGATATTATAGTCTAAGATCCACCAATAGTTAGATTTTTATATAAATTATCACATCGTTAGTAGCTTCCAAGGGTTGACGCCTATTCCTAAAAGCATAAAACTCGTTTAGGCTTGGGATAATTGCATACTTTCGCTAGTGATAACTGCAATTAAATGCTGATAAAAACTTTAAGTGCATTTATACAAAGTGAAAAAATTATTAGTGTGTCACTAAATCTAGAAAAAAAAGGAACGAAATTCAATCAAATATTTAAACGTAGGAGTTGGTGATTCAAAACCTCATTAGCATGATCACATCAACAATTCTAATTATTGACAACAATCAACACGAAGAGTGCTTTCATCTGTTGCATAATTCGTTGTTTGATCTTTTTGGGCCGTTAAGATGCATTTGCAAATGTGGACTCCACTTCAATTTTTTCAGTTTTAACCCAATCTATGGGCTTAGTTGTTCAATGTGTTTGTGTATTAATCAAATGCTTTACTCAGGAGATATAATATAAGGCCTGCTCTTTGTACTGTTGCAACCGTTCAAATGTTGCTTGGGTTGTTATTGTCATTTGGGCTTCCATACTTTTGGATTGTTATCCTTGGGGGCCAAAAATATAGAAGTTGCAGGAGTAGTTTCTTCGAGGACAATGGTGCTACATAAATCAAGCTCTCTATCAAAACTCTTGTTTTTTATGGTCGCAAAAAAAAAAAAAAAAAAAAAAAGAAAAGAAAAGGGGGTTTGTGTTTGCTTATTAACTTTTCTTGTGATTGTTCAGTTAGGAATTGAACAATAGATGGAATGACAGAAAAGCAAAAGTACTTATTATCCCATAATTTGGTTATTGAAATAAATTCAATAGCACAACACTCTTTTCAGAAAGCATGTATTCTTGTAATTGTTTTTAGTAAGAAATAAAAGTAAATCTTTAATGCACCGTCGATGTACAAAAATTTTTACACTATCGGATCTAGATACATATCACATACGCAAAAATAACTTTTAAAATTTAAAAAATACACATGTGTCATGCATCTAAACCTGATGGTATAAAAATTTTAACAACCATATCATACTATTGACCATACTATAAAACACCCGCTTCTGAAATGTCAAATTGAATATTATTTCCTAATATATCCTTAGTAAAATACTACATAACTACCTATATTACAGTAATTTTCCTCCTGTTACTCCCACCACTCCAACATCTTCACCGTATCCATTATTTTTTATTTTTAATAACTTAAATTTCAAGAATATTTTTTCTTCATCAATTATATAAAAAAACCAAGAAATGAACAATTCAATATGCTGTATTTTATGTGATTACTTCACAATACATGTTTATACTACTTTCTAATTGCACAGCCAAAATCAATATATATATATATATATATATATATATATATAAACCTCTCTACCGTATCCATTATTTTTTTATTTTTAATAACTTAAATTTCGATAATCTTTTTTTTCAGTAATTCTATAAAAAAAAATCAAGAACTGAACAATTTAATATGCTATATTTTTGTAATTACTTTTCATTGTACATGTTTTTTTCTACTTTCTAATTGCACAGCCATAGAATGTGTCACAAATCACTACTAGTATATATAATATAGGAGAATGTTCCTTGTGAGAAGGCATAAAAAACTGACATGTGGTATAAATTTACGAAATCTGTAGAGTTACTAGTAATAGTAAAAATAAAATATTTAACTAATTATCTTGAATTCAAATTAATTTACCTAAATCTTATTTTTATTTACTTTTATTTATTTAAAAATCTCATCTTGTGCATATATATCTCTTATAATTGATTATTTCTTCCGAAAAGAATTACAAAAATATATTATATAATATTTTAAAAACTATTTTATTAAAATTACATGATTTTTAAAAGATAGTCATATAGATGAAATAACATCTCTGATTAAGTAATGTACATAGTAATTAAAATTAAGAATCAATTTCTATTCGAAAATAATAGAATGATTTTAGACCAATAAGTTTGACACTCTAATTAAAACTTTAAACACTCTACATTTAATACTTTTTAACTAATTTGACAAAAATACCCATGGACAAAATCTTCTTAAATGACCTTTTATATAGCGAAAAACATTTTTCTCTATATCTTGTGTTTGTTTTTCTTTTCTTGATTTTTTACACATCCAAATACTTACAGCTTCTATTAACTATTATGAAAACCGGAACTTGTAAAAATAAGAAGGTTCACCTTGTTTTCACAAGTTGATTTTTTATTTTTATTGTTTTGGTATTGGAAAAAAAGAGAAAAATTAAAAAAAAAAGCCCTTCACCTTTTCTCGGTTATGTTTTTTATAGATAATTTTTTTTAATATTAAAAAAGTCACTTATTTTTCATAAATATCAAATATATTTTAATCTATATAAGAAATAAAAACTAAGTAATGGACTCTAACAATTATAAGTTCCTTAATTTTATCATTTCTTTTACTTTTAAGTTTTTGTTGCGGTAAAATTTATTAATTATTACTTAATTTTTTATTTACTTAATTATTAGAAATTTTAATATCATCATTATTCCTACTAACACACATATCATTCCAATCACCATATATATATATATATAGTACACACTTTCCCGTACATAGGACGGGGTACTAAACTAAGTAAAAACAAACTACTTAACAATGAAATTCAAATAGTTACCTAATCTTATCTTTAGTTACCCTTATTTTTTTTTAAATCCTCAATTTATACACACCACTTATAATTTTTTTTCAAAAGTATTATAAGATTAAATGTGTATTATAAATCATCATATAAGTATAAATTATTAAATAAAGTTAAGAAAATAAATATGTTTTTAATTATGCAACATTTTTTATCTATATATTTTGTTAATAAATTAATTTTAGATATATATAAACTTAAATAATAATTTTCATAAAAGTAACAAGATATTTAGCTTAACTTTGTCTAAATGATATCATTTCTGCAACCTAATTACTTTCAGTTAATATTTATCTAAAGGAACAACAATTTATTATATAACAAAAAAATAAAAAGGTTGTAAGGTCAATTTTTTTTTTTTTTTTTTGCATCTTCTTTCAAATTTATATTTATTGGTAATTAATTATTTATAAACATGTCAATAGACATTATTCTTATGTGACTATGTAGTCATAATACAATAAAAAATAGTTTTAATAGTATGCCTTATTATTGGCATTACCATTGGTTGTATTACTTTTTGTTTATTGACTTAGAGATATAAATAATATACTGGAAGGAAACAGAGTAAAAACTAGTGTAACTTTTATCATGTAAGATCAACATCTATATTTGTTTGTATTTTTTAGTGTACCAAATTTTTCAAAATTTGATTTGATGATATTTTCTAATTGATGGAAAAAATATTTTATGTAAGTGAAAAATATCCATAAAAAGTAACTATACAATTATTTTAGAACCAACACCACTAGAAAACTTTCTAACTTTGGGTTTTCAACTAACCTTGATACTATTCTTTTTAAAATGTAAAATGTTAATTGATATATGTCAAAGTTATGTAAAAAAAAAAAAAAACAAAGAAAAAGTATGATAATGTCAATCTAGCTTATAAAAATACCAGTATACTTTTAAACTCAATATTTTATAGCACTTTTTATAAAAGTGCTACAATTCACTAAAATAAACAAAAAAAAAAAATTTGTATTTTTTTAAAAAAACAATTAAAAAAATTAAGTTTTGGTCCAAATAATTCAGTACAATTTGATGATTATACTAATTATTAGACATAACAAGCTTATTAATCAGCTGAGTAGCTTACCAATTTTTTAATTAATTATTTGATTCAAGTATTTTGATCGAAATTCAATAAAATGATAAGAAAAACTGATTTATACTTAACACAAATGAATATGTAAACTGAGAAATAATACGCAACTTTTAGTTATGTTATTTATATACAAAAAATAACATAGTGTAAAAAAATAATGTTGTCAACAACTATAGATATAATGAAAATTAACTATTATTTATATTATCTATATAAATAAAAACTAAATAGTGCAAAAAAATCATAATATCTAAAATGATAACAAATATTGTTGCTTAATTTTGTTTATTTTACTTTATTTAATTATTAAAAATTATATACCATCATCATCGAAACTTCAATAATATTATTTTATAAATTAAATATATTTGTTTACTCGTGCATAACACAAATTTTCCTACTAGTGCACATGGAACACCCATTAGACCATTACCATATCCTATCTGAGGACTAAGACATTGAATTGTAGAACTACTACTACTACTCGATACCTTGACATAGGAATTGGATAAACTTAGCATCAACGGATATATAAGAGTATAAGCATCATCTTCTGTGTTAACTAGGGCTGGCAATTTCTGAGAATACCCAATAACACGACACGAATATGACACGAAATTAATAGGTTATGACACGATCCGAAATTTATCAGATGATTATTGGGTCAACCCGTTTATGATATGAAATTAAATGGGTGGGTAGACATTTAGGGTCAACCCGTGAGTTACACGATAATCCTTTAAGTTACTATATGAACAGATTTTGATGAAGTTTTTATTTTATTATAATTTAATATACTATATTTTAAAAATTGAATAATAGAATTAATATTAGATTATTAAATCAAACATAATAATTATTTTGAATATTATTCAAAAAATTTCAATAATTTTAATTATGCGTTTTACATTACTATAATAATAAGGTTAATATTAATAATTGTTTGAGTTATTAAATAATCAAAATTTGAGATTTTAACTTAAATGGATCGCAAATTATGTAATTGTTAAATAAGTTGATATTCTCTGTTAATTGTAAATGGGTCAGACACGAACATGACACGAACCCAAATGGGTCAGACATGAACATGACACGATAAGAAATTGGCTCCACACGACACGACACGACACGAACAAGATAAGAAATAGGCCCCACACGACACGAACACGATAAAAAATGAGTCACACCTGACACGACACAATAACCTGATAACCCGACCTATTGACACCCCTAGTATTAACAGTCATACGTAAAACATGTGACATGAAAATTAATTAAAAAGAAAATATACTTTCGATTCATTCTATAGAACTCTCTTTATTTCTTGAGTAAATCTTTCATGTACTTATGATCGTCGGTGTATAAAAATTTTTACATTATCGAATTTAGATGGATAACACATGTACATTATTTAAATTTCAGAGGTTATTTTTGCACATGTGGCATGCATATAGATTTGATGGTGTAAAAATTTTTGTACACCGACAATGCATGTAAGATTTATTCATGTTCTGATGAATATTCCGTTAGAACAAAGGTCCTAAGTCGTATCATACCCACATTGAACACTTGAGAAAAGAGGACGGAACTTGTATTTCCAAAGAGCCTCTGTCACTCAAGTCAAATTCTTTGGACAAGAGAGAGAGAAATTATGTATAGAGAGAACAGAAAATTCAAAGCAATAAATGAATTGTATTACGAATGACAAACAGTGACAATTCTCCTATTTGTGCTAGTTTTGGATGTGCTTGAGTGATTTAAGGGCATAAGAATAATTGCTTCATCACTTGGCTCAAGAAAGCTTTAATCGACCTAGATTGAATATTGGTAAGAATTTATGTCAAAACGATCAAATACAACCCTCCATTTGCATAGTGTACATGTATTGATTATATTATTTTGGTATCATTAGCATCAAAAAGTTCTTAGTTTCTTCCATAGAGAACTTATGTTGTGAAAAGCTTGTGTTTTGTAAATGAACGAGGAGTTGACAACATCTTTGGAAAGCATGAACAAGAAAAGATGTATTGACTACGAGTTCCTACATTTCAGGCACCAATTTTAAAAGTTTTAAGCGATTCAAGAACTAGTTAGTCATAAAATTAAGTCTTAAATTCAGGTATGCATCATCCACCAATCAACAATGTTTCCTCAAAATGTTAATCGACTTAATTTGAAGGATGGGAAAATTGTAATTTCGGTTCCCAAACTATGCGTAGTGCACAAAACTAGTTTTCAATTGTTGTTTTGTTTTTCAAACTATTAATTATGTGTAAAAATAGGACAAATTATAAAAAAGTTTAAATACCTTACGGTTTGGTCACGTGCGGTGTACATGACCATACTGTAAAAAGATTTTTGACAAAATTCATAAAATTGTGTGTAAAATTGGTCCTCAATTTTTATGGAGTTTAGCTAAACAAGTCTCCTGGTCAGTTCGATTATAAATGATTTAAACAAAAATCATTCAATTCATATATTATATAGTACAATGATGATGCTCAGAATTAGCACGTGATACATTCCCCAAAAATATTCTGGAGGTGCTTATGTGGTAACCTCATTAAGGGCAAATATGTAATTTCTTTGTGGGTTTATCTAGTAATTTTGAACCTCAACCCACATGTAAATCTATAAATAAGAGGGTTAGGTGTAGGGATATCTATCTGAAATTTATTTGTAAACCCCCTCATAATACAAAAACTTAATCCCCTAGACTCTTTAACTCATTTACAAAATTCTCGGTTCATCATTTGGCGCCGTCCGTGGGAATCGACATATTTTTCACTTGTTTTCACTGTTTTCAAATATCTTCTTCCGATTGATTTCGATTTTGATAAAGATGAAAAATAGAGGCACTAGACGCACGCTATGTACTAGCAAGGAAACCGAGACGAGTGACCAACACCTCGTGATACAAAACGATGAGGTAGAGAATCTCGAGGCTTCCGCTGAAGCTCAACAGAAACAAAATGATGTCTTAAAATACATCTCTGATCACTTTGAATCTTTCAGAGCGTTTGTCGAGTTACGCGAGAATCAAACTCCATCTAAACGCTCGAACCGAGCGATCACACTGCAGGCTGAACGATAATCTAACCGAAGATCTGAAAAACAACCAGTCCATACAATAGGACCAAGTGATCTATGACACAAAATCACAAAGTCGAGATCGGATGAGCGGTCTGATGAATCACATTCATCGACAAATCAACCAAAAAAATTGCCAGTGCGAAACAGGCTGGGTGTACATTCCTCCAAAAGCTCTGAATTGGGAGGACCCTCCTCGAGCTGTAAACAGCTCGAGGAGCAGAGTCTCAAAAAAAAATTCAAGAAATAATGAGGAAGAATAACTTGGTGCTAAATACCACTGCTCCAACAGAAATTGATAGAAAGATCCGTTTACATTCTCTATCAGAGTCGAGCCACTCCCGATGCAATTCAAACTACCAGATCTCGACCGTTACAAGAGAGACTGTGATCCATCTAACCATCTTCAGCACGTGGTGGCAGTCACAAGCCTTTATGGTTATAGTGACGCCATCCGTTGTAAATTGTTTGCCACTACCCTTCGAGGTCCTGCTCAAAAATAATTTCAGGAGCTGCCGGCAAGCTCAATTGTCACTTTTCACGAGCTGGTGAAATCCTTCTTTTGTCATTTCAGAAGCAAGTCAGTATTACAGAAAGACATGTCACACCTCATGAACATCCGCCAGAGGCCAAATGAATCACTTAATAAATTTTTGGACCGCTTCAACGATGAATTGATCCAAACAAAAAATGTTGATGAGAGGATTCTAGTTGCTTCTTTCTACAACGGCATCCGATGTGGGAGCTTCAACGCCGAATTGGGTACGAGGATGTCGGAGTCTTACTCTAAACTGCTAGAAAGAACATCGGAGTTCAGTGTTTCAAATCTCCGAGAGAAAGAGTCAAATAGGACAAAAAGAGAACTGTAGGAGTCACAAAAGGAAAAGATTCCGAAGACTTCGAATCCCTGATTCTCCAAAAAACTAAAGGTCATGGACAGGTTGAGCTATCCCCAAATCAAACCATTAGCTAATCGGGTGGTGTACCCGAACAATAATATTGAAGTCCAAACCTCAAGGACAAGAAGCCTCTCGAACTCCGACTTCACTCCGCTTAACATATCAAGGAGGGAGATCTTGTACCAAGTACAACACATGGGAGTTCTAGAGCTCCCTCCTCCAATGATATCAGGTTCTAATCAAAGGGACAAATCAAAATATTGTGCATTCCATGGTCAGCACGGTCACGATACCAAGGCTTGTAATCATTTGAAAATTGAAATAGAGAAAGCCATTCGAGAAGGGCACCTACAACAATTCATCAGCCGAGCTGTTGTAGAGTTCCAAAGAAATGTCAATGATAAAGCCAATCAGAGGCAGCCGCGCTCACCTCGTCAACAGATTCGACCAAGGAAGCCAGAACAGGAATAATTCTCTGACACGAGAAGAGCAGGTCCGCATTGCAGGAGTAATAAATACAATAACCCGAGGACCAGCAACGGATGACTCCAATAATGCCAGAAAGAAATACGTGCTGTATGTACCCCCAAGTGAGGATCAGGAGAAGCTCCTTAAACCATTCATAAGCCTCGGATACACTGCGGAGGATCTTGTTCCTAGCCGTATGCCACATAATGATCCTGTGATAATCCATGTGAACGTGGCCAGCTACGAGATGCATCGTGTATTTGTGGATACTGAGAGTTCGCGGACATCATTTTCTGGGATGCTTGGGTAACAATGCACATCGATTCCTCCCTGAGAAAACCCTTCAAAACTCTATTGGTTGACTTCACAGGTGATTCGGTTGTGCCTGAAAGACAAATATGCTCTCTTTATCCCTCGGGACTCTTCTGAAAAACAGAATCAAGATGACTAACTTTATCATCGTGGAAAAGAACATTTCTTATAATATGATAATAATTATAGGCCAACACACGCAGTACACATACAGAATTCTCTCCCCGTGTTCCATATCGGAATAAAGTTCATGCTGAGGGATGGGTTTGAAGGCACGGTGATCGAGAATCAGTAAGAGGCCCGAGCCTGTTATATGATGTCCCTACGATCTCAATCGCAATCCATGTTTATTGCGGACAAAGCATTCCTGCAAACTTTTGACGCTCCCTCCGCCGTTAATGGTCCCTAAGAGCTAACAACCAATTTGTAGGTGGGAGAGGAAGATTCGGTGTCACATGGCAATGCTGCTGAGATCCTAGAGTTGCCTGAATCTAAGGGGAAGGGCAAAGCTAAAATTGAGTCACAGGACAACGTTCCTATCGAGGAGTTATCACTGGACCCGAGCATCCCAGACAGGAAAATAAAGATTTGCGTAGCTCTTCTAGCAGAATTCAAATCTCTTCTCTTCGGACTTCTCTCTGAATACAAGGATGTGTTTGGCTGGACAGTTGAAGACATGTCTTCTGCATCCCTCGAGAGAAATTATCGATCATAAATTTGGGGTTGACCCAGCCTACAAACCTATCAAGCAGAAGAAGCATCTCTTCGATCTAGAGCGTCGCTTGATAATCGAACTCGAGATGGATAAGCTTCTATTAGCTAAAATAATTAGGGAAGTATTGTATCCTAGTGGCTTTGTAATCTAGTTCTTATAACTAAACAAGATTTGTCATGGAGAATGTGACAGGACTTTACTGATTTGAATAAAACATGTCCAAAGGACAGTTACCCGTACCCTCGAATCGATACCGTAGTTGATTCTTTTGTGGGATTTTATATTTCACATTTTTTTAGATGTGTTAAAAGGCTATCACCAGATATACATGGACAAGGAGGATGAAGAGAAAACATATTTCATCATTGACCGAGCCACATATTGTTACGTCACGGTGCCCTTCAGGCTCAAAAATACCGGAGCAACCTATCAGAGGCTCGTCAATAAGGCGTTTAAGTCTCAATAGGATGAAATATGAAAGTCTATATTGATGACTTATGGTAGTAAAGACCCGAGCCTTAGGAGAATCTCTAGAATATTTAAGAGAAACATTTGAGATGTTGAGATCGATTCAGATGAGGCTGACCCCAAAAAAGTGCACATTTGGGGTTCCTTCAAGAAAATTCTTAGGATTCATTATCTCTCACTGAGAAGTTGAGGCAAACCCTGAGAAAGTGCAAGCCATAATTAATATGAAAACTCTTGTCTCGGTCAAAGAAGTTCAAAGACTTACTGGTAGAATGGTAACCCTGAACCAATTCCTGTCCAAATCGACAGAAAGAAGCCTACCATTCTTCCAACTCACAAAGAAAATAGAAGATTTCCAATGGACAGAAGAACCTCAGAAAGCTTTTGAGGAGCTAAAAGCATATTTGGGCGACTTACTGAAGCTCACATCTCCTCAAAAAAGGAGAAACCCTGTACTTATACATTTCGATTCCAGATTTGGCAGTTAGCTCAGTTCTGTTAAAGCAGGATGAGCACGATAAACAATGCCCCATATATTTTGTGTGAGCAAAGCGTTTCAAGAACCGGAGAAGAACTACATGCCTATTGAAATGGCTGCCTTCTTCTTGGTAGTATCACCTTGAAAACTAAGGTCTTACTTTTACGGCCACAAAATAATTGTACTGACTAACCTCCCGTTAAAAAATAGATTGAGCAAACTTGACGCTTCTGAAAGAATGTTAAATTGGGTTATAGAGCTATTCGAGTTTGACATTGAGTTCAAGTCTCAGACAACAATAAAAGTTCAAGTTTTAGTAGATTTTATTGCAAAAAATTACGGGATCGAGAGCATCGACCTTGTCATGACAGTCGATCAATCGAAAGAACAGATCAGAGAGGACCTAGTATGGGAGTTTCATGTTGACGGGGTTTCATGTGAATCCAGAGTCGGGGCAGGAATAATAATTCGATCCCCAGAAAGGGATTATCTCACGTATGTCCTCAGATTCAGATTTTGGCAACAAATAATGAGACTGAATATGAAGCTCTCATCGGCAGAATGAAAATGGCCTCTCATTGAATGGGGATCCAAACCGTAAAAGTGCATTCTGACTCTCAGCTGACTGTGAATCAAAGTTTAAGAAATTATGAGGCTCGAGGCATAATATCTAGAGAAGTATCTGTCTGAAGTTAAGAATTGGATCAAAATTCAAAAAAGTGGATATGGTTAAGATCTCCCAAACCAAGAACACATATGCTGATACCTTGTCCAAGCTAGTTTTGGCGATATATTCTCATTTAACGAAGGAAGTATTAGTGGAGGTACAAGACTTTAGGTCTGTAGATATTGTAGGAAAAATCAACTCTATAGATCTTGCGGGAAAAATCTTAGATATCCATGCGAATTTCGGATGGATGGAACCTATAGTCAATTATCTCGGGGAAAATAAGCTCCATGAAGATCCAACTGATGCTAGAAGGACCAAGTATAGAGCAGTCAAATACACGCTTATTGTTGAAGTTCTATACAAAAAGGCTTATCTGTGCCAGCTGCTGAGATGCCTCAGTCCCTTTGAGGCTAATTACGCTCTTAAGAGAGGTACACGAAGGCATATGTGGGAGCCATATTGGACTAAGAAGTTTGGCTCGCAAAATTTTGCTAGTTCGATATTATTGGCCAACTTTACACACCGATGCAGATACTCTAGTGCAGAAGTGCCATCAATGCCAAATGCATCACCTATTCCACGAAAACCAGGTGCAGACATGGTCCCTATTCAGAGCCTGTGGCCATTTGCCCAATGGGGAATAGATATCCTAGGCCCACTACCAAGGACAGTTGGCAAACTTGAGTTCCTTGTAGTGGCAGTCAATTATTTCACTAAATGGATAGAAGTTGAGCCCCTATCCATGATCTCGGGAAAGGTCGTAGAAAAATTCTTCTGGAAAAATATTGTATGTCGATTTGGAATTCCTCTATTCTTATTCCTATAACGAAAAGTAATTCGAATGAGAGCCTTTCAAGAGTTTTTGCTCTAACCTTGGCGTCAAACAACATTTCACTTCGGTCGCGCAACCGCAAGGGAATGGATAAATCAGAAGCCTACAACCGAACCCTGTTGATGGGACCAAAACTCGATTAGAGCGAGCCAAAGGAGAATGGGTTGATGAACTATTCAGTGTCCTATGGGCGTATCGTACTACCCCTCGAACGGCCAATGGGAAAACCCCATCTAACTTGACCTATGGGTCCGAGGTTGTAATTCTCTCCGAAATTGGGTTGCCCACGGCTCGGGTCACACTTTGTGACTTGGAATGAAATGACGACGCCCTAAGAGCTAATCTGGACCTATTAGAAGAAAGAAGGCTGGACGCGTCTATTAGGTAGGAAAAGTACAAGCAAATCATGGCTAAACATTATAATTCCAGGGTCAAGAGTAGATACCTTCGGCCTGGAGACTTGGTGTTTCGAAAAAATGAGGCGAGTCGAGTATAAAGAATGGGAAAGCTAGAATCGAACTGGGAGGGTCCATATCGTGTAACAGAAGCACACAGTTTAGGTTACTACAAGCTAGTTAATATGAGAGGAGAACCTATCTCTAGACAGATGTGGAACATTGTGAAATTGAAGACAAATTATCAATGAATGTAATAAAAATTACTTTATCTTGACAGTAAAAGAAAATCGTACGAGAGGGCAGAGACCTAGTGGTCCCTCCTCAAGGTCTGAGGCTTAGTTGCCTCCCCCATACAAAAATGAACTTATCCGACCCTAAGAGATCTGACTCAAGTTCAATAGAAGGCAAATTTGAACTTATCCAACCCTAAGAGGTCCGGCTCAAGTTTGCAATAAAGTAAATTTGGAGGGTGAAGATCTAGTGGTCACCCCTTAAAGGTTGAGGCTTAGTAGCCTTCTATGAGATTAAGCTGCTCTGACCCTAAGAGGTCTGGCTCCAGCTCAACAAAAAGAAAATTCGAGCTGTTTCGAGCTTAAGAAGTTCGGTCCTCTCATATGAAATTCAGATGTTCGACCCTAAGAGGTCCTAAAAGGGTACAAGCCTAAGAGGCTAAAACTTTGGACTGGGATTTAATAAAAGTTTCCCCCTCAGGAAGCTGAGTTTAATTCTTGAACTCCTACGGAGAATTGGACAGGATTCAATCAAGATCAAACAAAGGAAAAATCTGTTTATAATCTTTAACACTTAAGTATTTTGAGTGTGATGCTCAATTAAGACCAAGCAAAGAAAAAATTTGATTGCAATATTGGATACTTAAGTATTTTGGGTTTGATATTATATTACAAATTTGTGGCCTTTGATTGCAGGAGATAGTTGCAGAAAAAACGGAAACACTATATTAGAAACAAAGTCAAGGATCTTAAACTATTACAATGTAGATCCTATCTATTACAATGAATGGTGTTATTACATCAGCCTAATTAGCCACATTGGAAGGTTCGACCAATGAAGTGAAAGATGGAGAGCAGGTTCCGATCCAAGCTATCACCTCAATAGATGCAGGATCACCCTAGTCTGAGGTCCCGATCTCAGGAGATCCAGGGATCGGTACGGGAGCCTTAAATTGTTCTTGTAAAGCATTGATGATCCCCTCATTGATGGAGGCATCATGCACAAGGCAGCCCTTGATAAAGTTCAGAATTCCTTACCAAGCGGTCACATGCCATAATGAACCCCATGGTGAAGGCATTCTTGGTGAACACCTTTAGCATTGAGTCTGTCTTTTTCGAGGTGACAAATGCATATCTCCCTCAAACAAGGATCTCGTTCTCCTGAGAACTGAACTTTGCCTCAACCAGCTCTACCTCTTCCTGAAGTTGAAGGATCATCTTCTTGATATCAGCAATTTTCTAGTCACGATCGGTGATTTTGACTTGAAGAGTCTTCTTCTCCAGCTCGGCATGGCGGAGTCTGTCCCGTACTTCATCAAGCTTGGCCTTCCACGCATCATATTTCTTGCCGGCTTCAATGTTTCATTTCATCTCGTTGGCTTGCATGGCCTCATTCACTTTGTGGTCTATAGCAGATTTGGCATGAGCCAGTTCCTGCTTCATGGAATTGATGGTGGAATTGAAGGAGGACTCCCGCTCGGCAATAGCGGGCGAAATTGTGATGGCCTAGGTGGTCTTGTCAAAATGACAAGTAAGAAAGTTAAAAAAAAAATAAGAAAACAAATTTGAAGAAGAATAAAGGACACTTGCATTCATTAGGCTGACGTGCAGCTCATCCAGCCTTTGCTGGGGAGTGAGCCTTTTCACAAAGCTCACGTCCCGGGGCAAAGCAACCAGCTTTGCCTGTTCACGAGCCACCCTCGCGAATTGAGCTCGATCGTTGATATCGATCGGTAGGGTGGGCCGGAACTGGGTGTTCCCCGGGAAAACAGGAACCGACAGAGGGTCAATGGAGAATCAGGACCACGGAAGGTCTTGTGACCCTGTCGACCTTTTCTCCTCTTCGGGAATGTACTTTTTTCCTCCTGGACAAGTCGAAAAGAAGTAAATTAGTAAATTCATAATGAGAAGGAAGTTCAGCTTGTGTTTAAGTTCTAAGTTAAGTAAACTTTACCATAGGAGGAAATGTATTGGTTGGATAGGGAGAGGTTCCTGAAACTCTCCCCAGAGCCCCTAGGAACAATGCTTGTACCAGCACCTAAGGCCTCGGGGGTGAGAGTGATGAGCTAGGGATCCCCATGGAGGAGGAGAACGCTGCTGTCTCTCTGGTCCACTTGTTGGTAACCCGGATTACCTCTAGTGCGGGTTGGTCGGTAGTCTGCAAAGCCAGGGTGACGACCTGGGTATCACCCGAGCTTCCCGGGCTTGTTTGCATCTCCGAGGTGACGTCTAGAGGTGCTGTGGGTATGGTACCGGCGCCCTCCGGGGATGCGTTGGCAGTTGCGGATGAGAACCCGCTAGTGGTGGACGGTGAGGGTTGACTTGAAGGGCCCGCACCAGCAGGGAGAGCAGGGTTCTCATCGGCGACAAGAGTGGTGGAGACTAGTCCCCTCAGGAATGCTCTGAGTTCTGCAAGAAGCCAGAAAATCAGTATCAGTATCAATTCCACCAGTATCAGTTTAAGAAAAAAAAAAAACCTATATGAGAATTGTAGCTCGAAGGAATGTTATGGGTGGGGAATAGTCCAGCCCAAGCCAAAATGTTGTTGGAAAGAATGGCAATGCCTTGCTGCTGGTTGTGGAAATATACTCTAAGGTTTGACTTGACGTGCCTCTTAGCGTCGATGGAGTCAAGAGGAGAGGCATTTTTTATTTTTAGGTTCTCTTTTGTAAGGTTCCAAGGATCCTGTGGCATGGAAGGATCGATGTACCGGACAAAGAAAAAAGACTTCTTCTAGTCGTTGATGGAAGAGGGGTTTCCCAATGTGAACTGTTTGCCTGCGGTTCGGGGAGAAATATAAAAGAACCCCTTCATAGGGGATAGTTTTAGCATCATTTTAAAGGTGTTTAAAGACAAGGGGATATCGTATAATTTACAAAGAATGGAAAATCTGGCAATGACCCGAATGGCGTTTGGGGTTAATTGGGATATGCTGATATCCCAATAAGCTGAAAGATGAACGAGGATGGGGAGCTATTGGGAGCCTCAGCCCTACCTCAAGTTGCGCCTGGTAAACTGTTAGGTAACTAGGAGGAGGCAGGTGGCCTCAGTCCTCGAATGATGGGAATTTCATGTGCACGTTTTTAGGGAAGCGATATCTATCCCTAAAAATTTTTATGTCCTTAGGGTCAAGGGTGTTCAGGATGTTTAGAATTTGGAGATTGGGGTAGTCATTGTGAGGAGGGTCGGCTAAGACGGGTTCATGAGGAAAGTTCAAATAGACTGCTGCCAGGAGAGTTTTGTCAAAAGAGTTAAGCAGCCTATCAATATCGTCTATGGGAGAAGAAGGTTGTGGTGTACTAATGAGGGAGGAAAGAGTGAACGTACCGGCCATCTTCTTCGATATGTAGGGCTGGAAAATCTGGAGAAAGCTTTGGCGAGTGGCGCCGGCTTGGTCAGCGAACGACGGTCGATAATTGGAGAAATTAGGGACAAGGAGGCAGGAGTGTGGTAAAGAGGAGGAGAAGAAGAAGTTATGTAGGGCTTGAAAATTTGGAGAAAGCTTCGGCGAGTGGTGTCCGACATGGTCAAAGGCAGTCGGTAACTGGAGAAATCAGGGACAAGGAGGCAGGAGTGTGGTAAGGAGGAGGAGAAGAAGTCCTAGATAAAGTTAGTGGTAGCGTTGTAGGGGAAGGATTTGGGAAAGCAGAAGGTAGGAATAGGGCTTACGGCTGAAATAGGGAAAGAAAAATGTGAATGGGAAAGAATGGGAGGTATAAATAGGGTGAGTTTTCTCCAGAATGTTCTATGGTTTGGGGGGAAGAACAAACAGTTTGAAATTCAATTTTTGGAAATTGAAAAGACGATGCAGGAAAAATGAAGCGTTTTGCAATGCAATGAAAAGACAATGGGGAAAAATGAAGCGTTTTGCGGCACTTTAATAAACGCAATAAATGAGGCGTGGTGTATGTAATTATGGTGCATGGGGACTCAGCGAACTGCTAGATATGAAGGGTAATCATCACAATAGTCACATCTCACCGGAAAACTCGCTGATCGTGAAAAGAGAGAAGAGGTTTTGTTTTTTGGGTTAGCGAGCCGGGATAAAATTCGGGCCTCACGGGTGCTTCGATTTGGGTTAAAGTCTTTTGAAATAGTTAAAACCAGTTGAATCTATACAAAAAAGGTCACTGGACCTTAGATGCGAAGTTCGGCGTCAAGTAGTCAGGGGACTTCGGCTAGCTACTGTCTAGCTCGGTTTCAACCTCGAGGATCGAAACCTAGCCGAGGGGACTATTGATGATACTCAAAATTAGCACATGATACATTCCCCAAAAATATTCTGTAGGTGCTTATGTGGTGACCTTATTAAGGGCAAATAATTTCTTTGTGGGTTCATCTAGTAATTTAGAGCCTCAATCCCCTCATAATACAAAAACTTAATCCCCCTAGACTCTTTAACTCCTTTACAAAATTCTCGGTTCATCATACAACAACATCTTAATACAATTCAACAATTAATAATATCCAAAAAAAAAAAAATGAACCAAAGGACATTTGTACCATAATCGGTCACTCAAGACTAGTTTTGTGGTAATCGAGACATTTTTCGACTCGTTTGTCCTGATAGTAGGGATTCCTAAAAGCCTCTCAAAGAAGCCATCCAACACTATAGATCTCTCATTTCAAATTTTATTTTATTTTTAATACCTTCCCTCTTCAGTAAGTTCCAATTTCTTTCTTTTATGTTATTTTTTGATGATAAAAATTGATAAATTTTCTTTTATTTTAAGTACTTATCGAAGAATTTTGATTTTGACCTTTATACAATCCTATAATTGCAATTCATTAAGTTTTTAGGTGTAGCAGCAATTATCTTTTTCTGATACAAATTGTCCATATTAGTTGGAAATGTGATTTGTGAACTAAACTAATAAAGTTTTAGCATAAATTCTCTATTAGGAAGCAACTCTTAATTTACTCAATTGATATCAGACGTTGAACTCTTTTTTATTTTTCTTCTTTTTTTCAAACTTTTTAACATTTTTTAACATTAATAAAATAAAATAACAAACCAGAACGCATTTATATTAAGATGTTATTGTTGTATTATTTAATATATGGATTAAATAGCTTTTGTTTAAGTTATTTATAATTTGGCAAATCATCTCAAAAAATGGGGACATGTTTAGGTAAAATCCGACTCTTAAGACTGGGGACCAAGTTGCACACAGTTGCATGAACATTGTCAAAACATTTTTAGAGTTAACGGCCATGTGCACCATACATGATAAAAACCGTTGGGCATTTGAACTTTCTTGGCATTTATCCTATTTTCGCGCACAATTGATAGTTTAGAGACAAAAGCGTCATTTCGTATAGATTGAAGACCGTTTTTAATTACTATCCATAGTTTGGAACCAAAACTACAATTCTCTCTTTAAGGATTAAGGCACTAGAAATTTAAAATTTGTAGAATAATGGTATTCAAATTTATATTATTGGAATTATGCATATTTAGGAGCTTGAACATGAATTTTAATTATAATAAAAAATCTAGAGGAAAACAGGGGCGAGTTAAAACTCAATATACGATTAGATTCTTAACCTTTTTTTTATTTGGTTTGGTTTGAAAAGATTCTACTTAATTCATTCGTAGTTTTTGAAAGATTAATCCAAACACTAAATTGAAGTCCTAATTATGCATTTACGGCCATATAATTAAGGTCCATGCCCCAATTGTAATTTTTTTTTTTTCTAGTTGTACCTAAGTGAGAGACTCGTAGGAGTACTACTTATCACATGAATTGACTAATCATATATAACCGAGGCTTAGGTAGCCTCAGAATAAGGCAAATACTTAGGTAGATTCGATTTTTGATCCCATTTGTAAATTCTGTGTTGTGGATTAAATTTTAGAAAATTTATGATATCAGCTGATGTAAGCAAAATTTTTTAAGATTTAATCATGACGACAAGGTCTACAAGTGGGGTAAAAAATCGAGTCTACGTAAGTATTTTCCTCGGTATAAAACACAAAAATGGACTTACCATGTATTCTCCAAACGCTCGCTCCCTAGGTTTTCTTTCACACTGCTCTTTAATACTCCTTTCTTATAGAACTAACATAAAGACAGGAAGATAAAAGAACTGGGGTTAACTTATTCAACCATTATCTGTGAACTCTTTCCTTCGGCTTTCGATTTACTCTTTTGGGACGTTTTAAACAGCTCTAACTCAGGAATCTGTTTTTTATCCCTTTTCTATCATACGAGAATCTCCTCTTTGGGTCAGCCGATCAACTCCTTAGGTTGGGCTCTTTACACACCTAACTTACTGCGTTAAAAGCCCAATAGAGCTGAGCAAGATAACATGTCCTATCAATTACGGTTTTGTTTTTCTTTCGACGGAACATGGTTTAACTCAACTTTTTTGATCTCCCTAGTACCCAATATATATATATATATATATATATGTGTGTGTCAACAAAAATATACTTGAAAGTTAGTCAAATGCATGTCGCAACAAATATACTCGAAATTTGGGTGACTTTGCATATCATCCGATTATCCTATATAAGTAATGTCGATCTTAGTTCATAGGTAGCCTGTTTAAGGTGCATGGACACTTGATTGGTAAAATGTATGAGCGACAATGAGCCTTTTCAATTGACTAAATTACGACAGCAGCTTTAATAAAGGGCCAGCAATTGCAGGGTTTACAGGCCCACAAGATACATTTTAAAGGAACCTTGTTCCCCTTAAATCAGCAGTCACAAGCGCTATTTCCAATGTAATGTAGTACATAAGTTTCCACTTTCCATAACAGGAGGAGCACCATAATTCAATTTGATGGGACATGAACTGTGGGATCCTAATCTCTAGTTTGCCATTTTTTATGTTTTGAACTATGATCTAAATTAATATACATTATTCATAAATAATGTGTAGTAATCTAAACTATGGGGTCTAAAGTGTCTTAGACCAAGTCTATTTAAAAATTTTCTAATTTTTAATAAGGTTTGCTCTAGCCTTTTTCATAATCAAATGAAAATGGAACAAAGAAGAGTAAATTACAAGGAAGTCCTTGTGGTTTATCTAATGTTTAAATTACTTCCCTATTGTTTGTAAATTTATAATGCATTTTCTTGTAATTTGGTAAAAATAAAATAGTTAAATATTATGTTAAGGACTGTTAGGAGGCTAAAATTTTTAATTTAAAGGGTTGTTTTAATAATTTAAAGCTTTTAATCAGGATTAGTTATGTATTTTAGCATAAACACATTCTCCCTCTTCTGAAGGAAATTTTAAGATGGTGAGGGGTACTAGACTTAGGGGTATTTTAAAATTTTTATACAAATCTATTAGGTATTAACTTTCCATTTACTTTACAGAAAAACTCATACCACAAGAGGTGCATTGTAAGTTATAAATCATAAAGAGAAAAAGGTGAATATTAACCAAATCATAAGGTTTTTTGTAATTTGTCCAATAAAAAGATTATACAATCTGAGAGAGAATAATGGAACAAAGGGAAAAGATTAGAGAAGAAAATATTGCCAAGGGTTCTTGTCAAAAAATCTGCATGTTTTTTTAGAGTCACTCATTCTGAAAGATTTGTAGGGCATTTATGCTATTGCTTCCCTTTGTTTATAAGTCTTTGGAAAGATTCAATATGTTTCACTTTTTGTTAATTTTTTATTAGGGCTTATAATCCTATACCTATGCGAATGACTATGGATGGAAAAACTAGGAGCATTTGCCACTTTAAGTCATGTAATGTGGGAATGAATGGAAAAAATGCTACTTTTTTAGTGTGGTCAAGTCTCATGAGAATATTGGCGCCATAGATAGTAAGAAAAAAACGCACATTTCCACCGATATAAATTCTTTTACATTGTATTTGGATCAATATATTTAAAAAAAGATTCGAAATTCACTCATTTGCTGGAAAAATTTATAAAGTCAAAATAGATAAATTTCGAATTTACCCAAATTAAAAAATTGTTTGAAATAATTCATTTTACACTTTTTATTTTGGGTAAATTTGAAATTAATCTATTTTAGCCTTCCAAATCATTCCAATAAATAAGTAGATTTGAAATTGTTCCTCAAGTTCATTGATCCAAACATAATCTTATAGTTTGAAAATGATCAGAAAATGGATAAGGATCCTCTCCATTTAGGGGGTAAATGGAGGATCCTCCATTTACCACTTTAGATGAATGACACATCATCTAAATGCATAATCAAAGGTCTTTGAGAGATATTTGCCAAATCATCATTTCTATAAATTTTTATGACAAAGCAAAATAGTTTTTATTTTCTTTTCCTTGATAATAAGTTAAATTTAAAAATCATTGTGATTTAAGAAATTAATCAAATTATTTTATTAAGATTCATACTATTTAATTAAAAATATAGATAATTGATTTCTTGTAACAAATAAAAATTTATAACAAAAATTTTAGTAAGTCATTAATTGGAGTAACATAATATTATAATTTCATTACATTTTTTTTCTCTTATACTTAACTTATATTTGTTATATATATAAAATAACAATTGAAATTACATAGTTTTAAATGTTAGAAATAGTAAAATAGTGTGTGGATAAAATCTAACCTTTAATTTAACCTATAGTGAGGTGTCACTCATTTAGAGTGGTAAATGAAGAATCCTCCATTTACCCTATAACTGGAGAGAATCCTTGTCCATCGGAAAATTCAAACTCTTTATTTTTTCTTTATAAAAAAAATATTTGCGTGGTCAAATTTCTCGAGAATATTAGTGTCTGTAGGGAAAGATCACTTTGCATCATTCCTTTTTTGAAGCATTCCAGGTCTCAACAAATATGGAATATGTTGAGGTTTTCTTATTCTTCAGCACGTATATTATTCGATTATGGTTTCGGGAATTTTTCTGACTGGTCACATACTAAATGGGAACATTAAATCTTTCTTGAATAATGCCACATGTGAATCATATGTTGGAAGAAAATCTTAATGTTATCGACTGGAATAATTCAGCTAAGACCACAGTTGATCTAATCCTTTTCAATTTTTAAATGTTATCTTATTCTAAGGATGATTTCTATTTATGGACATCAAGAATAGATACAAATGATGAGTTAGGAGAAGGGAACTTATAATTAATTGGCTTTTATAATTTTTGTTTCATATAAAATTAAATTCGGTTTGATACAATTATATCTAGTGAGATTTTGACAACAGTGTAATTTAAATAATAAAATATTTTCTTTATCAAACTTATTGATTATGAGTTTGAGTAATTAAAACGAGAAGAAAGAGGTGAATTTAATACATACATACAATATATATGGAAGTTGAGACTTTCACGTGGAATTTTTTGGCAGATATATGATGTAACTCTAAGCATCGATCATAACTTCACATATCTCTTCTCCATTTGGAAATGCTTTTATAAGTGCCTTTTTTTTTTTCTTTTTTTTTTTTTAAGTTTAAATTTTTTTTAAGGTCTATTATCATGTAAAAGGTTTTCTTCAGTATGGGTTGCACGTGTTATTAATTAGAGTTCAGACTTCAGAGAAATTTGGGCAGAACTTTGAAAAAGCATCGACAAAATTCAAGAACTAATTGTCGACCATTGATTAAAACAACAAATTTATACAATAAGACAAAGTAATAAAATTATTAATGTTCCATTAAATTTGTGAAAGAATGAATAAAATTCAATAAAGTATCTAAAATCATAAATTAGTGATTTAATATAATTTTGTTATATAAATTGACAATAATAATATTAAATTTGTGATCTTATAAATAATTTTTCTTTTTAAAATTCATAAATTGAACGCAATATCGAGTTAAAGTTCAAGGCTGTAAAGAGTAATTTACCCTCCCCATTATTCTCAAAACAAGTTATTTTGAAGTTTAGGTGCAACTTGTTCCTTTATCTCTTGCTCTAATGTTGAGGGACAATACGGACACTATCTTCAACAATAACACAATCTAAAGCACACTTGTTTTTAAGGGAAAAAATCCAATTTAGTCCTTTATCTTTGGAATATCGATTAATTTGTTCTTTATATATCACTAAAGGTGTTCAAAAGTTAATCAAGTCGAATTGTTGAGTTGAATCGAGTCAAGTTGAATTGTCGAGTTGAGTCGAGTCAAGTCAAATGTCGAGTTGAGTCGAGTCAAGTCGACAAAAATTGACTTGACCTGTTCGACTTTCGACTCGATTTTGATTTGAAATTAAATTAACTAAGAGATTTTTTGACTCAACTTTGATTTCAACTTCCAAGTCAAACTCTTGATCGAATATCGATTTGCAAATTGACTGGTTTAACTTGTTTATTGGTTGAACAACTCGTTCGACATTGCTGGTCAAATAAGTCAATCAATATATATATATATATATATATATATATAAATCTAATAATAATAGTATATTTGTGTAATAATATTCTTAATTCTTATATAATTAAATTTATATAATAACTGTACTTAATATTAACAATTATAATACTTAAATATCTTTTCTTTTATAATTGTTAGTGTTAAGTACAATTTATGTACTTGTACAATAATATAAGTGTACAATTTATTAATATAATAACACATTTGTTTCAATAACTAATTAAATGAATTACTAATTTTCTTTTAATATATATAGATACAAGAGTTAAGTAATTATATATATATATATATATAGTTAAGTGTTTATTGAAATATCTTTATATAATATATCTATATACACGTGTTCTTATGTTCATATACTAAAATTTGCATAACTTATAATTGTACAAAAATAAAAATATATTTTACATAGCGTATAATTTATATACTTATACAGTTATAAAAAATAACTTATTAGTATAATATTTTTACTATCAACAAGTATATTAAATACATTACTAAATTAATATTAGTATTAGATAGAGTTTGATAATCATATATATTCTTATATACTTACAGGATATATATATATATATATATATATATAGGTAATAATCATATACTTAAAACTATATATAGGTAATAACTTAAGAGTGATTGGTGATTCAATAAAATTTTTCTATATAAATTGATTTTGGTAAGTAGTTTTGAATCTGTGATTTTGTAAATTAGTTTTAATATCTTTATATAATATACACACTAATACATATTAATATATTAAGATTTGTAATATTTTTGCGTGTATGTCTATATATGTACATACATACATACAAAGATATATGTGTGTAAATTTGTACATATAATTTATTTGAAACTTGTATATATAATATATTATGAATTATATTTTTGTACATCACATTAGATAAAAATGATAATGTAAAAATTAGAATAATTAAAAAAATAAGATACTTGAAAGAATGGAACAATTTGAAGAAGGTAATATGTTATGATTATATAATTATTATAATTTAGTTATGTATTTTTTTTATTATCTATGAACTTGTATTTTGAATTTATGTAACTTGTATTATCTTGTTTTTCTATTATGTGATATGTTGAATTTATGAAATGATATGGAATTTGCAGGATAATGTATTAAATTTTGGAATTAGAGAATGGAATAGAAGAAGATTAAATGTTCGACTTATTGGACTTATTTGACTTACTGGTCGAACAAGTCGAATTTAAACAACTCAATTTTAATCGACTTTGGGTTTATATGACTTAACTTTGACTTTGAGATTTTCAAGTCCAAAGTCAAACAAGTCAAGTCAAACAAATCGAAAAGTCGAATACCAGTCGAATGAACACCCTTATCTATCACAACAATATAATTTGGTCCTTTGTCTTTTAAAAAATCCATTAACTAATCTAAGGTCCTTCGTGGAAGTCATGGACAAATTAATGGACCAATCCATGTGATATCATGTGATCGTTAACTTGCAATAGATATGTTATCAAGGATTCCGTTAGTTTGTCCATAATTTCTGTCATAAGCCTCAAATTAGTTAATTTTTTGAGGATAAAGGACTAAATTGGACTTTTTGATAGATAAGCGACCAAATTGAACATGCCCTAAAGATAGGGGACTAAATTAGTCTTTTTTTCAATTTTTAAGTAGTAATATAAAATCTTAAAATGACAACGAATTACAATTTAGATAGTAAGACGCTTTTCTATGATATATTGATCAATGGTTCGAGTCTCTGAGGGTAAGGGTAGGAGACAGGGTTTTTAAACGAAAATTAAAAGAAAATTCTTAATGTAATTTTTTAACATAGGGAAATCATAAGTTTCTATCTTCTGCATTTGCTTTGATTTAGGGCTACTTTATATGATTATTGCCTTTTTGGAAAATCATTACTTTCGATTCTACTCTTAATAATAGTTTATATAGGTTTAACTGCTCTCTTGATCGCTATGAATAAGCATTTGAATCATAAACAAAAAGGGGCTCATGTTTAGTCAAGGATTTACAGTCTGGAAACCATATTGTTCAGTTGATTCCTTTCTCACCTATATGATTATGAGGCAATCATTAAGTTGTATTGCCAAATTATTTACCATCCTATCGAGCTGTCAATTCTAAACATTTCTTTTTCCACCTACTTGTTTTGGAGTCTGCAAATTTTGACTATCGCGGATGTCTTTCGTTAGGGTAGATTTGTTCTTTTCACCTAATTTACTACACATAAGCACAAGTCAAGAGAGAGGTAGAAGGTATGGAATATCCTTGTGTGGTGGAAAATCAGACCAAATTTCCTAGTACAGTTTAGTGTAAATGCTTGGATAAATTTCTCAAATTTACTTTCCGATCCTCATATTTGAATTCAATTGATATTTTTTGTAAACAGTTATTTTAATTTAATTATTTAGCATCTTTGCTTAAAATTGATGGATTTTAAATGTTTATATCTATTGTGAAAAGAGAGTTTACTCCATTTGCAGAAGTTTTACCTATTGAAAATTAAATATTCTTTACAATTTTATGCTTCTTTTTTTTTTTTTTTTATGCTATTATAAGTTATTTGATCAGCAAAAAACCAATGATTTATGTCAAAATGGAAGTACCGGAGGCAGAGTGTTCAAGTAGACATGATGTTGTGTGATGGGGTTAGTCGCGTTTCTATAATCTACTATAATAATACGAGGAAGTTTATATTATTTATTTTGTAATGCGAAATATCTATTCAATCGTTAATATGACTGAAAAGTAATAATATTTATTATTTTTTAATTATTCAACAATATAAGATACTCACCTTATGTTGTGGAGTAGTAGCAAAAATTTTCTATTGTAATATACATTGATAAACATTAGGTACTTAATAAACATTAAATACTTAATAAATGTGCCCATATTTTAATACAACTGTCTGTCTATGTTTATAACTCTAGTTTTGAAAATAGAACGTCTATATCCCGGACTTTTTTTCTTCTTTTTTTTTTTAGAACCTTATACACATTATGATCTAAAAAGATCTAATCCATCAAAACAATTTGAATACACTAAAAAAGATGCTCCATCTAATAGTGTAGAAAGTTGCTTAATGCAATAAAGTTCCGTGACATATGATGCCTAAATTTGATTTGAAGATTTTTTAGAGAATGGAAGATCGATCGGAAGATGCTAATGGACATAAGGAACAAAAGAAGTGTACTATTCTCTCGGGATTCATATGATAAAGCTCTCCACTTTGAAAGGTAAATCAACAACCCTTTTGAATAATACCTCTTAACACGAGATAGTTTATTTATCTAATACAAAATAGTAATAAAATTTTTATATATTTATTTACATCATTTAAATAAATTCCTAATTAATTTAAATTTTAAATAACTGTGCTAAAATTTAATAATTTTTTTCTCATTAAAAAATAAAATATATTATATTCAATTATATGATTAGAGAAATTTTGTTATATTTTCTCGACTCATGCTTGAGCAACTTGATGACCCGATTTTGATCATTTAGGTATTCTGCTCATATAGGTATTGCGTTTGAAAGACACATTATAAAATTATACCTAAATCAACTAATTAACTTAGTTAGACAATAACTTGTAAGTCTACGTGATCAAATAGTAGCTAGTGAAAATAAGAATCTTTCTAACGAGGAATAGTGTACAAGTATCGACTATTTGGATAGAATGTTAATTGAAGGACTTGATTTAACAAAAGGTTTCACTAAAACTAAATCTAAGTGACTAAGAAAGCTGTTGTAGAGTGTTTTAGGTTTGGTTATCCAATTTTAGGGTTTTGGTTAATTAGGTGATAACTTTAGAAGACTAGGGTTATTATGGCTAAATTTAAAAGGTTTTCGCCATGGTTTTGAGCAATTTTAGTAATTATGTGTGTTCTTGTGCATTTTTGTTTCATGTGTTTCATGTGTGTTTTAGTGTTTGTACAAATAAATTAGTATTATTTGGGTTACAGTTAATGTATTTTTTGTATGGTTTTAGGGTTTTGGAAGGCGTGGTGCAAGGAGGAACCGGAGGACGAAACTGTTGGGATACCAAATAAACTTCAATATCATGACAACCAATGTTATCATAATTCGAATCCTTTATGTTTAATCATCAAGAACATAAATTAAAAACTAGATGTGGAAGTATAGCTGAATTCATAAGAATTGATGTAATTCTTAAATACCTGGATTTGATTCTTGAATATTGTAGTTATTGATTTTCTACATTACAACATATGTATTCTAGAGAATAAGATTCTCACTTTTCTGATGATGGGATGTCAGGAAAGGAACATATATAGAACTTGGGAACTGTAACCTATATATATACACACTCTTGTTATTCCTTAAGTTTTATCCATTGTAAAATGGGAAACAAGAGTTTATGGTATCTACACAAAAAAAGACCCATACTAATTATATATATATCTCATTTCATAAATGCTTATAAGGTGGATGAAGTCAAAATCTTTTGCTATCATGATCAAAGTGATCTCCAAACAACTCTTATATTAATCATGTCAATATAGGATGAAGACGATTTTTGTTACATAAATCATAACTAAACTCATTCTTGATCACGTATATCAACACAATCAAATGATATAAATCAAGTATAGATGTGTAATACAAAAATTATATATAATGTGATCTTAAACATATCTATTTCTAACTGATCCAACTTTATTCTTTATAGAGATCAAAGTAAAACTGAAATTAGAGTAAAACATAAATTGAATACTTTATTCTTGAAAATGAATTCTTTAATTCGGCAGAAAATATCCTTAGTCATAAGATGTGTCTTAAACTATATAAATTGAATACAAACTCCCATTTACCTGAATATCCTTATATACCATAACACCCATATGAGCAATATGCTTATGAAAGTCTTGGGTAGTAAACCTTCAGTAAGTGGATATGCAATAATGCAGTTTTGGGCCAATATGCTTTATAGACAGCTACTAAACCACTATAAACTCTTTATTTAACAACTTGGAACTTGATGTCATATGCTTAGACTTTGTTTAACTCTTATTATTGTTGGAATATAGAACTGCTAATTTATTGTCACAAAATAATTTAAGTGGTCTTTCAATGCCATCCAAAATTTGCAACCCCGTGACAAAATTTCACAACCATATTCCATGATTGGATGCCTTATAACATGCTATAAATTCACTTACCTTGGTGGAAGGAGCTATGAGTGTTTGTTTACACTTTTTCATAAGATAATTCTACCAACAAGCAGATAAATATAGCCAAAATAGATTTATGACTATCTAGACACCCAACAAAATCAGAGTCGGGATTCCCTATGATCTCTACCTTATCCAATCTCTTATATGTGAACATGTAATATTTTATTCTTTGAATATACCAAATAACCAGTTTGGTTGCCTTTCAATTATCCATTCTCAGATTGCTTAAGTATTTACCTAAAATCCCAACAATGTACGCAATATCCAAGAACGTATACAAAAACTTGAGCATACATTAGACTACCCACTACTGAAACATAAGGAATCTTCTACATTTTCTTACTTCCAAAATCATTCTTAGGGTACTGATTGAGATATAACTAGTCTATTTGAGTAATAGAGGTATCTCCTAGTTTGCTGTCCTGTACGTCAAATTTCTTAAGTACCTTCTCGATATAGCTTTTTTGTGATAACCCAAGGATACTTCGAGAGTGATCTCGATGTATTTGAATTCCTAATACAAAAGGCATTTCCAAGATCTTTCATCTCAATTTTTTTTGAAAGAAATCTCTTGGTTTCGTACAATAAGCTTATATCATTGTTGGCAAGAAGTATGTCATTGACATATAGAACCAGAAAAATGTACTTACCCCTACTAAAATTGTAGTATATACAATCATCAACCAAATTCATTTCAAAACTAAATAAGATAATAATTTGATTAAATTTGTGATACCATTGACGAAAAAATTTCTTAAACCCATAGATGGTTGTTCTTTAATTTGCAAACCATATTATTTGTATCTTTGGACACAGTTTTTTTAGTTGCACCATATAAATAGTCTCATCAATGTCACAATCAAGAAACATAATGTCAAAATATACCACTAAAGTTATTATTATCTTGAAAGAGTCTTTCGATGAAACCAGAGAGAAAGTCTCTTTATAATCAATACATTTCTTTTGAATAAAGTCTTTTCTGACAAGACAAACCTTATATCTCTCTACATCACCTTTTGAATTCCTTTTGGTTTTAAATATCTATTTGCAACTACCGGGTTTCGCACTTTCGAGTAGTGTGATGTGTTCCCAAACGTCATTGTCTTTCATAGACTTAATTTTCTCATTCATGGCATCAATCAACTTCTGAGAATTAATACTTTGCATGGCTTGATGAAAGTTTATTGGATTATCTTCCATCAATCGAATGTTATCTTCATGTTCTTGGAGAAATACGATGTAATCACCCATAACCGGTCTTCTCCTTTCTCTAATATGATCTCCTTAATAATATTTGTTCTTGAGGTTGTTGAGTTTGTTCTTCAGGAAAAACTTGGTATTCTTGATGAGGAAGATTTTCAACATTGTCTTGTGGTTATGGTATTGCTTCTTGAACAATATTAGGAATAGAAGTCAGATCATTGTCAATAACAATCATATGAAGAGAAATGGATTCCTCCTCAAAGATAAAAACAATCGTACGAAGAGAAATGGATTCCTTTTCAAAGATAAAGTCTCTAACTTTATCTTTCCTCCCAAACTCATTATCCTCAAAGAATTGGACATTTCTCATCTCAAAGAAAGATACAAATGTGAGATCATAAAATTTGTACCTCGAAATCGTTCAGCGTACCCAACAACATAGGTGCTGACCGTTCCAGTTTCTTTTCATTTGGCCTATAAGCCCTCGCCTTAGTTGGACAATCCCAAATATATAGATGCTTTATACGAGCTATTTGTCATTCTATAGTTTATAAGGGGTTTTGGTCGTAACCTTAGATATATATATAAGTTGGGACTCTATTAAGGTAATAAGTTGCAATATTTAATGCCTCTTCTCAGAGTGAACCCGGTAAGGTTGTATAACTAATTATACTTCTCACTATATCTTTTAAAGTTCTGTTTCGTCTCTCAGCAATACCGTTCATGCTAGGAAATCCCGATATGGTATATTATGGGAAAATTCCACACTCTTCTAGGAATTTAACAAAAGGCTCTAGACGATATTTTCTTGATCCATCATATCTCCTATAGGATTCACCACCACATTCAGATCTGATAGCCTAAATTCTTTTGCCAAGTTGGTTCTCAACTTCAGGTTTAAAAGCCTTAAACATATCTAGTAACTGAGACATCTCATGAATTAGATAAAGGTAGCCATAACAAGAAAAATCATATATGAATGTAATAAAATAGTTGACCATTCCAAGAAGCTGTAGGAAAAGATCCACTAATATCCGTATGTATTACTTTCAAGAAGTCTGAAGACCTGTTGACATCTAATCTCCTTATGTTATACAACTTTGTCTATTTCCCTTTAACACAAACTTGAAAGTTTGAAAAATCAAGGAGATCAAGAATTTCGTCTAACACAAGTCTTTAAATTCTTTATTTAGATACATGACCTAAATGCATGTGTCATAGTGAAGTAGAATTCTCTAAATAAACTAAAATGAGAAGTGTTCCTTTCTTTACACGTCAAGCGTGACATTTGGTACAATCCTTTTTTATTTGTTCATAATTCTTACAAAAGTAACAGCCAAATTCCTTAGTTTGCTTCTTTTGCTGTTTCTTTTGAAGTGGATCATTCGTAGCTTCTTTCTCCTTTTTTCTTTTCTTACTTTTGTCCTTAAAGGTACTTGTCAAGTGAGCACTTTTAACATTTTCTTACTTCCACCTTTGCTCTTCTTGCACACAATGAGAAATGAGCCTATTTAAAGACCATTTATCCTTTTGGTAGTTATAATTGACCTTAAATTGACTGAATTGTATATGAAGAGAGATCAAAACCAAATACACGGGCAAGTCCTTAGACAGCTCTAACTTTAGTGCCTTATGTTTGAAGCAAGATGAGACATCTCTAGAATGTACTCTCTTATGTTTCCTTTCTCTTCGTACCTTATTGAAATCGAGTTTGACAGAATCATACTTTTTTCAGCCATATTGTCTTTGACAAAATGTGTATTCAATTTCCTAAAAAAATTCCTTGGCAGTTTCTGTTTCGAACACATCACCCCTGAAAATTTCCAGAATTGTACATTTTATGATCATAAGACTCATGCAATTTGAACGATCCTACTTCTCATAGTCCCATTTATCCTCTTTCAAACTATTATTTACAAGAACAACATGTTTTTCAATCCTTAGCCCGAAAGTCTAGATCCATGCAACCAAGAATGATTATTACGTTTTCTTTTCATTCCTTAAATTTGGTTCCATTCAACATAGTAATAGAACTGATATTCGCAGATATCATCAAAGCTGATGCATAACTGAAAATTGAACAAACTTACATATTCACAAAAGTTTTGAATACCTTAATTGATTAAATTCAAATAATAGTAAGGCCCATCACAAGATACCTAACACAATATTAATATTTAATCTTTGGATAGAAATATTAATGTATAAGTGGTACTCTTAGTGTAGTAATCAAATATTGACAATAAATCCTATCAAACAATAAGTTTATCTTTGAACTGATTTATTATTCACATACGATACCAAATAATTGTCATATGTTTATTATCACAGGTGAATATGTAATTCGGCCAAATATTAACCTTTCTTTGGGTCAATAAATATCCGCATGAATTGCGTATACACAATCATCTTAATGTTCAAAAATAAATTGACCTATACATGATAGGCTAGTTTGATAATATGTTGTTTCGATCGATATATATTTTTAAAAATTAGACATCCTTAATTAATTTATCAAATTTTAAATTTTAAATATTTTTCAAAAAGGACTTAATCGTAAAAATTGGCCATACGGCACTACTGGTCATGAATGACCACTTGATTCCTTAATATGTTGGTGACATGCCCGTATTGATTAAAATCATGCCATATTCCTTCATAAAGTCATGAACATATTGTAAGTCATAGTTCATGACTTATAATATTTCCTTTTTTTTTTATTCAAAAAACCAAATAGAATAAAAAAAATAAAACCAAAATTTACTCTTATTGGATCGTATACCTAATGGTCATGAATGAAAGTTTATGATCCAAATTCTACAAGTTCATGGCCTGATTTTTTTTTTTTTTTTTCAAATTCAAAGACCAAAATAGAATCCAAAAAAGGAAAAAGATTAAAACCAAAATTTTGAATCCAACAATTAAATCCGAATAAATATAAAAAACTATTGGACTCAAGAACTTTACCCGTAATATAACCACAATTGTTCTTAAATACAACAAATTACATCCGTACAAAAATTTGCCGAATGCAAGAACTTGATCCATATAAAATAACATAAAAAAACTAATTTTTTCAATGATTCAACATGAAGATGCTCTGATATCACTTGTTGGGATATCAAATAAACTTTGTAATATTATGACAACCAATCTTATCATAACTTGGATTCTTCATATTTAATCCTCAAGAACACAAATTAAAGACTAGAGACGGAAGCGTACTTGAATCCATAAGAATTGATTTGATTCTCGAATACCCATATTTGATTCTTGAATATTGTAGTTATTGATATTCCAAATTACAACCTATGTATTTTTGAAAATAGGATTCTCACTTTTCTGATGATGGGATGTCAGGAAAGTAACATACATAGAATTTGAGGACCATGACCTATATATATATACACACACACACACTTCCCTTATTCCTCAAGTTTTGTCCATCATAAACTAGGAAATGAGACTTTAGGGTATCTAAACATAAAAACCCTTATTAATTAGATGATTTAGGCCTATTTAACTTAAACGATATTAGATCACTTTATATTAGATCAATTAATTATGACAGCATATATTACACGATATATATATATATATATGTGTGTGTGTCTAAGACTCAATAGAAATAGCCCAACAACTCCTTGACCTTGTTGCTAGCGAGCTTCCCAAGCGTGGAGAACTCGCTTCTGATGATCTCTCCAATAGTAGGCTCGCCTCTAGCAAGCTATTAAGCTTGCCGGTGGCGAGATTCACCCTAGAGGCATGATTTTTGATTGTTTTCACCATTTTTCAAGCGGCATTCGTCCTAAACTCAACCCCTATCCCTACTATAAAAACATATTTTAGGGGTTAAAATGAAGAGCCACAAAATATTTTCTTCTTCTTTTCTTTCGTCCTACTTGGTGGAGGAATTTTAGCTTTTTTTTTCTATTGTTCTTAGACTAGTTTTCTTCCAAGCATGTAAATTTGTTTGACAACTTTGCAAGTTTTTCTTTATGTTTAACCTACTTATTTTGTGCATTTATTTCATGTTCATTTAAACTTTTAAGTTTTTATTTTTTGCTTTCATCTTCTGAGCTTTCAATGTCTTCATTTTCTTGTACTAGTTTTCTAGAATTAATGTCTAGTTTATTTATTTTCTTTCCTAAGTACTTTAATTTGCAAACTTGTCATCAAATATGTTTTAATTTAGTAAGAGTTAGGATTGTGTGATGCCAATTTATATGAGTAGAGGTTAATAAGTTGATTAGGTGGTAAAATAGACTAATTAGGCAACATTAATAGGATTAAGGGTTAATTATAGAAATTAGCTACTTCCTTAGTTAATTTAGGTTAATTGAGGGGATATGATAATTGAACCTTTATTATAGACATAGATTAATATTGGATTAGAGTTAGAACTAGATCTTGGCAGACTAATTCACCTAGTTGGTTGTTAGAATTTTACGGGTAGTAAATCAATTTTAGTTAAATTAAGTAGTAGGCGGGATCCACACTTAGATTCCTTAGATTGTAAACTTATTTAATAAGGGATCGGGATTACGTTACAATTGAGAATCAACCTCTAATTTAGCACATAGGATTACTTGATTGACCTAATTAACCAAAATTCAAAAAATTGGCTAACATAAACTCTAATCCTCATTTTTAATCATTTCTTAGTTTTAGGCCTAGTTTAGTTTAATTTCTTTCTTTAGGCAACCCTAAGAATTAGCATTCCAATTAGGGGTGTAAATGAGTCGAGCTGATTATGAGACTTGAGCTTGAATTCGAGCTCGAACGAGCCTTAAAAATAGAGCTGGAGCTTGAGTTTGAAAATTTTGATAGAGTTTGAGTTCGATTTGAGCTCTCTCAAAAATAAGTAAAACGAGATCGAATTCGAGATCGAACTTGAATACTTTGATTTTTTCAGAGACACATATGTAATTATTTAAAAAAGTATAGACATTTTAGTAATTTTACATATATAATAAAAAATTTAAAAATTTTATATATGTGCTTGAAAAACTCAACGAGCACTCAAGCAAAATATACATATATTCGAAATCGGCTTATCAAGTGATTTGAGTTTGGGTAAGCTCGACTCGAATTCGATCAATTCGAGTTCGAGTCAAACTTTTGATCGAGCTGCTTATATCCCTAATTTCAACCAATTTAATCTAATTGACAATTGTACACCATTTCTCGTGGGAACGATTCCAACTTCCACCAGCTACTGTTTGACACCATATACTTGTAGTTTGTTATCCAGTTAAGGTTAGTTAATTTAGATGTATTTTTATAAGTAGAAATTTGTGTCTTATTAGTCGCGACAAGTTTTTGACACTATTGTCAAGGAGTGGTTTTCAATATTAATATAATTTGGTTAGGATACTAGTTTAAAGTTTTTCTCTGTTTAGTTGCTTCATCTATTTGAAAAAATCTAAAAGATTTTTCATTTTTGTATAGTTGAGTATCTTATTTTCAAAATCCAAAAGCCAAAGACCTTCCCACAGTCTTTTAATTAATTAATCAAGTTGTCCCCTTTTTATAAACAAGCATTGAAGAGTGTTAAACTATCTTGGTAGTTTTTTCCAACTATGCACACTCACCAAAAACAAAGGGAGTGGAAAAGTTATAGTAGATAAAGGGAATAGTAGAATATAAAAAGGAATGTAACTATGGTGGATGTTGTAAAGTGTTTTACAACCCCTACTCTTCTTTCATTTATTTGTTAATTGGTTTGGTCCCAGCCACCATGGATGGACCAATTCAACAATACTATAGAAATACATATATATATATATACATATATATATATATATATATATATATATATGTGGCTTGGATATAAACGAAAAAAAAAAAATCATCAATTGGTGTTTAGACTGTGGATGTAATCTCCTTCTGGTGTGTGATCGAGATTGCCAACAAGTACATGGTTCATGTGTACGTGATTTAGAGTTCATTCGAAAGCCCATGAAGCATTAATTTGACTTAAAGATCTTGTGATTCTAGTGAAATTGGAGCTAAGTCCTTACTTTTTGGTTAGACCATTTTATCTGACATTGATATTAGAGCCATTTTGGGTTAGATTATGCTATTTAAGGACCATATTTTATGAAATTGATATTTTATTTGTGATTATTGAATCATAAAGATGATATTTTCACTATAATTTTATTGTTGTTGTTTATGTGTGAATTATATTTTTGATATGTATGTTTTATACTCAAGCATTTTATTTTTAGGACTAATTCCATTTTGCACTCCTCAACTTTTATTCAATTCTCACTTTACACTCCAAACTTTAGTTTTGGACACTTTGCACCCTGAATTTTTAAATTAGTCTAGATTCAACCTTTTTTTAATATTATTTAAAAAATTAACGGAATTTTTTCATGTACGATAAATTCAGTAGGATGTACAAATATTCTGTTAACTTTTTTGACATGGTTAAAAAAAGGAGATAAAGTGAGATAAATTTGAGAGTTAGGCGTGCAAAGTGTCCAAAACTAAAATTCAAGGTGCAAAGTAAGAATTGGGTACAACTTGAGGAAAATGGAATTAGTCCTTCTTTTTATTGATTATTGTTTTGTGGAATAATTTCATAATGATAATTTGAGCATGCTAAAGATATACGTTTCTTTTAGTACATTTAAAATTGTATATTGTATGTTTATGGGTAATGAAATTTCCTTAGCATTTCATTAATGCCTTATGTTTAGAAAATTTTTTGAAATTTTCTAACGTATTTTTCTTTATGTGTTGTAGAGAAATATTATGGCTTTTAGGACCAGGACCCAGAGTTGCCCAAGGCATAGACGCATGAGAAAAGCCTCAAGGATCCTCGATCCTGTTAGGGCTATGATAGCTTTACCGAAGGAGAATCTACTTAAACATATTGCATTTATAAACAACAAATTGGAGGAGATTTATTTCACTGGATATAGGCTAAACACTTATAGAGATATTCCACATTCTCCTGGACACCTTGCCTCTTATTTTACCAACTACATTTGACTCAAGCCAGCTAACTTTGTGGAGGTTAGAGCTATAAAGCATATGACCATCTAATTTTGTTTTTCGTAGCTTTCTTTCGAGATAATTGGTCCCACTCTTTTCTACGAATTGTGGCAAGGAGAAAAAAGTATAGGCTAGTAGCATGTGCAAGAGTGAAGGATCTCGCTTATGATGAGTTGAGGCCTTGAGTGTACCGAATTGGTTCTGGATTCAACTCTCATATGGATTAGGAGTCTCAATTAGAGGGTTCGGGAATTGAAATTGTTTGTGTTAATTTATGTTTAAGTTTAGTTGTGGACATGATGTATGTTTATATTTAAATTTCGTGTTGTTTTATGTAACACTTTTTGTTAGTATAAATATTCTATGTGAATAGTTTATTAAGTTTCTGCAACAATTTATATTCTCTGTGTGTTTATATATATATTCCTTAAAATATTCTATGTTCTTTGAGAAAGTTTAGATCTAGTTGGAGTTCTTATTCAATAAAAAAATAATTAAGATATTAATCTTTGTGAAATTAGATTAATTTATAATAATTAAATGCTAGGCTAGTGGATGATGATAATTATTGCTAGCAATTTTTTGATTTTACTACTTAGCATAAGATTATTATTATTAATCACAAATTACTACAAAGATTTTTTTATTTTACTACTGAGCATAAGATTATTATTATTAATCATATTGAAATTAACACAAAGATTTTATGTGTGCATAGGTATTGATTATGTGTATTTAATGTTTCTTAGAAAAATGGCAACTATTACAAAGAATACTGTCGCTGAGCTTATTAAAGGTGAAAAGCTCAACGAGGACATATATGAAATCTGGAGTATAAAGATCCAGTGTCTCATTGAAGAACAAGTGTTCCTAGAGACCTTGGAAAATTTTTTGACTAAGCTTGAGCAGAGTAACAATACCCAGCATAACAGGGAACAAGAAGCTTATACTGGTTGGAATCATGGTTCAAAGTCGCGGTCGCGGTAACGGTCGCGGAACGTATCGTTCCACATCGGTCTCGGTGTATCGGTCGCGTATCGGACAATATACATATTTCATTATACAGGGTCTCTTAACACATTATTAAAGAGAAAATTAAAAACTATACAAAACCACATGAATCTACCGCCTCTGTCCCATTTGGTCCTGTTCCCCAAGAACCTCTTCTTCTTGGAGCAGAAAATTTAGGTTGACTTGTATGATTTTCTGCTCATTTTTCTCTTGCAACAACTACTTTCAAGTCAAACAGAAGTCTATCGTACTTGCCAAACCTGATTCAATGAACAAATTTCCATTGGAAAATTTATGGTTGCAAAAATCATCATCAACCCTTAATATGTCTCACATATTAACACATCTAGATATTTATAACTAAGACTAACAAAGCTCCAAAAATTATTAGATTTCTTAAATTAGTGAGCAAGTAAACAGAGAAAAACCTAACATCTAGATGTGTATAAGAGTGAGCCTCCAAATCTCTCTGGGACACATGTTCTGTGTCAGATTTCCTCTCACGGAGCAGAACAGCAGCAGAGAGATTTGGAGGTCAGGAATGCCTTGAGAGACTCTTGGAGGGACCAAAAAGACTGAGATGGTGGTTATGTCCTCTGCATTCTATTCCTTCTCTACCATTCTTACGTTGCTTGCTACTGTTTAGCTACATATTAGTATTAGTATAACCCCTCCTCCACTTCAACTCTAATACCCCTATATTACCATTTGGTTGCTGCTTGTTTACTAGTATTTTAGCCATCTGTGTACGTTTCTTATGATCAGTTTAGAGAGGTCAACCCAGAGTACTCCAGTTGAGCAATTGTCGAGTCGACTCGGCCGAGTCAACGTTTCATCCACACAAAGCGTCGAGGATCTTCCGAATCTTTCCGCTCCGATGCCTGTTCCGATGTCTCCGCTATGCCTCGATTCCGACTCGGAGCGGTAGCCTCCGTTCCGGTTCCGACTCGGCCGAGTCTTTGAACCATGGTTGGAATAGAAAGAGCTCTCTTGCAAGAATCACCCTACTCAGCAGCATGGAGAATGACATCATGCGGTCTTATTGCAAGTGTGATTTGGCCAAGGACATATGGGTTGTTCTAAAAAAATGTTTGGTGGAACGTCTCTAGCAAAGCTAAGGAAGCTAAATATTAGGTTTGACACCTATAAGAAGCACCCAAAGAACAATATGAGACAACATCTCCAGGAGATGGCTAATATGATTAGCAAATTGAAGGAAATTGGTACATATTAGCCATCTCCATAAGTTGACTGACGAACAACAGGTCCAAGCAGCCATATGCTTCTTACCTTATAGTTGGGAGCACATGAAGATGCACCTTACCCATAACACAAATATTATGAATTTTGAGGATGCTAAATGTCATCTTGAACTAGAGAAAGATACAATTGAATCTTCCCAACTTGAAGTTGAGGCCTATGTGTCTAGTTCAAGCACGCAAAAGAACAATGGTTCCAAGCGTAAATTGAAAGGTAGAAAAGGCAAAGGGGAACGCAGTCAATCTAAGAAAAACCAGTCAGTCCTAAAAGGGAATGGAAATAAATCCTAGAAGAAGGACAAATTGAAACTTAAGCGCTTCAATTATGGTGAGAAAGGACATTTTGCAACAGAGTGCTCAAAGTCAAAGAAGATTCGGGAGCCACAGACCATATAACTGTTAGTGTATGCCCTAAAGCCAATTAATTTTAGGGATAAATTACGCTTTTATATTTATGTATATTTTGTAATATGGCATTTAACGAATAAAATAATATTTATATGTAAAATCATAAGGAGTTATGATGTAATTATATTTTATTCGTGTATATCCCTAATCGTAGTGTATGACACTAGTATATTAGCACATAAGAGTATGTGGATGCTTATTAAGAATAAGTGCATCGGATTGACTCGCTAAGAGTATTTCACACGGATTATTATTTAAATGCCAGTGGATTAATCTCTTTGTGATAGTAGTGTAATGGTCCTTTGACTTGAGGTCATGAGTTTATCTTGACTGTGGATTATTATTCTTTGGCTCTATTAGTCGTTACTCTTAATGAGTCGCACATACTGTAGAGTTCGGGTATAATATGAATCATGAGAAGATAAGATATGACCAATAGAGGATTCACCACTCCTTATAATAGGAGAGTATGTCCCAGTATGGCCACTTCTTGAAATACGATTCGGAAATCTTTATATCTAGTGGAAATAGATTTAAGACATCTTAAAATCTATTTCAAGTGAGTTGTATTTTGGTAAGAAGTAAAGTCACGGATGGGTGATGTCGAACCACTTGACATATCTCAACACTTGGGTGGTCATGATGCTTTGCTAGAAGCCAATCTTGATCTATAAGTGTAAATTAATTAATTGGAGAATTAATGATAAATTAAAGGTGTTTAATTTATCTAATCATAATTAATTTAGGATTATAATTTATACTTATTACCAACGTGATTGGGAACCTAAAGGGTCAAGTCTCTTGACCTGTCTCTTATACACAATCTAGATGTGATAAGTATGAGATACTTATGGGTTAATTTATGAGATAAATTAACTTTTGGGTTTAATTATAATTAGTTATAAATATTAACCCAAAATATGGAGACATATCCTAAGATCCTAATGGTTTTATAATTATTCACATCTGATGTTACTCGATTAGAATTATATATATATAATAATATCTGTCTATATATATATATATATAGTAAAAGGACTTGTACTTTTTAGCCATAAGAAAAGAAAAGCCGTCAAATCCTTTTTGGGGAAAAACGTGATTGTCACGGTTTTAAGAAAAGAAAATAATTTAGGAGCTAGCACTCCGTGGTTTGGGTTAATCAATCTTGTGAAGATTCCTGATTTAATTATCTGTGTGGATACCATTAGAGGCCGGACACCTGTGCGGCTTGTGGATCGACGTCCCAAACATATTGGAGATTTTACTGCAATTTTAAGGTACAATCTCTATACTTTTCTTGTACTACGTATAAATTAATCAAGGTGATCCGTGATAGGAAAGTAAAAATTTTAAATTCCGCTGCGTTATATCTGATTTACTTTCTTACAGTGGTATCAGAGCCACCCTTGATTTAATTTATGATGTAGTTGTATTTAGTTGTCATGAATATTGAATTATTTTCCAAACTATATGAATTTTTGAATTTTATTTATAAAAAAATTTATAAAAAAAAAAAAAGGTGGGACCCGTGAATTTGATCACGGTCGTGCAATCAAGATGACATCATCTTGAATTCAAGATGACGTCATCTTGAATTGAAGGACCCGTGAATTTGATTCACGCAAATTCACGGGTATTCAATTGAAGAAGATTGCATTAGTCACTTTTAGTGACACATGTGGATTTTGTCGCTAAAAGTATTTAATAAGTTAAATTATTTTTAGCGACAGTTATTTAATATTTTCATACAACAGGTTTTTCTAAATTTTGATTTTTGAAATCACCAATTAATTTTTGACAATTGTTGTTTAAAATTAATTGACAAGATTTAGAAACTTTCTTTGTTTTAATTAGATTAAAATTTAGAAAGTATAAAACTTTTGAAAATATTTATTTAATTCTAATGAGATTAGAATTAGGTAATTTGTTTAAATTTTAGAAATTTATTATTTTCAATGAGATTCGTAATTTATCCCTTCAATTAGATTGAAATTATGAAATATAGTGATTCATGATTAGATACTAAATACGGATTTATGCTTTTATTTAATTATTGAATTAAATAATTGCATGATGGATGATTATGGATTAACATCTAGATTGTATTAAGTTTGATCTATATGGTTCAAATTCAATGGTTGTAAATTTTCAAATAGGGCCTGCGTGTCCCGCCTTTCTCTATTATTCAATGTAATTCTTTTCTCATCTCAATCCTCGAATGTAACCACTAATAGATTTCTTAACCAATCATGTAATGTACATAGATGTAGGTTAGGGATAGGATTGAATATCTAAAATGTTTAGATAGAATTACATTTGTAATGTACAAGATGTCAATATGGAGACGGCGGAAAAGTGCAACCTAGAAGGAAATTTTCAAGAGTTGAAGATTACCCTTAGAATTTGACCACCTAGTTTCCTTCGTGACTCAAGGAAACTAGTTTAGTAAAAGTTCATAATCATCCATGGTTTTATGCATGTTTTATTTATTATATGATGATATGATAATATTGCATGAAAAATGATGAGACCTAATAAAATAAATAAAAGAAAATCCCTCAAATTAATATTAAGTCTGATTAAGTTGCCTTCCATTATTATAGCAACAAACGAGAGTTCTTCTTAGATTTAACTTGTTGGGCTAATCCAAGGTTACTCTACGTTGGACATGTTTGAGCTATGAGATGAGATCTCTGAATAATGGGCATGACTTAACGGAGGCATATAATTTGTTGGGTAAACTCAAGGTTATATGTCTTTGAGGCAAAGGTTAGGAGTCACATATGATGTGCTATCAAAGAGTTGATACCTAACTATCTAGGAATTACAAAGAGTTGTTAACAATATTATATTATTTATTAAACAATCTTCAATTAGTTATATAGTGGGAGCAAAACCAAATTAAAAGAAAGTCCATATTATATTTTGGTTTTGTTAATGCATAAATAACAAATACTTATACTATCTTTATTTATGTGTTGTAGAATATGAGTAATAACGTCAATTTACGTCCCATTTTATATGATAACAAACTCACTGGGCCAAATTTTCCGGACTGGCATCGTAACTTGAGAATTGTTCTCAAGCATGAGAAAATTGGCCATGTTCTTGATCAACATATTCCTGATGTCCCAGCGGGGATGCTAATGAAGCAGTTCAGAATGCTTATCGTACAACACATAAATAAAGATAGTATAAGTACTGTCTCTTATACACATCTCATGTGTGAGAACAATTCTCAATAAAATGGTGATGCCAGTCCGGAAAATATGGATGCTCACTCTATGATTATTCATATCAAGGAGTTGTTTGATGAAGAATCTAGGAATGAGAGGTATGAGACCTCTAAAGAGCTATTCCGTTGTAAGATGGCAGAGGGTTCTTCAGTAGCAATTCATGTATTGAAGATTATCGGACTAATTGAAAAATTAGAACGATTGGGATTTAAGCAAAATCATGAGTTAAATGTTGACTTAATTTTGCAATCTCTGCCTGATAGCTTTTCACAGTTCGTGATGAATTACAATATGAATAAATTATCCACAACTCTCACTGAACTGTTGAATATGCTAAAAACTGCTGAGGCAACTATTAAAAAGGAAAGGAAACAAGTGATGGTTGTTGATTCTTCTATTAAGAAGAAAAAGAAATCCAAGATTGGTTTTGTGAAAGCCAAGTCTGGGTTAAAACCAACACATGTGATCAAGAAGGATAAAGCCAAGGGTAATTGTTACTATTGTGGAAACGAAGGGCACTGAACAAAGGAACTGTAAGGCTTATATTGTTCTTAACAAGCAGAAGAGGTCTAATGAAGCTTCACTTCAGATATGTTTATGATAGACTGGGTTCCTTATCTAGATTGTAAAGCTAGCATCCTGGGTATTAGATACCGGATCTGCATTTCATATTTGTAAAAATATGCAGGGACTAAAGAGAAGTAGAATGTTGGCCAAAGGAGAAGTAGACCTACGCGTGGGAAATGGAGCAAATGTTGCTGCATTAGCCGTAGGGACTTATTGTCTTTCTTTGCCTAGTGGTCTTGTTTTAGAACTTAAAGACTGTTATTATGTTCCATCTCTTATTAGAAATATTATTTCTATTTCGTGTTTAGACACTGATGGTTTTGTCATTATGCAAAAGAATAAATGTTGTTCTTTTTCACGTGATGGCATTGTGTATGGAACTGCTATTTTAAATAATGGTCTTTATATTCTAGACATGGAAAATCCAATTCTCAACATAAATTCAAAAAGGTCCAAAATTGATAATGCCTTTTGAAACAATCTTTCCTTTGGCATTGTAGACTTGGTCATATAAATGAGAAACGCATTTCCAAATTACATAACAATGGTTATTTGGGATCATTTGATTATGAATCATATGACATATGTGAATCTTGTTTACTTGGTAAAATGACCAAATCATCTTTTACTGGAAAAGGTGATAGATCTAGTGAATTGTTGGGGCTAATACATACTGATGTTTGTGGTCCTATGTCAATTCATGCTAGAGGAGGTTTTTCATACTTCGTTACTTTTACGGATGATTACTCAAGATATGCCATGTTGTATGACTGTCTCTTATACACATCTTGAGCCTTTGAAAAGTTCAAAGAATTCAGGAATGAAGTTGAAAAACAACTTGGTAAATGTATTAAAATACTTCGATCAGATCGAGGTGGGGAATACTTGAACCAAGAGTTTCAAGATTATCTTAAGGAGAATGGGATTCTACCTCAATGGACTCCTCCTTATACACCACAGCTAAATGGTGTATCCTGAAAGACGTAATCGAACTCTATTAGATATGGTTCGATCAATGATGATCTTTGCAGACCTCCAAAAATTGTTTTGGGGCTATGCTCTTAATACTGCCTCCCATTTACTAAATCATGTTCCATCAAAAGTTGTTGATTCCACTCCGTATGAGATATGGTTTGGAAAGAAACCTAAACTTTCATATTTGAAGGTTCTTAATGCTGTACTCTTGTGACAAGGGTAGAATCTGTATAAGAACAGAACCTAAATGATAAATACTATTTGTATTATAAGGAAACGTGGTGATATTATCTCTATCAATCCTATCCAAACTAAGAATAATAATCTTACAAACATCATTATGTGCATAGACATAAGCATTCATAGCATATCCTCTGCCTCTTATATAGATCTAGAAGAAGTTCAAGAAACACAACATTGGTATTGATCAACAAATGGAACAAGAGCTTCAATCACATGATGATGTAATTGAGGATGAAGCTATTGATACACAAACTCTTGCGCGTAGGACTACTAGGATACGTCGTGCTCCAAAGAAATTTGAATTTCTTGTAAGTGGGTACAATGATGTATTAATCATTACGAATGATGAACCTATATCTTACGAAGAAGCATTATCTGATAAGGACTCTCAGAAGTGGCTTATAGCCATCTAAATCTGAAATGGATTCCATGTATGACAATAAGGTATGGACCTTAGTCGATCCACCTGAAGGGATTAAACCCATAGGGTGCAAATGGGTCTTTAAGAGAAAGACCGACATGGATGGTAATGTGATTCTTCTATAAGGCAGCATTGCAACTGGTGAAAAAGTTGTACATCAAAGACAACTCACTTGACTTTGATGAAACTTTTTCACCAGTTGCAATGCTGAAATCTATTCGAATTTTACACATCGATAGCTGCATATTATGATTATGAGATTTGGCAAATGGATGTAAAAACTGCTTTCCTTAATGGAAATTTACAGAAGAGGTGTATATGATACAACTCGAAAGATGTGTATCCCAGACACTGTCTAACAAAGTGTGCAAGTTACAAAGGTCTATTTATGGACTAAAGCAGGCTTCTAGGAGTTGGAACATCCGTTTTGATGAGATAATCAAAGTGTTTGATTTTATCAAAAATGAGGATGAACCATGTGTATACAAGAAGGTGAGTGGGAGCGCCATTATTTTCTTGATACTTTATGTGGATGACATATTGTTGATAGGAAACGACATACCTATGCTTCAAAGTGTAAAGGTATGGTTGTCCAGAAATTTTTCTATGAAAGATTTAGGAGAGGCAACCTATATTCTTGGAATGAGGATCTATAGAGATAGATCTAAGAGGTTGCTTGGTCTTACTCAATCAACGTACATAGATAAGATGCTAAAGAGGTTTAGCATGGATCAATCAAAGAAAGGTTACTTACCAATGTCTCATGGTGTGTACCTTTCTAAAGACATGTGTCCTAAGACAGATGTCGAAAGAGATAGCATGAAAATGATCCCATATGCTTCGGCTATAGGTTCTATTCTAATGTATGTATGCTATGCTATGTACTAGACCCGATGTCTCCTATGCTCTAAGTGTTACGAGCAGGTTTCAATCTAACCCAGGGAGTGGTCATTGGATAGCCGTCAAGAATATTCTTAAGTACTTGAGAAGGACTAAAGATTTATTCTTGATCTATGGTGGGCAAGAATTGACCGTTCGTGGATATTCAGATGCTAGCTTTCAATCTGATAAGGACGATAGCAAGTCGTAATCTGGATATGTGTTTACTCTAAATGGTGGTGCGGTGAGTTGGAAAAGTTCCAAACAGACACCACGGCTGATTCTACAATCGAAGCCGAATACATTGCGCTTCGAAAGAAAGAGGCGCTTTGGATCAGAAGTTTGTGGTGAACTTGGAGTGGTTCCTTCCATTAGTGATCCTATACTCTTGTATTGTGATAACAATGGAGCTATTGCACAAGCAAAGGAACCTGTGTCTCATCGATGTGTATAAGAGACAGATAATTAATAACTCAAAAAATTTCGTTCATTGCAGCAACATTTGCTCCATTTCCCACGCGTAGGTCTACTTCTCCCATTACGATCCGTTCACTAAAGCCTTGTCCCAGAAGAAACATGAGAGTCATGTTAACTCATTCGGTCTTAAGCACATGAATGATTGGCTTTAGTGCAAGTGGGAGTTTGTTAGTGTATGCCCTAAAGCCAATTAATTTTAGGGATAAATTACGCTTTTATATTTATGTATATTTTGTAATATGGCATTTAACGAATAAAATATTTATATGTAAAATCATAAGGAGTTATGATGTAATTATATTTTATTCGTGTATATCCCTAATCGTAGTGTATGACACTAGTATATTAGCACATAAGAGTATGTGGATGCTTATTAAGAATAAGTGCATCGGATTGACTCGCTAAGAGTATTTCACACGGATTATTATTTAAATGCCAGTGGATTAATCTCTTTGTGATAGTAGTGTAATGGTCCTTTGACTTGAGGTCATGAGTTTATCTTTATGTGGATTATAGGAGTCCATTGAGGTAGAATCTCATTCTCCTTAAGATAATCTTGAAACTCTTGTTTGTGCCTTCTTCCCCCTCACGTGAATGGGATCAACTCTTCATATCTTATCTAGATGTGTATAAGAGACAGTACTGGCTGTACTCCAAGATGGCCACTTCTTGAAATACGATTCGAAATCTTTATTAAAGTGGAAATAGATTTAAGAGTGTCTTAAAATCTATTTCAAGTGAGTTGTATTTTGGTAAGAAGTAAAATTTGATTAATTCGATAAGAGTTGGCATTACATCTGTATTCTTGAATTAATCGGGATATAGGTTGGTGAAAGGATATTAATTACAGGAGAACTAGTCACGGATGGGTGATGTCGAACCACTTGACATATCTCAACACTTGGGTGGTCATGATGCTTTGCTAGAAGCCAATCTTGATCTATAAGTGTAAATTAATTAATTGGAGAATTAATGATAAATTAAAGGTGTTTAATTTATCTAATCCTAATTAATTTAGGACCTTATAATTTATACTTATTACCAACGTGATTGGGAACCTAAAGGGTCACACACTTAAGGATAATTAATTCAGGATTAAAATGATTTGATAAGTATGAGATACTTATGGGTTAATTTATGAGATAAATTAACTTTTGGGTTTAATTATAATTAGTTATAAATATTAGGAGTTAATATGTGAGACATATTAAGAGTCCTAATGGTTTTATAATTATTCATATACCCATGACCCAAACTGATTAGAATTTGTAATTCTCTAAACCCAATTTGATTGGGATACTATATTATTATATATATATATATATATATATATATATAGTAAAAGGACTTGTACTTTTTCGGCCATAAGAAAAGAAAAGCCGTCAAATCCTTTTTGGGGAAAAACGTGATTGTCACGGTTTTAAGAAAAGAAAATAATTTAGGAGCTAGCACTCCGTGGTTTGGGTTAATCAATCTTGTGAAGATTCCTGATTTAATTATCTCGTGGATACCATTAGAGGCCGCACCTTAGGACATCTAGATGTGTAAAAGAGACAGATATGTGTCAATTACAGATGGTACAATCTCTCTTATACACATGTAGATGTGTATTTAAATTAATCAGTAGGCTTTTCCGTGATAGGAAAGTAAAAATTTTAAATTCATGCGTTATATCCGATTTACTTTCTTACAAAGGTGGTATCGAGCCACCCTTGATTTTAAATACAACTACAAGATAAACACAGCAACATAGCACATCTAGATGTATATAAGAGACAGGAGTGGAATCAACAACTTTAAATTTATAAAAAAAAAAAAAAGGTGGGACCCGTGAATTTGATCACGGTCGGCAATCAAGATGACATCATCTCTGAATTCAAGATGACGTCATCTTGATGTGTATAAGAGACAGGTAATTTGATTCACGCAAATTCACGGTATTCAATTGAAGAAGATTGCATTAGTCACTTTTAGTGACATAATATTCATATTTGTATAAAATATGTAATAAGTTAAATTATTTAAGTCTCTTAAAGGATTATTTTCTAATACGATTAGGAAATAATAATTTTTCTCCATAAAATATTTTTTATAAATAATTCAAAATTGATAATTTCAATTAGATTGAAATTATGAAATATAGTGATTCATGATTAGATACTAAATACGGATTTATGCTTTTATTTAATTATTGAATTATTTAATTGCATGATGGATGATTATGGACATGTTAAGACCAATTTGATTGTGTTTGATTTATATGGTTCAAATTCAATGGCTGTAAATTTTTAAAATAGGGCACGACACGTCCGCCTTTCTCTATTATTCGAATGTAATTCTTTTCTCATCTCAATCCCTCGATTAGGGATATACTCGAGATGCAATTAAATAATCATGTAATGTACATAGATGTAGGTTAGGGATAGGATTGAATATCTAAAATGTTTAGATAGAATTACATTTGTAATGTACAAGATGATGGAGACGGCGGAAAAGTGCAACCTAGAAGGAAATTTTCAAGAGTTGAAGATTACCCTTAGAATTTGACCACCTAGTTTCCTTCGTGACTCAAGGAAACTAGTTTAGTAAAAGTTCATAATCATCCATGGTTTTATGCATGTTTTATTTATTATATGATGATATGATAATATTGCATGAAAAATGATGAGACCTAATAAAATAAATAAAAGAAAATCCCTCAAATTAATATTAAGTCATACGGAGTGGAATCAACATTTACCCAAATGGGCATGACTTAACGGAGGCATATAATTTGTTGGGTAAACTCAAGGTTATATGTCTTTGAGGCAAAGGTTAGGAGTCACATATGATGTGCTATCAAAGAGTTGATACCTAACTATCTAGGAATTACAAAGAGTTGTAATTGGTAAGAGTTACCTACCTTTCGAAATTATTTTGGTTTGTTGGGTAAACCCAAGATCAAAATAATTAGATGGGATCCTAGCCCACTAGGGGTTATGTGATAGCTCCGAATCAATATGTGAGGGTTATTGATTTGAATTAAAATAGTGGGAGCAAAACCAAATTAAAAGAAAGTCCATATTATATTTTGGTTTTGTTAATGCATAAATAACAAATACTTATACTATCTTTATTTATGTGTTGTAGAATATGAGTAATACAGAATGCTTATCGTAAGCACATAGAGGATAATGATACTGCCTCTTGTATCATGTATGGCCTCTATGAGTTCTGAATTGCAGTGCTTTATGTACAATATGGATGCTCACTCTATGGGTTTAATCTCAAGGAGTTGTTTGATGAAGAATCTAGGAATAAGAGGTATGAGACCTCTAAAGACCCACTACAATATGAATAAATTATCCACAACTCTCACTGAACTGTTGAATATGCTAAAAACTGCAGATACAACTATTAAAAAGGAAAGAAACAAGTGATGGTTGTTGATTCTTCTAATAAGAAGAAAAAGAAATCCAAGATTGGTTTTGTGAAAGCCAAGTCTGGGTTAAAACCAACACATGTGATCAAGAAGGATAAAGCCAAGGGTAATTGTTACTATTGTGGAAACGAAGGGCACTGGAAAAGGAACTGTAAGGCTTATATTGATACTTTGAAGCAGAAGAGGCTTAATGAAGCTTCTACTTGGTATGTTTATGATTGAGATCAATATTTCTACTTCTAAATCAGATTCCGGGTATTAGATACCGGATCGCATTTCATATTTGTAAAAATATGCAGGGTATCAAATGCAGAAGTAGAATGTTGGCCAAAGGAGAAGTAGACCTACGCGTGGGAAATGGAGCAAATGTTGCTGCATTAGCCGTAGGGACTTATTGTCTTTCTTTCGCCTAGTGGTCTTGTTTTAGAACTTAAAGACTGTTATTATGTTCCATCTCTTATTAGAAATATTATTTCTATTTCGTGTTTAGACACTGATGGTTTTGTCATTATGCAAAAGAATAAATGTTGTTCTTTTTCACGTGATGGCATTGTGTATGGAACTGCTATTTTAAATAATGGTCTTTATATTCTAGACATGGAAAATCCAATTCTCAACATAAATTCAAAAAGGTCCAAAATTGATAATTTGAAACAATCTTTCCTTTGGCATTGTAGACTTGGTCATATAAATGAGAAACGCATTTCCAAATTACATAACAATGGTTATTTGGGATCATTTGATTATGAATCATATGACATATGTGAATCTTGTTTACTTGGTAAAATGACCAAATCATCTTTTACTGGAAAAGGTGATAGATCTAGTGAATTGTTGGGGCTAATACATACTGATGTTTGTGGTCCTATGTCAATTCATGCTAGAGGAGGTTTTTCATACTTCGTTACTTTTACGGATGATTACTCAAGATATGGTTATGTATACTTATTGAAGTATAAGTCTGAAGCCTTTGAAAAGTTCAAAGAATTCAGGAATGAAGTTGAAAAACAACTTGGTAAATGTATTAAAATACTTCGATCAGATCGAGGTGGGAAATACTTGAACCAAGAGTTTCAAGATTATCTTAAGGAGAATGGGATTCTACCTCAATGGACTCCTCCTTATACTTATAAAATGGAGTCCATTGAGGTAGAATCCCATTCTCCTTAAGATAATCTTGAAACTCTTGGTTCAAGTATTTCCCACCTCGATCCTCAGATACACATAAGATGTAGGGATATACATTTAATAAATCATGTTCCATCAAAAGTTGTTGATTCCACTCCGTATGAGATATGGTTTGGAAAGAAACCTAAACTTTCATACTTGAAGGTTTGGGGTTCACTTTTGTGATAAGAGACAGTAGAATCTATTAAAATCTGAACCACAATCGTTAAATTAAGTCAACAGTTGGGGGTATCCAAAGGAAACGTTTGGATATTATTTCTATAATCCCATTGAGCAAAAGGTGTTTGTCTCAAAACATGCCGTCTTTCTAGAAAAAGAGTTTATTCTTGAAAGGACAAGTGGGAGCAAAATAGATCTTGAAGAAGTTCAAGAAACACAATATGGTATTGATCAACAAATGGAACAAGAGCTTCAATCACATGATGATGTAATTGAGGATGAAGCTATTGATACACAAACTCTTCGTAGGACTACTAGGATACGTCGTGCTCCAAAGAAATTTGAATTTCTTGTAAGTGGGTACAATGATGTATTAATCATTACGAATGATGAACCTATATCTTACGAAGAAGCTGATCTTATACACATCTTGATGTTTATAAGAGACATGAAATCTCAAAATGGATTCCTTATATGACAATAGAGGTGTCCAAGAGACAGATTTCACCTAAGATGGGTTTAAACCCTAGAGGGTCTTATAGGTAATCTAGAGAGAGCTATAAGACATCGGTACAGCTAATGATTTTCGAGACTCATCTCATAGCTGTCTCTTATATCACATCTAGATGTGTATAAGAGACAGCAATTTGATTATCTCATCAAAACGGATACTTGATTTTATCATTGAGAACATGAACCATGTGTATACAAGAAGGTGAGTGGGAGCGCCATTATTTTCTTGATACTTTATGTGGATGACATATTGTTGATAGGAAACGACATACCTATGCTTCAAAGTGTAAAGGTATGGTTGTCCAGAAATTTTTCTATGAAAGATTTTTGCTTAACTTTTTAATTATCAATCATCTTTAGACATATGGGTCCTGTCTCTTATACACATCTAGATGTGTATAAGAGACAGAAGCATAGGAGACATCGGTTATAGTACATCTAGTGTTGTGAGCAGGTTTCAACCTATACCAGGGAGTGGTGATTGGATAACAGTCAAGAATATTCTTAAGTACTTGAGAAGGACTAAAGATTTATTCTTGATCTATGGTGGGCAAGAATTGACAGTTCGTGGATATACAGATGCTAGATTTCAATCTGATAAGGACGATAGCAAGTCGTAATCTGGATATGTGTTTACTCTAAATGGTGGTGCGGTGAGTTGTGAAAAGTTCCAAACAGGACACCACGGCTGATTCTACAACTGAAGCCGAATACATTGCAGCTTCAGAAGCACCTGCTCGAGGCAGTTTGGATCAGGAACATTGTGGCTGAACTTGGAGTGGTTCCTTCCATTAGTGATCCTATACTCTTGTATTGTGATAACAATGGAGCTATTGCACAAGCAAAGGAACCTAGGTCTCATCAGCGATCTAAACATGTATTACGGCGTTATCATTTGATTAGAGAGATCATTGATAGAAATGAAGTAAAGATAGAGAAGATCCCCACGGATGATAACATTACTGATCCGTTCACTAAAGCCTTGTCCCAGAAGAAACATGAGAGTCATGTTAACTCATTCGGTCTTAAGCACATGAATGATTGGCTTTAGTGCAAGTGGGAGTTTGTTAGTGTATGCCCTAAAGCCAATTAATTTTAGGGATAAATTACGCTTTTATATTTATGTATATTTTGTAATATGGCATTTAACGAATAAAATATTTATATGTAAAATCATCACATAAAGGAGTTATGATGTAATTATATTTTATTCGTGTATATCCCTAATCGTAGTGTATGACACTAGTATATTAGCACATAAGAGTATGTGGATGCTTATTAAGAATAAGTGCATCGGATTGACTCGCTAAGAGTATTTCACACGGATTATTATTTAGGTTTGGAGTTGATTAATTTATTTGTGATAGTAGTGTAATGGTCCTTTGACTTGAGGTCATGAGTTTATCTTGACTGTGGATTATTATTCTTTGGCTCTATTAGTCGTTACTCTTAATGAGTCGCACATACTGTAGAGTTCGGGTATAATATGAATCATGAGAAGATAAGATATGACCAATAGAGGATTCACCACTCCTTATTAATCAAGTATAAATAAAGATAGTATAAGTATTTGTTATTTATGCATTAACAAAACCAATGTATAAATAGATTTAAGAGTGTCTTAAAATCTATTTCAAGTGAGTTGTATTTTGGTAAGAAGTAAAATTTGATTAATTCGATGGACCACTTGGCATTACATCTGTATTCTTGAATTAATCGGGATATAGGTAGGTGAAAGGATATTAATTACGGGAGAACTAGTCACGGATGACGTGATGTCGAACCACTTGACATATCTCAACACTTGGGTGGTCATGATGCTTTGCTAGAAGCCAATCTTGATCTATAAGTGTAAATTAATTAATTGGAGAATTAATGATAAATTAAAGGTGTTTAATTTATCTAATCCTAATTAATTTAGGATTATAATTTATACTTATTACCAACGTGATTGGGAACCTAAAGGGTCACACACTTAAGCATGATTTTCCATTACAAGTATCAAAAATCATTTCTTAAGTATGAGATACTTATGGGTTAATTTATGAGATAAATTAACTTTTGGGTTTAATTATAATTAGTTATAAATATTAGGAGTTAATATGTGAGACATATTAAGAGTCCTAATGGTTTTATAATTATTCATATACCCATGACTAGATGTGTATAAGAGACAGGCATACAACATATCCAATTAGATAGAAGTACTCTTCTATTATACAAAGCAAATTTGCATATATATATATTCGAAGGACTTGTACTCTTCTTCGGCCACAAGATGTGAAATACCGTCAAATCCTTTTTGGGGAAAAACGTGATTGTCACGGTTTTAAGAAAAGAAAATAATTTAGGAGCTAGCACTCCGTGGTTTGGGTTAATCAATCTTGTGAAGATTCCTGATTTAATTATCTGTGTGGATACCATTAGAGGCCGGACACCTGTGCGGCTTGTGGATATATGTTCAAAAAATAATTTAACATTTTACTAAGCAATTTTAAGGTACAATCTCTATACTTTTCTTGTACTACGTATAAATTAATCAAGGTGATCCGTGATAGGAAAGTAAAAATTTTAAATTCCGCTGCGTTATATCTGATTTACTTTCTTACAATAACAAATTCTAAAAATTGTTATGTGGATTTTTGTTGAGTTACTCGTAGGAGCAAGTGGGTTCATTGTGGGAATAATGATAGAGTAGAACAGTCCTTCGAATTGGAACCTGCAAATTTGCTTTGTGTGGTAGAAGAGTACTTCTACTATGTGATATGTTGTATGCTCCTAACATTAGGCGAAATCTAGTTTATGTTCTTCAGTTATGAAGACATAGTTTTGTTATTAAATTTTTGAATATTGGTGTTAAATTATTTTATAGTTTTGTTATTAAATTTTTGAGTATTTGTGTTAAATTATTTTTTGAACATATATGTTATGGATTTGGTGGCTAGAATGATGGTTTTATTGTTCTAGATGTTGAATCTAATGATAGTTTTTAATATGCGGCATCTTTTAGTAATGCTAATATTGATATTGATGCGAATGTTTGGCATTTGAGATTATGACATATAAGGCAACATAGAACGGAAAGATTATCAAAAGAAGATCTTTTGGGATCACTTAGTAAAGTTAATCTTCCTACATGGTCTAGTTGTCTAGAAGGAAAAATGACAAGAAAACTATTTGGAAAAACAGTTAGAGCTTAAATTTCTATGGGATCTTTGCAAGTGGTTCAATTTGATTTTTGTGGTTCGATGAATGTGAGGGAAAGGCATGGTGCCATATATTTCATCTCATTTATTGATGATTACACGAGATTTGGTTATGTCTATTTAATTTCTCATATATCTAAAGTGTTAAAATACTTCAAAAAATTTTCGAATCTAGGTGAGAATGAAAAAGACAAGAAATTATAAGCATTTATAACTGACTGAGGACGTGAGTATTTGTCTGATAAATTCAAACAAGTATGTGATGAAAAAAAGGATAAAGAGACAAGTCACAATCCCTAGGAACTCCTCAATAAAATGGTGTTGCGAAGAGAAGGAATAGAACCCTTGCTGAGACGATTATGTCTATGATAGTAGATGCTAATTTACATATCTCTTTTTGGGGAGATGCTCTTTTAATATCTGTCTATGTGCTTAATAGAGTTCCCTCTAAACTAGTACCTTCCACTTCTTATGAATTATGGACCGGACGCAAGTCTGATTTGAGTAATCTAAACAGCCAAAGCTAGCCTTGGGGTTGTGCTGCTCATGTTCATGATTCTTTCTATAGGTATGGAAAACTTGGATCTAGGGGTAAAAGAGTATTTTTACAAGATACTCAAAAGCTCTTCAAAGGTCATGTTTTTGTAAGTGAAAACGAAAGTGGGAGTGTTACATAATTTGAGTCACACGATGCGGTGCTCTTGGAAAATGAGTCTCCGAAGAAAGTTGACATTGATCAAAATCTCACATTATTTGAGATACAAGATCAAGAAGATGACTTGATTGATTCTAGTCAAGAAAGGAAATATTCATCGGAATATTCCTGAGTCACTTGATCCAAGTGGGAGTGGCCTTAGAGTAAATGGTTTAATACCACACGAATTTCAATCATAACGCAGTAGTCGAGATCTTGTAGCATGCCGATGCTTTGAGATCGACAGAAGGGCATTAATGGACATTCTATGGGATATTGATGAACCGAAAATGATAGCGAAAGCTCTATGATCATCTTCGAAATAGGTTTTAAAATGAATGGAGAAAAACATAGGAAGATAAGATGAAATCGAAAAAAGAAAACCAATTTTGGACGTTGGTTAATCTTCCAAAAGGATGCAAGGCTATTGGAAACACATAGATTCTCACTATTAAGCAAAAGACAGATGGGTTAATAGAGAGATGCAAGGCTCGTCTAGTGGCAAAAGGATATACTCAAAATACGAGTATAGACTATTACAAGACTTTCTTTCCTTTTGTTAGATTTGCCTCTATTTGCTTTATACTAGCTATTGTTTCAAGTTTATACTTGGAACTACATCAAATGGACGGAAAGACAGTTTTTCTCAATGGAAGACTAGAAGAAGAGATTTATATGCAACAACCAAATGGGTTTGTTGTAAAAGGCCAAGAGCACAAAGTCTGCAAATTAAATAGATTAATATATGGACTCAAACTATCTTCTAGACAATAGTACCCAAGGTTTCATGAAACCATGATATCTGATCATTTTGAAATGATAGATGAAGATCATGTTACGTATATGTCAAGAGATCTAACAATAAATTCGTAATCTTAACACTTTACGTAGATTGCATATTACTAGAAGCAAATTATAGAGTATTTATTTACTATTAAGAAATGGTTGTCCCTCAATTTCCAAATGAAGGATGTGGGTGAAGGAGCTATATCTTTGGTGTTAAGATACAACGGGACCGTTCTAAAAGTTTTATTATTTCTTTTCCATGAACAATATATCAAAAAGGTCTTAGAACATTTTCATATGGAAAACTGTAACCCAATAGATACTCCTATGGCTAGAGGAAATAAGCTGAGTAAAAAAATAAATATGTCCTAAAACTCCGGAAGAAAAGAAGAAAATGACAAAAAGTTCCTTACGCCAATGTAATTGAAAGTTTAATGTATGCTATATTGTCTACAGGACCAGATATTTCTCATGCTATAGGAATGGTGAGTAGATATCAATCTAATCCAAGTGAAGCACACTGGAGAGCTATCAAGAGAATTGTGAGATATCACATTAAGGAACTATAGACTATGGTATTTGTTACCAAGGCTAGGATTTGCATCTAAGAGGTTATTCTTATGTAGACTGGGGAGGTAAGTTAGATGAAAGAAAATCTACCTCTGGCTATGTTTTTCTTACTGGTGCCATTACTTGGTATAGTTAGAAACAATTTTGTGTAACCTTGTCCACAATGAAGGCTGAATTTGTAACATATTCAATAGTTTTCTAAGAAGCTATGTAGCTTAAAAGGTTTCTCAGTCACTTAAGTATTACTAAACACAATGATAAACCTGTTGTGGTTTACAGTGACAATGAAGCTACCATTGCTTATATAAAGGATCACAAAATATCATGGGAAGACCAAGCATATTGACACAAGGTTCAATTTCATAAGAGACATGGTTGCACAGAAGAAGCTAAGCCTAGAATACATCTCAATGTATGAGATGTTAGCAAATCCATTCACCAAGCCTATCTCTAGAGATGTTTAAGAAACATATGAAATCTTTGGGCTGAGATTAAAAACAATTTAATGTATTAATTAATACATTATTGCATAAAGATTATTTTTCCAAATGAATGCAAGCAATTAATACTATAGAATAATACTTGCACACATAATGATAATTAACTATGATGGGTGCATATGATTAAAATGTATGTCAGATGGATTAGAGATCTACCCTCTCACATGGGTAGTTATCTCTATAAAATTGAAAATTTATAAAAGTAAGACGGTTTTAAGCTAGGAAATAGAAATGTTTAGAAAACCTAATTTAAAATATGTCGATAAAAGTATCAAGATGAGATAAAAAAAATGGTAAAAAATGATGAGATCATTTTTCCATCCATGCCACGTAGAGTTAGGTTTTGTGTAAAAAATAAAGATGAGGACTCAAAGTTTAACACAAAAGGTGTTATAACCTTTAGCTATACGGTATTTAAAAAGGACATACACTTTATGGGAAAGGAATAAATATTGTAACACATTTTTTGCACAATGTTTGTATTTTTTGACTACATAGGTAATTGAAGGATGGATCTCGACTTCAAAGTTGTGTGAGACCCACGAAATTAAAAGGAATCTCACATTCAATACCTTTAGAGACCTTCACTTAGCTTTTGAAAATTTTAATTTAACGTTTGCTGTCTTAGAATGCTTCTTACGACCGTGAATAATGTGGTCTACATGTGAAGCATTCTAGAAAAGCAGTTAAATTAGAAAAGAAGGAATTAAGGATAAGGGAAGACCATCAGGTGTCACATTTATTTTGTATTTGCTAGTCGACTGATTTCATTTTCTTAGTAAAAATTCAATTGTAAATACAAAAGTAAGTTCATGAGTGAATAATTGAGATCTAAAGATGTACTTAAATGTGACTAAATAGTTCTAGGGTATTACATACTAACTCTACATCAAAAGCGAATTATGTACTCCTAACAAATATATAGATAAGTGCTTTTAATTTTTGTGATATGTTGGTTGCACAATCAATTTCACCTGTATGAACTTGATGACAGGAGAATTAAGAAATTTGTAGTTAAGACTAGATAGGTTTACGTAACCTATTTGAGTTTAGGTAACCTGTTGGATTTGTGTAAGAAGTTCGGTTTATATAACCCTAAGAATTTATGTATGTTTTTGAGTTTGTGTAGCAAGCAAGGTTTGTGTAAGTTATTAGGTTTTATGCAATCCGTTAGCTTTGTGTAATTTATTAGGTTTATGTAACCAAAAGAGTGTGACTCCTATGATAGGGTTCTGTAACCTATCGTTTGCGAGTCGGAGATGATGAATTGGTTTGCCCATGATGGGTGAGACCAAACCAATTAAAAGTAAAGGAAAGAAAAGTAGGGGATGTAAAACCATTTACAACTCCCACATACTCACACTCTTTTGCTCCACTATTCCCTCCATTTACTATAACTTCTCCACTCCCTTAATTTTTTGGTGACTGTGCATAGTTGAAAAAAACTGCCAAGGTAGTTTAACACTCTTCAATGCTTGTTTATAAAAGGGACAACTTGATTAATTAAAAGGCTGCGGAAATGTTTTTGGCTTTTGGTACAAAAATTTCTGAAACAATTCCCCCAAAAGTTAATCCTTGACAGAAGCTTTTAAAGAATTCTTGTCCACAAATTACTAAGTCATACACATGCATGCATACATACATATATATATATATATATATAGATATAGATATAGATATAGATATATAAGAGTTGAATTGCTAATGTCTATTGCATTTTCCTTAATTTACCACAAAACACAATAGATAAAGTAATTCACTTAACTTATATAACCTTTAACTCTTTATTGAACTATGAGTTGTAGATTACCATAAATAAAATAATACTATGCCTTGAAAAAGATTAGACTACAATATATATGATACTAAATCCTATATATAAGACATAATAAAAAATAAGTAATCGTTATATATATTAATGATAACTCATCAAGAAATTATTTTAGAATCAAAGGCCATCGCAAAATTCTAAGAAGGTCTGTGTCTATTGATAACTAATAAGTCGAATGAAATAGTATCGGGCACCTAATAAGGCGTACCGAGTCACATTATAGTCAATTCAGGGTTGATTGCAAAAAAAATTAAATACAGATAAAGTTGGAAAACATTCCAATTATTCGATGACAAGAATTATGCCATACAATTGCATGATTACATATTTTACACTTAATGAATGTGGAATATATTGTCGTTCTTTTCCAATTATTTCTGGACAGCCATACATATTTACACTTTTTAACCACTCCTTATCAAGTATTTTTCTTTGATACTAAACAAAATTGTAGGTCCATCGTGTGTTTTCTTCATTGGCATTTTGTGCTCAAAAGGTTGGACAATAAATCAACATGTTGACCCATTTGTGCATTTATCGATGACAAAACGATGTCCTGGAGATAGTGACTTCTTCAAATGGTTGTTAGTGCAGAGACTGTCTGAACAAAATAGTCATTTGTTCAGACTTTATGTTTGATTAGCGCAATCACGTAATTTGGAGTTTAAACACGGAAAAGTAAATGTTATACATCAGAATCTCGAAAATATAATTAATGATAGTATTTGGTTTTTTTAATTATCCAAAAAAAAAAAAAAACAGATTTTTTACTTAATTAGCCCATTAACCAGTGATGCACCTCAGATTTAGATGGTGATCTTTGATCATACATGTAATCTAATCCTAAAGTTTGAGAACACCTTTTAGTTAATGATATAACTGTTCCTAATTATTAGCACGATTAGAACTAAAGACGAGTATTAAATAAAGGAAAATCATTTACAAGACACCTGCCAAAACTAATTGTTATAACAAAATCATATTAAGATGTCAAATCTCTACCTTTTGATCAATTCTAACTAATCCCCTCTGATTCTAAATTTTAAACATGCATTACATTTTTAATTCTTAAACTCGTCCCACATTAGTTCAATTTTTATAGTTCATGAATGTTCCACTTTAATTAGGTTTGTGGTATACATGGTCGGAATATTCATTAGTTTTGATAACGATGTTAAAAATTAGATTGACTTCTCCGACTAATGAAATAAATATAAGAATTTTAGTGCATTATGTCCACAATTAAAATTTAAGTACAAAATCAGAATTGACTATAAGTTTGAGGGAGCAAAGTGGAGCAAGCGCAATAAAATATAGTACTCCCCCTATTTATTGTTTTGGATTATTGCACAAAGATTCAAAAGGCTATTAAATTATATTAATTGAATAAAAAATAGTTTAAAGTAATTGAATAATTACCCTTTTATGTTAATATCCTCAACTACATAATCCATCCTTCATTAATAATGTACTAAGGGTAAAAGTAGAAAAAATATTATTTAATACTTTCTTAATTTTCTAAAGGGTAAAAAATGTAACTTTGGTCCCCAATGTTTAGTCGGAGAGTCCAACTAGTCCCCAAAAGCTTACTAAAACCAATTTTAGTCCTAATGTTTCCAATTTCGGCCAAAAAATGACAACTAATAGAAATTCTATAGTGACTAACCATCAAAATCAAATTGTCATATCCCTAATGTTTGGATTTTGATTTGATGTCTTGTTTATTATGTTCCCTAATTGTTAAAAAAATTATGTTTAGAATTTTAGAATGAAATGATTTGAAAATTAATGTGGAAAATTAATTAAATCTTATTTGATAATATATACTACCTAGTCGATAAAATTTTAAAATAATGAATTTTTTTAATGATACAATAGTATATAAAATTTTAAAATAATGATTTTTTTTAACGATACAATACTTATTATTATAGTGAAATTTAAGTGGATTTTTTTACGAAATTTCCGATAGAAATCTCTTAGAGCACTTCATATCGATATAACTATTTTTTACCTAAAATATGTCTTATTTATTAATTTAGTTTCAATTGATTAATAATACACATACAACAAAATAAAAAAAAATATAGTAAAATAGAGGAGAATTATATTTGCAATAGTGTAATTTTAATTGTAACTACTATTACACAAATTCTTATATGATTAGTGGATATATATTTTGAATGGCTGTACATAGAGTTTGTGTTTGTAGTAACTAGTAAAGGGTAAGTTTTAAATAATTTTACCAATATGAAGCTCTTTTTAGAAATTTTTGAAGAAAAAAATATTTTGTATTTTATTCTCTTTCCTTCTTATTAAAAAATAACATTCCAACAATAAAATTTTAAGGTATTTTTTTAATATACATGTACATTGATAATTCTGATAAACAAATCAAACAACTTCAATAAAATTAATCTTATTTTGAAATAAATTGATAATCTATTACTATAATAAAAATTTTATTAGATGATAACATAGTTTATGTAGTATATATCAATTACATTCTAACGAATATTCAATCTGATTATTTAATTTACATAACAAGTGAAAATATGTTAGAACATGTAATCAATTGATTAACAAATAATATATATATTGTACCAAAATAATGAGATTAAAAAAGAGTTGATTCCAAGTATGTAAAGGAGAAGAAACATACGAGATACACAGTGACATGAAAATATAAATAAAATAAGAAAATGAAAATATAAAAAAGAATATTTAATCATTATTTTTTTTTATGTTTTGGTTTATTATCAGTTTTAGTACATGTTTGGCATACATTTAATTCAAATTTCAATTCATTTCATCAGAAAATACTAGCTATAATTATCTGAAAATTAAGGGATAATGTTAATCGAAACTCCAAATTTGGGAACAGAAAATACAAAGGCAAAATGTTTGATTAACGGCAATTTAGTTTTAATTATTAATCACTATTGAATTTGTGTTAATTCTCTTTTTTGGACAAAATTAAAAAAAAAATTAGGGATCAAATTTATTTTTAATGAAAATTCGAGGACTAGTTAAGCTCCCCTTCCTAACATTAAGGACCAAATTGCATTTTTCTCTTTTATAAAGTGACAGATAAATTAACACAATATAAGTAGGATTGTCAGTCGTATCGTATTGTGGGTAATTGTGTCAGGTCGTAATTGTGTCCGGGTTGAAAAATTCCAACTCTAACCCTACGCAATTAATAATCAATTTGTATATTGTATCGAACCCATTTATTATCGCAAATGTCATTTCGGATTCTAACCCATCTAATTTTTATTAGCCATTTTGTAAATTTGTACTATAATTACGGAATTAGTTCAGTTTGCAAATCAACCAATCAAGCTTCTGAGACCAACTGATTATCCAAAACATGAGACTGATTTCTTAACAAAGCCTTGCTTGGGTCAACAATAAATAACAAAAATAAATTTTTATTGATCATTTTTTCATTCTTTTTAACTTTTATAATAGTATATTAGTAATTGATTAAAACATATTTACTATTTAGTATGTGATGTTTGTATGCTGGTTTCGAATATAACTTCTACACAGTGCATAAATAAATTATTTTTTAATAAAAGAGTCAACTTTCAATCAGTTTAATAATACTCATAGTTCTTCTAGATAATAGACTATTACACTACAAGACCTATAGTCACAAAGCTATTTAATTACTTACCTTTTTATATAAATCAGTTGGATGACCAACTTGTTTACTATTACCTTATGCCTAGCCTAGCTAGTAAGATATTGTATATGACGTTAATAATTTTCTGTATTCAAAATAAGAAAGAGAATGAACTTATCATATGTAGGACTAAAATATTAGTCTACCAATGCTCTTAATGGTCAACTTCAAATTCGAATCACAACAATAAACAAATTATAGCACAATATATGATGAAAATTTTTAATCAATAAATTTTTGAGTTATCGATTAATCTGTGAGTCAACACGATCCGACTCATTTATTTACCTGTTGTAAATAAATGGACTCGTCTATCCTAATAAAGTTCAATTCTAACTAGTAAATTTCATGTAATGTCCGCAAGAATCGACACCCTGGGACAAGTTGTGCAAAACAACCGATCAAATGAAACCAAACAACCGATCAAATGAAACAGATGGAGTATTTATTTAAGATTCCTCGAAGCCAAAGCCTTGGGAAACACGACTTAATAAATGGCATGAATTGAATATCTGTTCTAATATATGGTGATGAATGGTGAATAATTATTTGTATAACTTAATAACTAGACAATTGTTTCCAACTCACTTTTCTTCCTTATTCATAACAACTCTTGAGAAAAAAAATTCATTTGAAATGAGCCCAATTCGCATTTGCGAGGAATGTCGACATCGTTCTAATCGCTTAATTATAATCTCTTCCCTTGATAACGATAAGACGTGAGATCGCTGATCATTAGATTGAAGATGAAGAAGAAGTCTTTTTTTTTTTTTTTTTCACTTGACAATAATTTATTACCCACTTCTATATAAGAGAAAGAGAAGAGACCATTACCCACGAAAACCAACATATTTTATCAGTCTTCTATTTTGTGCCGTGTTGATCGCCGGGAACAACATTCTATAAATATTAAATCAGGAACTATTTTTACTTCATCTGTTTCAAAATAACTATCACATTTGATTGACGCACTTGAATAAAATGTCTATTAAATTGTATCAATTTTACAAAAAAAAAAAAAAGTTTAAAATGACTAAATTACCTTTTTAAATTAATATCTAACTATATAATTCTCCCTCTAGTGAATATGGCACTACTAAGTTTAAAAATTGAAAAAATATCATTTAATATTTTTTTAGTTTTTTAAAATGACAATTAATTTAGTATAAGACAATTTGTCTAAACTGACAATTATTTTAAAACAGAAAAAGTAGTACCTAAGTGCAGGTAATATATAATAATTAGGTTTTGTTGTTTTTTTAAACAATATTACTTAATTCCCAATGTTGTCGGGAACCCTACGAGGTTTCACTTTGGTATTTCCACAATATTAATTTGCTCACTGTTATCTGGGATAGTATTTAAGTAATTACTCTAACAACTGTTTGAGATATATTTTTAAGTTAAAAAGAAAATGAAAAATGTTTAATGAAATGATTACAAATTATTATTTGGAGAACAATGAATACTGAACACTATCCAAATGGATTTCAAAAATCTAGAAGAATTTTTCTTCCAGAAAGCTGTAAATTGCAATGGTGATGTGAAATGTATTCAGTATCATGAACCTGGATGCACGTTTTTATGGTTGATTTAAAACCTTAATTATTCATAAATGGTATAATATAATGAATATTTGACTTGATATTAGTATCAAGGCTTGCCAAAATTTCAGAAAATTGACCATGACTTAACTAATTAGGTACCGTGGAATTCATTTTCTTTCATATTTGATGAGCATTCTCAAGGATACTACCTTGTATACACAATATTTGTACTTTCAAGAAAAATTCGCGAATTATAACAGAAGCTTTTGGTTTTAAATCTATCTACACTTGTCCTACGTACCCAATATTTCAAAATTTCAAAAGAATTACTACAGCATATAGATTTCTAAACATTACTAAAAAAGAATCCGTATTAAAATTTTTATTTCAAAAATAATCTTATTATGTAACCCACATCTATGCATATGCTGGAGTTTGCCAGTTTAGATCTAAACCATTTTAATTATATAAAAACAATAACCGTTTGTACAACTACTATTTAGAATATATATGTTTTTCAATATTATTTGGCAAAGTATTGTTAGGACAACCTTTAAACGGACTATAATTTGTTTTCTGAATGTGAACATAGTTTTGCTTTTGGAAGTAGTGTGCCATGCATGCATAGGGGAACGTAATTGGTATTTGGCTCCTCTTCATTTCTCTTCTTCTATTTTAATTCATTAAGAAAACAATTTATCGTTGAATTATGCATCACATTTGAACAGTGTAAAAATTTTCAAATTTTGATGAAAAACAGACTTACTTAATCAAATAGTAAACTTTATTATTTTCTTCTAATTTTTTTGCAAAGTATTTATATAAATCTGATTTGAATTACAAATGATTTTAATTTTTAAAAATATATTTTTTTATTTTTTTAAGAGTAAATAGAGACTGCTGCATTTATGGCTAAATAGAGAGGATACTTGACCATATAATTAGTTGATCTTTCCCGTATAATTAGTATAATGTGTTATAGGTTTGAACGTGCATCTGCTGTATTAAATGGGGTCTGCAGCTCAAATTCCAAAAGAAGCTTCCTTAGTAGTAATTTTTTTGGGGAAGGTACTTAGTTATTTGTCTGGTTAAAGAAAGTGAATGGAAAGATTACCGCCTTCTTCTTGGAGGGATAAATCAACGTTATGCAAAATGCAAACCTCAATCTTCCCCAACATAAAATAATAGTAGTACAACAAATTCAAAGAAAAATTTAATTTGGAAACTAGTTGCATGGGGTAAAGATTAGTTTAATTACTCCATGAATTAAATGTTTCACCAAGTCTTCCAATTGGTATATGATGAAATCATGTATGTGTAATACCATTAGGTAAATCATGTTTAAGTCCGAACATGTAGGTAACATAGAAAGAAATCCGTATAAGCTCCACCTTCCTATACTATGGCTTGTAATTTAAGGAGAAAATCAAATTGGTCCAAAATAAAAGGATTCTTTATGTATATTACGATGTTTTTTATCGGATCATAAACATGTTATGTTACATAAAAGATGTCACGCTGCTCCTGTCCACCTTATATGTAAGTGGCATACACAAGATTTTTTATCCTATTTTTTGTTTCATTATCTGTCCCACTATGTCAGGAACTTATTTCCACTATTCCATTTTTCTCTATAAAAGTAGTAAAGGATGTCCTTGTTTACTGATTTAGAAAAGAAGTAGATTTTAACTATCTAGCTCTATTTTCTTTAACTTCTAGTTATAAGTGTAAAAAAGTAAATAATGCAAGACAAGGGAATTTAAATTTTTTTCTTTTCACTACGGATTACCTTGATTTATTTGTGCATAGTAAAAGAAAAGTATAAAGATTATATCTCAAAACGCGATACAATCTCTAATCTGTCAGGAATGTCGAACCACAAGCCACACAAACGTCTAGCCTCTAATGGTATCCACATAAATAATTATTTCGAGTTCTTCACAAGATTGATTTACCCAAACCATAAAATGTTAGCTCCTCAATAATTTTATTCTTTTCTCTCACGTATTTTTTTTAATATTCTAACGTGATTTTGCATTGGGTTTTAAGGCATATATACAAGCAAAGCTTTAACCCTAGGACTTTTTTGATTTATATGTAAACCCCTAAGATTTATTTATTATAATTGAGTCTCAAAATTTAATTTATCTCATAAATTAACTCATAAGTATCTCATACTTAATTAAATAATTAATTTAATCTCGAATTAATTATCTTAAAGGGTGTGACCCTTTAGATTATTAGTCACGATGACAATAAGTATAAATTATAATCCTAAATTAATTAAGATTAAATAAATTAAACAACTTTAATGTATCATTAATTCACTGATTAATTATTTTACACTTATAGATCAAGATTAGCTTAAAGTAAAGCATCATAGCCACCCAAGTGTTAAAATATGTCAAGTAGTTTGACTTCACCATCAATAATTTAGTTACCGTGTAATTATTACTCTTTCACCACACTATATCCCCATTAATTCAAGATTATAAATATAATCCCAACTCTTATTGAACTAATCAATTTATTTTTTTCCAAAATATAACTCACTTAAAATAGAATTTAAATTAACACTTTTAATTCTATTTTTACTTTGTGCAAAGATTTTTGAGTTGTAATTCAAGAAGTGGCCTTACTATGATATACTTTCTTACTATAAGGAGTAGTGAATCCTATATTAGTCATATCTTATCTTTTTATGATTCAGACTATACCTGAACTCTACAGTATATGCAATTCCTTAAGAGTAACAACTAATAGAGTCAAAGTATAGTAATCTACAATCAAGATAAACTCATGACCTCAAATTCAATGATCATTACTATCACAAAGAGATTAACCTACTGGCATTTGAATAATAATCCGTGTGGAATAATCTTGGCAGGTCCATCTAATGCACTTATTCTCAATAAGTATCCACATACATTTATGTGCTAATCTATTTGTGTAAAATACCATAGTGAGGGATATTTACGAATAAAATATAATTATGTAGATAATCTTATCATCATAACTATTTATGATTTTTTCTTCATATACTTTATTCGAAAGATTTTATCACATCAAATAGATAAAAAAAATGCCACACAACAAAATATGCATTAATATGCTGTATAATTTTCTCTACAACGTATTGTGTTTAGGGCATACACTGAAAAACTAGCACTTGTACTAAACCCAATCATTCATGTGTTTAAAACCTAATAAGTTAACATGACTTTCATATTTCTTTTCAGATATGGTTTTAGCGAATAGATTAGCAATATTATCATCTGTGGGAATTTTCTCTATCTTTACTTTATTTCTATCAACAATATCTGTAATTAAATGATAGCACTATAACAAATATTTGGATCGTTCATGAGACCTGGGATTCTTTATTTGTTTAATAACTCCATTGTTATTATAATACAAGAGTATAGGATCATTAATCGAGGAAATCACTTCAAGTTCAGCCATAAACTTCTTGATCCAAACTATTTTTTTTGCTGCTTCTGAAGTTACAATACATTCGATTTCTGTTATAAAATTAGCTGTGGTATCTTGTCTGAAACTATTCCAACTGACTGCACCACTATTAAGAGTAAGTATACATGTCTAAATTGTGATTTGCTATCATCCTTGTTAGATTAAAAGTTAACATTTGTATATCAACAAATTGTCAACTCTTAACCACTATAACTCAAGAATAAATCTTTTGTCCTTCTTATGTACTTAAGAATATTGTTGATAGTTATCCAGTGGCCACTCACTGGGTTAGATTGAAACTTGCTCGTAATACTTAGAGCATAGGAAATATCAGGTCTAGTACATAACATAACATACATTATAGACATCATAGAAGCATATGGGATTTTTTCATTTCGACATCTGTCTTAAGACATTTATCTTTAGACAAGTACACACCTGAGATATTAGTAAGCAAACATTGTTTGATTAATCCATGCTAAAGCTCTTTAGCATCTTGTCAATGTACATTGATTGAGTAAGACCAAGTAACCTCTTAGATCTATCTCTATAGATTCTCATTCCTAGAATGTAGGTCGCCTTCTCGAAATCTTTCATGAAAAAATTCCTAGACAACTATATCTTAAGAGAAGAGTATACTTTGAAATATACATATGTCATTTCCTATCAACAATATATTATCCACATAAAGTATCAAGAAAATAATGGTGCTCTCACCAACCTTTCTTGTATATACAAAGTTCATTCTCATTTTTGATAAAATCAAACTCTTTGATTGTCTCATCAAAACGGATGTTCAACTCCTAGAAGCCTGCACTTTAGTCCATAAATAGACCTTTGTAACTTACATACAGTGTTAGGATCGTGGATATAAACCCTTCAAGTTGCATCATATACACTTCTTCCTATAGATTTCCATTAAATGTAGTTTTTATATCTATTTGCCAAATCTCATAATCATAATCATACTATGCAACTATAGAAAGTAAAATCTGAATGGATTTCAGCATTACAATTGGTGAGAAAGTTCTATCAAAGTCAACTCCTTGTCTTTATGTGTAACCCTTTGCCACAAATCTCACCTTCTAGGTAATCACATTATCATTCATGTCAGTCTTTCTCTTAAAGACCCACATATTGCACCCTATAGGTTTAATGCCTTCTGATGGATTGACTAAAGTGTAAATCTTATTGTCATACATAGAATCCATCTCAAACTTCAAGGTTTGTAGCCACTTTTGAGAGTCTTTATCAGATATTACTTCTTCTTAAGATGTAGATTCATCATTCGTAATGATGGATACATCATTGTGTCCATTTACAAGAAATTCATATCTCTTTGGAGCACGATATATCCTACTAGTCCCACGAAGAGTTTGTGTATGATTAACTTCATTTTCTATCACTCATCATGTGATTGAAACTTCTGTTTCATTTGTAGATCAATGCCAAATTGTGTTTATTGAACTTTTTCAAAATCTGTTTTGCTCATTCTCGTCTTTCAAGAATAAACTTTTTTTTTTCTAGAAACACAGAATTTTTTGAAACAAAAACATTTTGCTCAATTGGATTATAGATATAGCATCCATATTTCTTCTTTGGATGCCCTATAAATAGGCATTTGTCTGACTTAGTTTTGATTTTGGAACTCAGATCTACCCTCTTTACATAAGTAGGGCAGGCCCAAACTTTCAAATATGAAAGATTAGATTTCTTTCCAAACTAAATCTCATACGGAGTAGAATCAACAACTTTTGATGGGATACGGTTTAGTAAATAGGAGACGGTATTAAGAGCATAACTCCAAAATGATTTGGGAAGGTCTACAAGACTCATCATCGACGAACTATATCTAATAGAGTTTGATTACTTTTCTCGGATATACCATTTAGTTGTGGTGTACAAGGAGGAGTCCATTGAGGTAGAATCTCATTCTCCTTAAGATAATTTTGAAACTCTTGATTTAAGTATTCCCCACCCGATCATATCAAAGTACTTTGATGCTTTTACCATGTTATTTTTCAACTTCATTCTTAAATTTTTTGAACTTTTCAAAGGTTTCGGACTTATACTTCATAAAGTATACGCAACTATATCTAGAACACTCATCAGTAAAGGTAATGAAGTATGAAAAACCTCCTCTAGCATGGATTGTAATATAAGACCACAAACAACAATATGTATTAGCCCTAACAATTCACTAGATCTTTCACCCTTTCTTGTAAAAGGTGATTTGGTCATTTTACCAAGTAAACTAGACGAACGTTTATTATATGATTCATTATCAAATTATTCCAAATAACCATTATTACATAATTTGGTAATACGTTTCTCATTTATATGACTAAGTCTACAAAGCCAAGGAAAGATGTTTCATATTATCAATTTTAGGCCTTTTAAGATTTATGTTGAAAATAGAATTTCCCATGCCTAGAATATAAAGACTATTAATCATAATATAATTCCATACAAAATGCCATCACATGAAAAAGAATAATATTTATTCTTTTTGCATAATGGCAAAACCATCAGTGTTTAAATACGAAATAAAAATAATGTTTCTAATAAGAGATGAAACATAATAACAGTTTTTAAATTCTAAAGCAAGACCACTTGGCAAAGAGAGGTAATAAGTCCTTACGGCTAAAGCAGCAACAAACTTGTTCCATTTCCTAACACGTAGGCCCTTCCATTTCCTAACACGTAGGCCCACTTCTTCCTTGGCAAACATTTTATTTCTCTTTAGTCCCTTCATATTTTTACAAATATGAGATGTAAATCTAGTATCTAATACCCAAGAATTTAATATGGAAGTAGAAATATTGATCTCAATCATAAACATACCTAAAGTAGAAGTTTCACCGAATCTCTTTTGTTTCAAGGTATCTAGATAATCCTTGGAGTTCTTCTTCCTGTATCCATCTTGTCCACAATGGAAGCAAATGCCCTTACACTTATCCTTTTTTATCACAAGTATTGGTTTTACCCCATACTTGGCTTTATTAAAGCTAAACTTAGATTTTTTTTTTCTTCGTATTGGAAGAATCAATAACCAATACTTGTTAAATTTCCTTTTTGATGGTTGTCTCAGCAATTTTCAGCATATTAACAGCTCAAAAGGAGTTGTTTTTGACTTATTTATGTTATACTTCATTACGAATTGTAAGATGTGAAAAGTTTTCAGGTAGATATTCCCAGATCAAGTGAACATCTAACTCATACTTTTGCACAAATCCCAACTGTTCTAAATTTTCAATCAATCCGATTATCTTTAGTACATGAACAGTTGAAGTACCCTCTATAACTTTACAACAAAAGAACTCCTTAGAGATATCATACCTCTCATTCCTTGATTTTTCATCAAACAACTCCTTGAAATGAAGAATCATAGGAGCATCCATATTTTCATGCTGTTTCTGTAATTCAAAATTCATAGCAGTCAAAATAATACAAGCGGTAGTGTCGTTGTCTTCCATGTGCTTACGATGAGCATTTTGAACTACCTCCATCAGTATCATCTACGGGCACATTAGGAATAGGATGATCAAGAACATAATCAATTTTCTCATACTTGAGAACAATTCTCAAGTTGTGTTGCTAGTTCGGAAAATTTGGCCCAATAAGCTAGTTATCATTTAAAATGGGATACAAATTGATGTTGTTACTTATATTTCTATAACATGTAAATAAAGACAATAAGATCTTGATATTTATGCGTAAACAAAACCAAAATATAATATGAACTTCATTTAATTTGGTTTTACTCCCACTATTTTAATTCAAATCAATAACCTTCACATATTGATTCGAGATCTCTAACAGAACCCCTAGTGGGTTAGGATCTCATCTAATTATTTTGATCTTAGGTGTACCCAACAAATCAAAACAATTTCGAAAGGTAGGTAACTCTTACCAATTGCAACACTTTGTAATTCCTAGATAGTTAGGTATCAACTCTTAATAGCACATCTTCTGTAACTCCTAACCTTGGCCTCAATGACATACAATCTTGAGTATGCCCAACAAATTATATGTCTCCGTTAAGTCATATCCAATATTAAGAGATATTATCTCATAGTTTAAACATGTTCAACATAGAGTAACTTTGCTATAATGAAAGGCAACTTAATTATTGATTTAATATTGATTTGAGGGATTTTTCTTTCAGTTATTTATCTAGGTCTTATCAAATTTCATGCAATATTATTATATCAACATATAACAAATAAAACATGCACAAAACATGGATGATTATGGATTTTTACTAAACTGGTTTCTTTGAGTGACAAAGGAAACTAGGTGGTCAAATCATAAGGATAATTTTCAACACTTGAAAATTTCCTCCGTGATTGTACCTTTGCGCCTTCTCCATCATCTACGTACATTATAAATGTAATTCTATCTAAACATTTTAGATATTCAATCTTATCCCTGACCTATCTCTATGTACATTACATGATTGATCAAGAAATCTCGAGTCACATTCGAGGAAATTGAAATGAGAAAAGAATTATATCCAGAATAATAGAGAAAGGCAAGACATGCAGACCCTAATTAAAAATTTACAACCATTGAATTTGAACAAAGTAAATTATACACAATCATATTAATCTTAAAGCAATAATCATCCATCATGTTATTATATAATTCAATAATTAAATAATAGTATAAAAACAATATATATTTAGTAACTAATCATGAATTATTATGTATCATAATTCCACTATCATTGAAATTATCATTATTGAATTATTTATAAAAATATTTTATGGAGAAATATTATTTTCCAATCTCATTAGAAAATAAACACTTTGAATAATATAATTTTAGAAACTATATTAGAAACAATTTCTAAATTTTTTTGAACATTTATTAGATTCCAATCTCGTTGAAAAGTAATAAATTTCTAAAATTTAAACAAATTCTTTAATTCTAATATCATTAGAATTAAATAAATATTTTTAAAATTTTTATACTTCCTAAATTTTAATCAAATTAAAATAAAGGGAGTTTCTAAATATTAACAATTAATTTTAAATAACATTTGTCAAAAATTAATTGGTGGTTTCAGAAACCAAATTTAGAAAAACCTATTAATGAAAATATAAATTAAGTGTTACTAAAAGTTATTTAAACTAATTAGACAGTTTTAGTGCCAGAAATAAAAACTATCACTAAACGTGACAACTTTTTCATCATCCAATCATCTAGTGATGTTATTGATGATGTCATCTAATGACGTCATCAATACTTGACATGGATAATGAAATTGTGAATCAAAATTCATGTTTTTTTCTCAAATATTTTCAAAAACAATATCAAAAAAATTCATATACCTTGAACAAATTCAATGTTTGTGACAACTAAATGCATCAACATCATAAATTAATTTAGGATGGTTCTGATACCACTGTAAGAAAGTAAAGTATGCAAGACGCAGTGGAATTGAAAATTTTTACTTCCTACTACAGATCACCTTGATTTATTTATTCGTAGTAAAAGAAGAGTATAAAGATTATACCTCAAAACACAGTAAAATCTACAATCTGTTACATATGTTGAACAACAAGTCACATAAACGTCTAACCTCTGATGGTATCTACACAGATAATTATTTTAGGATCTTTACAAGATTGATTGACGCAAGTCACGGAGTGCTAACTCGTCAATAATTTTATTCTTTTCTCTCACTTTTTTGTTTTTAATTTTCTAACATGATTTTGCTTTGGGTTTTAAGGCATATATAAACTTTAACCCTAAGACTTTATTGATATTACACATAAGCCCCTAAGATTTATGACTTATCATTATTGAGCTCCAAAAGTTAATTTATCTCATAAATTAACCCATAAGTATCTCATACTAATCAAATAATCAATTTAATTCTGAATTGATTATCTTAAAGTGTGTTACCCTTTAGGTTCTTACTCACATTGACAATAAATATAAATTACAATCCCAAATTAATTAGGACAAGAAAAAATAAACAAGTTTAATTTATCATTAATTTACTAATTAATTAATTTACATTTATAGATCAAGATTGGCTTCTAGCGACATATCATGACCACCCAAATATTGAGATATGTCAAGTGGTTCGATTTCATCTATCAGTAATTTAGTTACCGTGTAATTATTACTCTTTAACCATACTATATATCCATTAGTTCAAGAGTATACATATAATGCAAACTCTTATTAATGTGAACTAATCAATTTACTTTTTTTCTAAACTACAACTCACTTGAATAGAATTTAAGACACTCTTAATTCTATTTTTACTTTGCGCAAAGTTTTCTGAATCGTAATTCAAGAAGTGGGCTTACTAGGATATAGTCTCCCACTATAAGGAGAGGTAAATCCTATATTGATCATATCTTACTTTTTTATGATTCACACTATACCTGAACTTTATAGTATATACGACTCCTTAAGAGTAACAACTAATAGAGGCAAAGTACAATAATACACAATCAGGATAAACTCATGAGCTCAAGTCCACGGATTATTATACTTCTATCACAAAGAGATTAATCTATTTACATTTGAATAATAATCTGTGTGGAATACTCTTAGTGGGTCAATCCGGTGCATTTATTCTCAATAAACATCCACATAATTATGTGCTAATCTATCCATGTAAAACACTATAATTAAAGACATTTACGAATAAAATATAATTACTTAAAGAATCTCATTATCATAAGTATGATTACTTATGATTTTTTCCTCATACACTTTAATCGAAAGACTTTATCATATCAAATAGATAAAAATGCTATATAACAAAATATACATAAATATAAAATATAATTTGTCTCTATGCATACACTAACAATAAGAATATTTTTCATACTTAGGTCTTTTAACCAGGCTATATGAATCAAACTCTAATATGCCTAAACTCAATCCCTTTAAATATAATAGAGTTCACAAAAACACAGTTCACGAGAGCTCACAATTATGATACTCAGCTCACTTTAGTGAGTTTCATGCTAAAACCATGCCAACTCAAAATTACAACATCTATGCCAAAAATGAAAAGAATTCATGTATTTTCATACTATATAAATCTTTTCTAAAATATCATCTAATATGTCCAAAAATTATACAATAAAACCAGAAACATAGTAAACATTCTCAATACATAATATATATTAATTACTCTCTCTGTCCTATCTATATTGTCATAGTTTGACTTTAAAGTCAAACAGATCAATTTTATAAGGAAGAAGTCATATAAATTTATTTGATTTTAATGAAATTGATTCAACAAGGTGAAATTTATATAAAATATTAACACATGTAAATTAAAATTTTGAAAAATTTATATATATATATATACACATACACACACAATATATATGGGATGGAAATAGTATATATTACATTTTCTTACCAAAGAATAGTATCTATCCATGTTATATATAAAGATGGCCATGTATTTGTGTGGTGACTCAAATTTTTAGTATAAGAAAAGTAACTAAAGTTGCATAATCAAAGGTTGTAACATTTTCTCCAGGATCCCCTAATTCTCACACATGCATACATACAGTTAAAAGGTATTTAAACTTTTTTACTCTTTTTTCTATATCCTCTGGTAAGATTTACCTTTAAATAACTATCGGTAATTTCAAGCTTTATTTTCCAAATCTTCCAATTAACTAAAATAAAGAAATTTTACATTGTAATTATGAATAATCATTATAATTATGAACAATAAATAATAGCCATGGTCACTAAAAAATTATACCCAACATATATAACATTAACCTAAAGCAAAAAGAATTTTCAAAAGTAAAAAAAAAAAAATATAATATTTTCAATAACTTGGAGCAATACATATAGGGGAAAATTGCTAATATTTGCTACTACTATACTGCATCACAAGAAAGGAACATGGACATTCTTAAGTTCATGGTAAAGTGGTAACTGCACATTGTAGTAGCAAAATCTAGAACATGATGGATAGGAGCATTTTACAGGCTGCAGATAATTAGAGGAAATAATGAGAAAAACAAATAATAGAATCTATGTAATCGAATTTAATCACATAATCATGCATCCAAAAAAATAAGCTATTTCCAGAGAGTTCTATCGTGCCTGAACTTCGTAAAATTATGCAGAAAATATAGCCGATAAAAATTACACAATTTTGTTAATGTGCTATTGATTTATTGTAATATCACTAATTTTAAACTACAAATTAAAACAAAATCTCCCACATACGCTAGTGATTTATCAAATAAGAACAATTTTTTAAAAAAAAAAAAAAATCTACATAGCTGAGATACACAATTAATCTTAAATCTGAAAGTTGAAGTAAATAGAATCAAAAGATCACGAGGATGAGTTAATAAGGTTGTAGCAATGGGATGAATAAGAAAAAAAAGATGGGAAGAATGAGATTGTATTGAATGAAAGTTGAAGCCTTGGAAGAGAGGAAGAGTAAAAAGGGTTAAAGTGTTTCAAGCATGATGGGGTGCGTATTTGATTAAATTCCCAAGGACAGTAATCAAAATACCAATGGAATATGGGGATTTATATTCCTAGTATTGTGCAACCACATTCCTTGTTTTGAGGAAAGTTTTTACTTTCTCAACAATTCAAAAAATGAACCTAACAAGAGAATTTAATTGTAGGAAAAAAGAATAGTTTTTCTAACTAGAATCCTTGCAAAACAAATGAGGCCTTATGTCATTCTGTTCCAACTGAACATTTATATCTCTTATGACAAAAATATACCCTTATAATTTTGTCTAAATAAAATATTATTTTTTTTACAAATCTTCTCTCTCTCTTTTTCTTTTCATTTTTACTTGATTCTTTTATATCTTTCATCGTGATGTCTCAAAATCCATCAAGATCTATTAATGGAAAGAAAATAAGTTATGTTTAGGTGTCACAATAAAATTCATCCAAACATCAATAATTTGAGGGTAAAAACATCATTTTAGGTTGAAAATCTAATACTGTTAGTTTTGAACGATTGTCCAGTGGCTTAAGTACCTAAATATAATGTTAGGGATTAAAGTGATAGTGACAATAAATGTTAAAGGGGTAAAGTGAAATGAACCCTGTAATAAATTGGTCTCTAATTCACGTTTTATGTACACACACATAGAGTGAGAGATAGAGCAATTTAATAGTACAAATATAAACTAATATATAACTAACATGTAAATTGAGTATAATATAAAAATCCACTATATTCTCTTATATAACAATTAGACTAGATACAATTAATGAGTAATTTTTGAAAATTGTTAATCCTACAATTATTAATGTTGCACGGTAGTATATTTTAAGGCTCACCACCATTTATGAAAATGTAGATATATATGCCATAAAATAACAAAAAGAACTTAGAAGAAACAAGAATATTGAGGGAGGAGTAGAGCTATTAACTTATTCCTTTCAAGTATATCCAACATGAATTACATTACCTCTATTTATAGGCAGACATGAAGTACATGAAGAGACTTGATAGTTAACTAATGAATATTCATAGATAGGTACATTGTTATAGTAGATTGATCTCATAAGTAGATATATTAAAAGTTCGTTGTTCTATAAATAGATTAGCATGTATGTGAGTAGAGAATGTAAATAAACATCCACATCCAATGTATTCATAACACTCCCTCTTGGATGTCCATGCATTAAAGAATATGCCTCATTAAAACTTTACTAAAAAAAACTCATTTTGAAAAACCCTAATGAAGGAAAAAAAGTATATCATTCTCTTGTACAGATAATACGCGATAAATTACTGGCTTATTACAAGCCTTTACCAGGAAAACCCAATGAAAAAAACCATGTTAGAGGGAAAAAGAATACAGTGAGTATTCAATATTTATAGTACACTTTGCATGTTGCCTCATTAAAAACCTTACTAGGAAAACCCATTGGAACAAAACCATTACCAAGGAAAAAAGAGTACAGACTTTTACTCTCCCTCATAAAAATCTCATTAAAATCCTAGAGATGACGCATCTCAATTTTGTAAAGTAAATTCTCAAATGTTACGGTTGGAAATGCCTTGGTGAATAAATCCGATTACCATATGAGCAAATTTATTGGATATTAATATCATAATTCTTCTGAAGATTATGAGTAACGAAAAACTTTGCAGAAATATGCTTTGTTCTGTGTCCATGGTATAGCTTCCCTTTAACAAGGCAATGTATGCAACATTATTTTAATATAATATTGTTGAAAGTTTCTCATCTAATGTTAAATCACATATGTTTTGGATATGTTAACATGGTCAATGACTTTAGCCAAAATACATTCTCTAATTTCTTCATGTATTGCAATTATTTCTACATGATTGGAAGAAGCAGCGACTAAAGTTTGTATTGTTAGATGCCATGATATAGCAATTTCTCCACATACTAGTATCTTGTTCGAGATTGAACTTTATGTTTAATTAGATAAACATCCAATATTCACATAACCAACTAATTTTAATTTGGATTCATTTGAGTAAAATAGACTCATATCAACAATCCCTATGCGATATCAAAGTATATGTTTAATGTCATTCCAATATCTTCGCATTTGAGAAGAGCTGAATCTTGCTAACAAACTTACATCACATATTATATTATTAGCAAGATATATTAATGTTATTATAGTACTAAGATGTGGTATTTCAAAACTAATAAGTTCATCATTATTCTCTTGAGAACGAAAACGATTTTTTTGACATCAAACTACCTTACAACTACTGAGGTACTCAATGGATATATTTTATCCATATATAATCAGCTTTAATACTTTTTCTATAACGAACAAAAATATTGTTCGATAAATGCTCAAACTATAGACTTTTGTCAAGATCTTTTACACCAATTTATTATCTTTTGAAGCTCTTCAAGAGTTTCAATAATATTTATATCATCAACACATACAATAGGTATCGCAAACTATGATATTGTTCCTTTTCATGAAACTACATAAGCAAATTAAATCATTTTTAGAACTCATACTCAAGAGATACTTACTGAGGTGATTATACCATATCTTTCTAGATTGCTTTAATCTAATCCATAGAGGGATTTTCGTAATCTTTTTGAGCTCCCCATGCCCTAGCTAGCAGCCTAAGACCGGGCATGAAGTTAGCTTTCAAGCAACGGCTACGAGTACTCGAGCAGTTCCTGGAAAACTTTGCATGCTTCAAGCATATTAATCTATCCGGGATTTTTGCATAAATATCGATATCAAATGAACTACACAAAATAGGCTCAACATCTATTAGATGCATTTCAAATTTTTTTCATGAATGGCTATATAAATTAGATATCTAAAGATGATTCTATCTACCACAAAAGAATAAATCTCTTCATAATCAATACTGGAACTTCACCTAGTGCTTTATATGACATAATTTCATTTTTTTCATTTCGTTTTTGCACAAATATTTACTTGTATCATAGTGTCTTTATGCCTTTAGAAGTTTGGACTATAAGTCCAACATCTTCAGGTTTTGAATGTGAATTTAATTCCACTTATATGGCTTTTTTTTATTATTATTTTGGCCAATCATTTCTTTCCCGACATTGTTCGAGGTATTTATATTCAAGATCCTCAATTTTCTATTCAAGACATTAGCAAATATTATAAACAATAATATTGTCAACAACAATCTAGATTGTATGGGTTTCATTTTTTTTGTTAGTATAAACATAACATATCAAGATCTCTTTTGTTTTATTAGATTTATGTACTTGATCTACTTTTGCAATTTTATAATTAGTTATGTTTGGGGTCACTTCAAGAGCCACCTGCCTCTATTCTATACCATCTTTAATATTTGTTAATTTTCTCTGACAAGGATTCTTATCATTTAGAACCGATTGGTCAACCACGCCTTATGTGCGGCTAATTATCATTTGAACTGATAAGTTGTCCTACAGGGACATTAACTCAAATTGGAGCATTTCAGCTGGTATATGAGATTTTATAACTCATTTTAGATTAGTTAATGAATCCAATAGTTGATTATCAATATTTGCAAATGAATTATTTTTTGAACTTCTGGTTCGTATTGTTTTGTATGAGGATGAAAATGTGATAATTTATTCCATTCAATTTTTTATCCACCTACTTATTTTCTCCCCTAATGTTGGAAAAATATTTTCATGACAATCGACAAATCTTATCGTAAAATCACTTATTAATTTTCAAGATATTTAATCAGAGAGGGTAACTCATATCATATATATACCCAACTTTTTTTTATGATCCATCTTTGTGCGTTATGGTGGAGCAATTGGAATATATACTTCACANAATTGTAATCTGAACACACCAAAAATTTTTAGATGAGAAAATTAGGTTCCTGATCAAAAGTCAATTGTAATAGGGATAAGTTAAGAAAACTTGTTGGCTTGACATATGTACGTGTTGTTACATGCACCATAGCATATCCTCATACATAAAATAAGTAATTTTGTTTTCATAAGTAATGATCTAACTATTGTGGTGGCATTTTTTAATAATTCTGCTAGACTATTTTGGGTATGAACACGTGTTTCAAGATGTTTAATAGTTATTTCAATTGACATATAAATATCATCAGATGTCTTAAAAATAAATTCACCAGCATTATCAATGCAAATTTTCGTAATCACATAATTTCAAAAATTGTGTTCTTAATCTAATTATTTGAGCCAGCAATTTCATAAACTCCAGGTTGTGAGCATATAATAAACACACATCTGACCATTTAGTAGATGTATCTATCAAAATTATAAAATATATAAATGATACACATAAAAAGTGAGTAAACCCACATATCTCACCCTCTAATACAACATCTATTCCAGAAATATAAGGGATTCAATCCTTATTTTAACTAGTGTGGTCTAATAATTAATTTCCCTTGAGAATAAGTAGTACAAGAGAATTCATTGAATTGAAGAATCTTTTGGTTTTTCCATAGATATATATGTGAATTCTCAATAATTTCACGCATCATAATTGATCTGGGATGGTCTAACTAGTTATGCCAAACAATTAGCAAACTTAGGATTTACTTTCATATGCGTTTCAATAATAATGATTTTTGTGTAGTACATTCTAAAGGAAACAAAGGAGTAATTTGTTTTCTAACAGACATATATTAACCAAAATGACAACATTAATTCAGAAATACTCTTTCTTTATAATATCTATTCAGGTGGATATATTTAAATTTCAATAAATTGCTTTGAAAAATATGAGATAATAATGCATTTTTCATAGCAGATTTTATTCCTCTAGTAAATAATATATTAGTTTCTATGGAGTCTTCAATTAGTTTTGTTCTATCAATGATTTTACTGCTTAATAAAATTAAATTTTTTAATTCTAGATATGGTATATATAAATCCATTATATGTGAGACATATATCCTCATATCTTACGTACATTTAGATGTAAATCTATGTATTTCATAAATATAATAACAAACCAGTATAAGGTAACAAATTAATTCAACAAAATAAGACATACATAATTTTAAAACAATAATGAAAATAAGTGAAATAAAACATCACAACATTTTCTTTCTTAAATATTTTTCGCCATCAACCAAACGATCAATTAATGCTTCCTTCAAGGAAGAAATTATCAATAGTATGACCGTCGTAAAATCATTATAGATAAAATTTATTTCTATAACTTTCTCTTTATCTTTCAATGATTCATGTGAAAACTCAAAAAGTTTATTTACTGTATGATGGATATGTGATCCATGGTCTTTCATACAATAACGATAACATTTATTTTTCACATCATATTTAGTCTGCCGATTGTTAACTTTCTCTTTTATCTTTTCACTATTCTTCATTTCTAGTGGTGAGATATAGTGTTATAATCAGAATAGTACTTATGAATAATGACCAGCATGAATATATTAGTTTTGACATCTTCATGTCCATAAGTATTATGTAAACTTTTGTCACATTCACTTTAGTGAATGGAACATAACTAATTGGACGAAATTCATGATTTTTGAGTAATAGCTTGTTATTTTAATAAACCACAAGAAAATACGAAATTAATTCATTTTTTTTTAAAACCCTTTTTAAGGTATGCTATTGTAGGAGTATATTTTTGGTAAGAAAAGTAGAGAATATTTTCTCTAACACATACTCATCAACAAACTTTTTAATTTGCTATAGATCTATCAGATCTTTTAATTACAATAATCATATTTTAATCCTTCATGAATATGAAAAAAATTATTGATTTTGTTTGATTAGATGCAATATTTTGCCTTTTTGATTGTGTCTTCAAGACACATATAATATAAATGGATTTTAACATCCAAATTCCAAAATAGATAATTCAAATGTTGCTCATTATTTCAAGGTCGTAAAATCAAGTTTGGTTTGATTTGAAATGATCCAAACAGTAATCAATATAAATTCTAATAATATTTATGATGACACAATTGAAAGTATAAAAACAAAATGGTATTAAGAGAGAATACTCAATATATTTAAATCATACCTTGGGTATGATAATTTAAATGTTTATATATCATCATTGTGTTGAAAATTCTATATATCTTTGTTGCCTTGATAGTTCTACATACTTTTATTGTGTTGATTTAAAATTTTATTTCAGTTGGTTAGAGTTTCGTGTTAATAACATATTATAAAATAATAAAAATAACTTAGAAGAGATATGAATATTGAGGGAGGAATTGAGCTATTATCTTATTCTTTTTAAGTGTATCTAACATGAATTACAATGTCTCTATTTATAGGCATACATGAGGTATGTGATGAGACTTGATAATTGAGTAATAAATATTCATGGATAGCTATATTGATATGGTACATTGATCTCATACATAAGTAAATACATTGGAAGTTCTTTGTTCCATGAATAGATTAGCATGCATGTCAGTTGAGAATGCAAATGGACATCCACATCCGTTGTATTCATAACACATATTTCTTTTTCTTTTGATATATAATTTTTGAATCTCTTGGCCTTGTAGATCACTTGATGAGTTGCGCATATGTCCATATTTAAGTGTAAAAAAAAAAAGAAAGAAAAGAAAGAGATAACAAAATACAGTTTAGGTGATAAGACGTTTCTCCTATAACCTATTGGTCATGGGTTCGACTCATTAACGGATATAAGAGAGGTAGGTTTAGAAAGAAAAAAAAAGAGACATTTATTCTAAATAAAAGCCCGAGTTAGTAATATGGTTTATTTTATATTTGAATTTTCTTTTCCAAACACTATGGGAAAATTGATTTCCCTAGATAGTACACAGAATATGTTGACAACAAAATGAAAGAAAGAGAAACTTTACAATGAACATAAACCTAACTCTATTTTTTTGTCCTTTTAAATCTTCAGCAATTAGTTGTTCCACCCTAAAAACCTCCAATTTCGTGTACAGGAATTATATTGATTGTTTGAATTGATACCACTTATAATCTACATCTTTGGCAAGATACCAACAATTGATTTTTAGGGTTTTAATTGTTTGATAAGAGGAAAGAAAAATGAAAGGGATGAATGAAATTCGATAGATTTAACTATGATAGGTTTGCTATCATACCCCAGGTTAAAACTAACAATCACATGTCTGTACATGATTTTTTCCGTGTGCAAATAATAAAAACTCCAAGTTTGTCCTAAATATATTCGAATCATAAACAATGAGGATCAAATATGTTCTGTTTGATACTTTGTGGACCATATTGGACTACAACCCAAATTTTGTATATTAAAATTATATTTTTTTCTAACTATGGCGGGTTTGATTTCATATCCCAAGTTAAAGCTAACAATCAAGTACTTTGCATGTGACTTTTTCCGTTTGTAATTTATTAAAATTTTAAATTTGCCATAAATCATTGAAATAAAAAATTATGAGGGTCAAATATGTTTTGTCTGATAGATTGTGAACTAGATTTAACCACGACCTAAATTTTGGGGATTAAAATTGTATTTTTCCCATCACAGTTATATTCTGATTCTTTGTTGTTTTTCTTACTTTAGATTTGGTTTCAACATAATGTTAATTTCAAGATCTTAACTTCTTAACCCTCGAGTTACAACCAATATATAAATAAATAAATAAAAGTTTTTAACCCTTGATCACATCCATCTTGGAATTTTCAACCATACGACAATTTAAAAAAAAAAAAAAAGTGTGCAAAGTAAGGGTTTTTATACCTTTCAACTTTTAATTCTCCTTCCTTTTCCATTTCTCGCAAAAAAAGGAAAGGAAGGGAGGAGTTTGAACGTGGTCTATATTCTTTGGTTATGCCATTGTCACATTTCAGGCACACCACAACCAAAATTATTTACTGGTATGTACATTTTGAATTTCCAGATGTTGATGACACTATTTATTGAGTTGAGGAGTAATTTATCATGTTTTTTTTTTTTTTTTCTCGTTTTCTTTGTATAAAACAAATTTATAATTTGTTTTACTAAGAGCAAATGATACAAATTGTATCTATACTTTTTTACTAATGTAGTATTTGTCCCTCATCTGTAAACTGGTTGAATTTATCCTCAGATTATTTTTATTAGACCAATTTGGTCCCTACCGGTTAGTGCCACCACAATTGTTAAAATCTCCATTCAAATAGATACTCATAGTAGGGCAATTAGGTCATTGAATATCTTTGAAAAGGGAACATAAGTATCTATTCGATTTAGACAAACAAAAAATTAAGGAAAATGAATAAACCAAATCGGGACAAATTGGGGAAATATATTGAGAAAAATGCAGCAATAAATTGCCCCAATTTGGTTTCGTCATTTTTCCCTAATTTTTTGCCCCATTTGTTGTAGAGTAGACTTGCCACTTGCAATTTGTAAACATCACATACTACGAAATCCACAACATGTTTTTAACTTGACGTATTTTATATAATTTTCCTCTGGGTGACTATGAAATGGAGTTTATTTCCTTTTTCTTTACTAATAATGTTGAATAATGTTTGAGAAAATGGTCTTCATTTTGTTAAACTGTGGTATTATAAACAAATATGAAAGAAGAGATACATAGAGAAGAAAGTTTGAGGTGCATAGTCCCTATAGTTGAAAATGATTTCGCTGCATGTAAGAATGTCTTCCTTATGCAAGAGGAATATCATAAACAGTCACTCTGTACAATATAATGGCAGTTTTGATTGTATGCATGCAATCGTAGGCAAGGTTTCAATCTTACTATTGAAATAACTAAGTGACAAATGGAGATGAGAAGCAACATAGAAGCAAATAGAAATAGCATATTTTGAATATACACTATGATATACATATATAGAGAGAGAATTGACTTAAAAATGAAGAAAAAGGTGGTGTTAAGTCTGTTTAGAAATCTGAAGTGATTAAGTCGGTTAAGCAATCTAAAACATCTCGAGACAAATCAATTAATAGGGAAGTCAAATAAACGAGGAACTTCTTTTGCAAAACCAAAATGGGAGGGAAAGATGAATTCACAATGAAAGAAAAATAAAAGAATGGAAACTTAAAGTTTAAAATACATTAAGGAATTTGAGGCGCACTACTAGCACGTTTTAAAGATAAATAATGGCTAAACTTGTTTTCGGCAACACTAATGAGTGTGCTACTTAATCGCTTCCAGCATAATTGATTATGATGAAAGATTTTACGAGAAAAAAAAAAAAGAAAAAAGAAGAAGAAATAACTCGGAGGATATACGTTTTTGAGTCAACAAAAATTATAAATTTTGAGTCACAACCAAAATATATAAATTCACAATAGAATTGAAAGATGGACCAAGCTATTTAATATTCGAATCCAACTCAATTTTGTAAGAACTTGTTCAAATTTTGATTTTGCAATAATTAAACCAATCTTAATCAAAGTTAAGTTATCTTAACAGTTTTTTGAATTTGGTTTCAACTCGATTCAGATTAATTGAGAACTTTAGATTATGTATAAAAAGTTCAACCAACTCAAGTTCAATTCAAACCCGACTCTATAAGAGTTCGTTTGAGTTCAACTTGAAAAATAAATAAATCAAATTTAAATGCATTTACAAACTAATTAAAATAATCATCAATTTAAATATTAGAGTGTTTTACTTGTTTAAATTCGTCTTTGCCGCATTTTGATTTTATTCCAATTGTAAGTTGTTAAAATCAATGTACAATTAATGGCTAGAAAATAGGATGTGAAATTTGTGCAAAAGTTTTTCATGTGTAGTCGTGAAATTTTATTGGTGAATAAGGTTGGAGAAAAAGTGACGTTTCATGAGCTTGAGTTCGGTGAAGAGTATTGTTTAAAAAGGCAAATATGAGTTGTTGATGGACAAATGCTCACCTTTAAAGCTTACACTAAACTTACCTTTCTTCCCCAAAGATTACATGAGGGGGAAAAAGAAAGAGTAAAAAAGAATCAAACTCTCAGACTATCCATTTCTTTTCCTTTCTAAGCTTTTTTTTTTTTCCACTTTTTCTTCCTTTCTCCCTTCTCATCCATCGTATGTGTATAAGAGACATAGTATCTCTGTCTCTTATACCCCCTCTATAAGAGCCCCTCATCAACTGTTTTTTCTCACATATACTTACACAAAAGAAACAATACCATTCACTTCATACCTTGTCATTTCTTTCCTTCTCTCTCTCTCATACTCTCAAAATCTCCGCAATCACTCCCCTCAATTCATAATACAATACAACCCCATCTAAACAAAAACACCCGGAATTCTCTCCCTCAAAATTCAACAACCTCAGAATATATATCCGCAAATTAAAAACCCTCCAAGATTTTTTGACCCTTTACAACCCTAAACAGCTTCACACAACCAGAACACTTATAAACTTCAAGAAACAAGAAACCAAGGAAGGGAACTCAAGAAGAAAGAAGAAAGAACAAACAGTTTTTAGTAGGTTTTGTTTGGATGGAGCTATTTCCAGCACAACCAGATTTGTCCTTACAAATCAGCCCACCAAACAACAAACCATCCTCATCAGATTGGAGGAGAACAACTGAAGATGATGAGATAAATTTGGGGTTTTGGAGGAGAGCTTTGGACTCAAGAAACTCCTCATCAGTGCCTGTAAAACCTCACAATGATACTAGTAACCTATTTGAGCTTTCTTTATCTAATAATAATCAGCCAAACCTCATCCAGAATAGTAATAACGCTAATCTTATCCACTCTTTTCAGCAAAACCAACAGTTTCCTCACCACCAACACCTCCTTTACCAGCATAATCAACATCAAGGAGGAGGAGGACTAAACCACCCTGAATTCGGGTTTTTGAGACCAATAAGAGGGATCCCAGTTTACGAAAGCCCTCCTACTTTTCCGTTTGTTAATCCATTATTGTCTTTAGATAGTACTAGTAGTTCTATATCTACATCAAGTACGACTAGTTCTTCAAATCCTAGCTTCTTCCACCCTCAAGGCAGCGGCGCGCCTAATGCGGCCGCGGTTTTTATCAACGAGGTTTCCGGCTAAACGGAGCATGAGAGCTCCAAGGATGCGGTGGACTACAACCCTTCATGCTCGCTTTGTTCATGCTGTTAAGCTCTTGGGTGGTCATGAAAGTATGAAACATTAGTATCAAGATTAATGCTTATAACTTTTTGTTCAAAAAAAGAAAAAAAAATTGCACTTCTAAGTATAGTTGTTGAATTTTATTGACTTATTTTTGGTTGGGATTTAGGAGCAACACCCAAGTCAGTTCTTGAGCTAATGGATGTCAAAGATCTCACCTTGGCACATGTTAAATCCCATTTACAGGTTTAAAAAAAATGGAACTAGCACTTCTTTCATTAATTAGGGAATAATTTTGATTTTTCTTTTCCTTTTAATCTTGTTTTGTTTGATTGCATTTTAGTCAGTATTTTTAGTACTTTATTAGTTCCTGAATTTTCTTCTACTACAATTTTGAAGGTGTGTTTGCTCTTGAACTTGCAGTAGTTACTCAAAAACCAAACAGTACAAAATGGTCTTAATTTATACATTTCAAATTCCAATGTTTTTCTACTTTCTAAAATCCTTAGCACTTGTTTTTCTAATAGATCTGATGCTTCTTCTGCTACCTGTTTAAGTAGCTTTTTTTCTTGGAAGAATGAACCATCCTTCCATGGTCCATGTGAAGAAAAAAGATCACTAATCAATAATCAATGACTGAGAGAGAGAGAGCTAGAGAGAGTAATGATTAATCAAGTAAGACAAAGCCTAAAGAAAATTGAAAACACGAGTCGATAGCCAAGCCAAGACAAATGTTATACAGTACATTAAATGTACAGTTGTACATCATTACTACTATTATTTTTGAAAATTCTCTTTTTACAGAAGACAGTAGCAATGAGAAAGTACAAAATGCTATCATGTTTCAATGATATCTCTATACGTTTGGTTTGTAAAACCCAAGGTGTGTAACATAACTATGATTGATTGCATACATTAGTTTTCACATGCTTTTATACACATGTATGTTTGTAGTTTTATAAGCACTACTATGTATTATGTGGTATGCTTTAGTAACATGGCAATAGCAGCACATACGAAAAAAGTGCATCATTTGATTTACTGTATGTACTTGCATTCTTGGAAAATCCTTCTTATTTTGTTACGTTTCTGTTTTGCTTGTGGTTATATGGTAGAAAATGTATGTATAGTTATTTGACTACTTATTCAATTTAATCAAGAATCATGGTTTTTTTTTTTTCCAGATGTATCGAACGGTGAAGACTACTGACAGAGCAGCAGCTTCTTCTGGTTAATCTCCTTAACCTCTTCTGTATATATGCTTATTCCAGTAGTACTAGTGTTTATAATCTTGAGATTAATTATAAAATATTTTGTTATTATAACCATTTTTTTTTTTTTTGTTATTCATGTGGAAAATGTTTTTAATGGTATTCGTTCTTGTTATCCTTTAGGACAATCCGATTTTTATGAAAACGGCTCATCTGGTGATAATTCTGAGGATTTAATATTTGAAGTTCAGGACTCAAGACAACGTGAATTATCGGTGCCACAAGGAAGGCAAAATATGCCGCAAGATACAGATTTTCATAGCCTTTTGAGCAATTCCTCAAGGTAAAGCTCTAAATATTTTACACAATAGTTTTTGCTTTCTTGGATGGCTGACGAATGATGTTTGTTAGAAACTTAGAATCAATAGATTAACTCCATTTGTTCATTGAATGTGTGATTTTCTATTATTCCTTACTGAGACAGATGAGAAATAAATGGAAGAAGAGAAGAAAATTATTGGAAACTTCAGTAGTAAAATTGCATGTCTCTCATCATCTGAGAGAGATTAAACCAAGTTTAGATAGTAATATTTGCAGGCCTTCACTTTTTTGTCAGAAGTACATTATCCTTTTTTAGCTACCTTGCATTTAAAAAAAAAAAAAAAAAAAATTTCTTCTTAGAGCCAATGGGGATTCAAAGCATAAAGAAATTCTTGAAATTTCATCAGAATGAATTCACCTTTTGCAATTTCTGGTGTCATTATGTGTGAGCTAGGATACGGAAAAGAATCCAAAATTACTTTATGGCTTCTCTGAAAAGCTGATTCAAAAATTTTGTTTGGGAGGGCTTCATTTTTGCTTAAAAACTTGTGCAACATTTGACCCGGGAAATTCTATCCCACTTCGGTACTAATATCTCCTCTCACTCTCTTTATTGTTGTCACGTATGACAGGTATTCAAATAGTAAAACATGAAATTAATATAATTTTTGATATAAAAAGTGGAATAGAAAATTCAAAATCACAACATTTCTGTATGTCTGTGTGTTGTGTGTGTGAATGTGTTTATTTGTTAGTGCAAAACATACAGAACATAAATCTAGAAGGTACTAACAAAAAGAAGCAGAGGAAAATAAGCCCATATTTGTTCTGTCTGTTGACAAACAGTTTAAACACAGAAACTCCATCATGGTTCAATAATCTCATTCTTTACAGTGGTTGAAATATGAAAAGTATGAAAAGAAATATGAAAACTATTTCAAAAAAAAAAAAGAAACATGAAAAGTAGGTGCAGCATGGGAAAGAAAAAACACACCTCCTCCAAGAAATAAAAAATAATGTATGATAGAATTCAATTTGGCAAAATCAACCTAAAAATGGACATATCTCTTTCCTCTGGGATTTTGTGGGCTCAGATATATGGGAATTTAAATGGGACCCGTATATAGCCAAGGAATTTAGTCTCAAAGCTTAACTGAGTGATGGCCCATATGGTAGAAGAAATCTTGGTGCCAAAGCTTCCTTGGAGTCTGTTTCATTAAGCATAATATGCGGTATCACATGGGTGGGTTCAACTTTTTTCTTACTTTTCAAAGAATATAAAGTGAAGAACTGCATATAAATAAGACAGTAAAAGATAGCTTTCTTTTTTTCTCAGCAGTTTGCTTTTTTTTCTCCCTTCTGCATGGCTTCCACTGATAGGAAATATTCTCTCAAATGCATTGTTTTGTAGCAGGGATGCTTGGCTGAAGACATGGCAAAATGAGGGATTCATGTAGGGAACAACATACCATCTTTTGAGGTACTAAATACAACTAATCTAGAAAAATTACCCTTCTTTATTTTTTGCATTTATTTTTCAAAAGTTGGTCTGCACCTTAGTCATGGTCGCTATCCTTTGATATTATATTACACTTTTAGTGTTACACTATATATTTAGGATGACGTGTATCCTTTCATTATTAGCAAATAAAATTTGGGACAAATGTTATTCAGATAGATAGATAGTATAACATTAGGAGTAACGCTAAAATTATACTAACAGAATAATGGAAGCACGTACAAAATAAGCACAGAGAAATTGTGTTTGTGATCCTTCACCTTTATATTTTTTATGAATGTAATTTTATGTTATTTTAAATTTGCATGATACATACATTCATGGGAATGTAGTGTTGTCTTGCATAATATGCATTTACATTATAAAGTGGAATGAGAAGGAAAAAAAAAGCTAGCTGTTGCTTTTGTAAAGTTCTGACAGGTCATTTGCCATATCTAAGGGTCAAGGATTTTAATATGTGTAATCCAAAAGAAAGGAAACATCATCCTAAAAAATGTATTTTCTTTTTAGTATCTTTAGTCAAAGGACGGAATAAAAACTAAAGTTCATTGTCTTCATCATCTTGCTATAACCTTAATAGCTCGTACTTGATCATTAAAACACTGCACAAATGAGTGAAATCTGATTGACATAAAACATTAGGAGAAATGCCTTACGCCTGATCATCTAATTCCTGCCTTTATTATGTCTGAGTACACGAGTTTAATAAATTAATCTTCATTCTGAATTAAGCCCACATGACAATTCTGAAAAAAAAAAAAACAATAAATTGTGCTGATTAATTGCATATGAAAGTTGCATAGAACTGTGCATGAAACATGCATTTTAGGATGGGAAACAGACTTTATGGTTCCTTGATAAATATTCCCTTATTATTTTTTTACTACAAGAAAAACTTGTCTTTAAATTGTGACCTATATTAGTATTTTAAAAGTCACAAATAAAACCGTTTCTGTAATACTACACTCAAATGCAAGTTACAAAACCTAATAATTTCAATTCACAAATCATGATATAACCTCCATTTGCAAGTCAAAAATAATTCTGTAACTTTGTAGATAGTGACCCTAATTTAGTCATTATAAAATTATTTGTGACTCGTATATATATATATATATATATATTGTATTTATAATCACAAATGATCATTTTTCTTAAGAAAATACTTAGGTAGACCCGGTATTTGGTCCTACGTGTAGACTTTGTGGTCAGGATTAAACTTTATAAAATCTTGCTTATATCAGTTGATGTCATAGATTCTCTAAAGTTTAATCCATAACACAAGGTCTACAAGTGGGGCACAAAAGCGGATCTACCTAAGTCTTTGGCTTTTTCTTATAGTGTTTGTCAATGTGTACTTTGATTCCACAAATACACATCCCTTATGTTACTAGTTTTTTGCTAAATTATTGGGCTTCTTTTTTAGCATATTTATAACAACTAGATTTGTATATATAATGGTGTGTGACTGTGTGTATATATCCAGAAGGACATGGAACCAAAATGCTCAAGCCATGACAGAATATCAGATGTGAGCTCATCAAGCATTTCAGAATCAAGCCCCAAGAAACCCAATCTGGAGTTCACCTTGGGCATGCAGGCCACACAACACTACTGATTGAAATTTCTTCTTGAATATACAAGTACTACTACTCATTTTGAAATCATTATGACATCTGAAGGAGAAGCTGGTGAAGAGAATCAGGTGCCCACTACTCAGAAAACAGCAGTGACAAAAGAAAAGAAAGTCATAGTAGAAAAGAAAAAGTGAAGAAAGTAAAGGGAAAAAGAAAAGAGAGTCCTAAAGAAAGACAAGGAGACAAGAAAGGCAGAAAGCAAGAAAAGGAGAAGGTAGAGAGAGAGATAAATTCAAGAATTCAAGGTTGTGGGATCAAAAAGCATGTCCTAATTATTCTATCAATATGTGACATCCAAATCATCATATCAGATTATATTAATTATTCCTCAAGTAAATATTGTCATCATCATTAGTCGTCCTAGCTAATTGATTTTTGTATCATGATGCACTTTTATGAGGGAAGAAAAGAGACAGAGGAAAAAAAAACAAAAAAAAAAAAGAAAGAAGAAGAAAGAGTGGTGTTTTTGGCAGGAGGCCTTTTACCTATGAGGAAAAAAAGTGGTCCTTGGTAACTGTATGGGGCATTTTGTATCAGGAAAAAGAAGTAGTATAATTTTACCAAATGAATTGGAGCATAATCTATAGTCTATAAATCCTAGGCATTGTCACATGCTTTTTTACACTTTTCCAACAAAGGAAATGGGAGAAAAGATAACACGAACTGGTAAAAAGGAACTGAAAAAAAAAATGTAATGGGTAATAACGAAAGGAAAAAGACAAGGTGCAAACTATGAGAAACAACATCTGCATGCACTTTAATTTTTATGCTCACTACGTGGGATTTGGGATTGTGAATCTGCTTTTTGTTGGTTATGTAGAATAGGCGAGTCTGTTGCTTTACTAGGCTGAGATGGAAAAATTCATCAAGGGTAGACAAGTATTTAGTCTTAATTCCAAAGTGATCATAATTTCGGCTGTTGTACATTTGTGCGTAAACTTGGACTTGCTGACTGGATTAAGATATGTAGTTCCCATTTCAATTTATGTAACTTCGTCCCCCACTATCTTGAAGATCGATACGGTTCATAAGTTTAAATTCCTCTTACATGTATGCAAAAACGTCAAATTACATTCACTAGACTTCGGTACTAATTTGATTGGACATCAATAATTCTTGTCATAATTTCACATTTTCTGCACCATCCAATTATTGCACGTTAACCAAGTGGTTAAAAAAGTGTTAAACATCACTTTTTAGCATGTTGACTTATCATATCATCGACATGGAATTAGAGGTACAATTGGGTAATCTTTTAGAGCTAAATTATGAGGATATAAGTAGATGGATTAGTAAAAAGAGAAAATTAATTGAAAGCATTAAAATAATCTAGTGCTTTGGTGTTTAAATAAGTAAACAGCAAAGGAATAAGAAAGATATAAATTCTTTTAAGAGAATTTAAAAGAGAGAAAGAATTGATTTTATTAAGTAAATGATTTACAAATGATTATGTATTTATACACACAATTCTAATGGCAAGTATAACGACTAGTTATTAGCTCTATACTTCCTTGATTTGGGCCTTGATTAAATCATTTTAGATTTTTAATATCTTCAACATCACTCATTGGACTTGTACAAATTGTACAAGTGTAACTTGGTAGCAATGAAGTGAAGTTATTGCACGGCTGGAGGTTTAATAAGAATATCGACTAATTGGTCTTCACTTTTCACATGAGGTAGTGAAATTATCTTATCTATGAGCTTTTCTCTTAGAAAATGACAATCAATTTCAATTTCCTTTGTTCTTTTATAGAAGACCGGATTAGAAGCAGTATGAGCTACCAATTTGCAATCACAATATAGTGGAATTTGAGTGCCTATTTTAAAACAACCATTTCTCCAAGCAAAGTTTTGATCTATACCAATTTACTCGTTCCATAAGACATGGCTCTGTACTCGGGTTCGACACTTGACTTAGAAACAATACCTTGCTTTTTGATTTTCCAAATCACCAAGTTTTCTCTCATAAATGTTATGTATCCGGTTTTGGATTTCCTTTCTTTTAAATCTTTTGCCCAATCTGCATCTAAGTAATATAAGCATGAACTTGATAGTTTCCATTATGTTTCATGATAAGTCCTTGACCGGGAGTATTTTTGAGGTAGCAAAGAATTCTTTCCACCATCTTCATGTGCTTCTTTATGGGAGTCATCATGTATTGACTAACCTAGTGCACTGAATAAGAGATGTCAAGCCTTGTTCTGGTTAAATAAATTAGCTTACCTACTTATTTTTGATAGATCCAAATGTCTTCTATAGGTTCTTTTAATACATCTTTCTTTTTCAAAGCCATCATGCTCTTTCTTCTTCTTCTTTCTTTTCAGCATTTCAATTTGGGCGTGGATATGGGTTTCACTCCAAGTTTACCTACATCTTTTGAAAGATCAAGTGTGTATTATCTTTGTGATAGAAATAATCCATTATTTGAATAGACTATTTCCATCCCAAGGAAATACCTCGGTATCCCAAATCTTTAATGTCAAATGATGTTTTTAAGAACATGTTAACATCATGAATGCCTTGAATATCATCACCATTGATAATAATTCATCAACATAAATGAGAATAATAGTAATACCATGAGAACTAAACTTAATAAAAAGTGAATGGTCGGAGTTCATATTTTGAATCCATTTTGTTTTAATGCATTGCTTAATGTAGAAAGTAGAATATCATGCCTAAGAGAATGTTTCAGTTCATATATGGGCTTTTTAAGTTTATAAACATAATTACTAGGTAGTTTAACTCGATGTCCTTTGTGTATATACATGTAAACTTCTTCTTCTAAATAACCTTGTAGAAATATATTTTTGATATCCATTTGGAAAAGACTCTCTAATCATAGTTACTAGCTAAAGACAATAGTATCTTAATAGTATTCATTTTAGTTATGGGTACAAATATTTCTTCATAATCTAGTCCATATGTTTGTGTGAATCCTTTTACTATTAACCTAACTTTGTACTTATCTAACGTTCTATCACTATGTAATTTAGTCTTATAAACCCATTTGTAACCTACGGCCTTTTTTCCTAAGGGTAGTTTGATTATGTCTCATGTTTCATTCTTCTCCAAGACATCTAATTCTTTTTTTAATGGCTTGTTGCCAAATTGGTTGATCTTTAGCTTGATTAAAGGTTTTAGGGTTTTGAATTCTATCTACTTTAGTTAGGAAGGCTCAGTACCATTTGTTAACGTGACTAAGGGAGTAATAATTTTGAATGGGATAAGTTTCCTGGTTTCCATTGATAAGTTTCCTGGTTACCATAGAAGAATACATAATGTTTTCGGAGATAGGTCTATGGTTTCGTTGAGATCTTCTTAGTTATAGGAGTGGTTCTAGTTACATTATAATTTGGGATGGTGGTTCCAATGTTATTTGCGGATCACTAGGTTCACTAGAGTCATGTGTAGGTTCGGTGCTATTATCATGTGTACTCTCAAGGTTTCATTTAGTTCTTCATCACTATTAGAGTGTTCATCACATGAAGAGGTTGAGTTTGTTTGGGGTAGGAAAGGATCATGATTTTGGTGATCATATAAGGGCAGTTGATGTATAGGTCTAAGTGGTGGTGTATAATCATAAGCAATTGTCCTAGGAAGTGCATCATCTACGGTTTCATCACTAATGTCTTCTTTGGTGAAATAAGATATGTTTTCTAAGAATGTGAAATTTTTTGAAATAAATTTTTTATTAGTTAGAGGGTTAAAACATCTATATCCTTTAATATCCACACAATATCCTAAGAATATGCATTTAGTGCTTCTATGGCTTAATTTATCTCTAGAGTGACTATCTATATGCACATAATAAATACAACCAAATAAACTTAAGTTAAATCTAGTTTTTGATAACCCATATACTATCTCAGTTGGTGACATATTCTATTCTTTCTTTCCACAACTCCATTTTGTTTTAGAGTACATGGACAAATGGTTTGATGAATAATGCCCTAAAAAAAAAAAAATCTTTAAATGCATTGTTAACATACTCTTTTCCATTATCTGTTCTAATTCTTTTATTTGCTGAGTTAAATTGATTTTTCAATTAATGAGAAGAACTTAACAAAACAGTCAAATGCTTTAGATTTGGTTCTCATTAGGTATACCAAAATGTATTTTGATTTATGATCTATAAATCTAATAAAGTATCTATAATCATTATGACATAAATTTGGTGCACACCAAATGTCCAAATGAGCTAAATCAAAAATATTTTCATATTCCCTTTGAGAACTTGCAAAAGGTAACCTAATTTGTTTACCCAAAATACAAGAAGAACGTGTCTTGAAATCGTGAAACTTTATATTAGAAACTTGACTCAAAATATTGCTAGGTGAAGGACCTAATCTAGCATGCTCCATAATTCTTCAAGGCTTCACTTTTCTTCTACACTAGTGCTCTAGTTGTGTTTTTTAAAAAAAAGCTCATATTTCAATTTTCTCTCACCAATCACATGCCCGGTTGGTATGTCCTAAAAGATTGACTTTGTTAGGATCAAAGATTGCATAACAATTTAAGTCCCTAGTAAGCTTACTTATGGAAAGCAAATTACAAGTAAAGTTAGGTAAGTATAATCGTTCAGTTTGGTGTGTTAAAATGTTCAATTTTCCTATTCCTTCTATAGGTATTCCAGCTCCATTAGCAAGTGTAGCATGTTTTTCATCACATAATGATTCAAAACTAGATACATTTATCTTATCCTTAAAACAAGTGATTACTAGCACCTAAATCAATAATCTATGATTCAAAACGAGCAGTTAAGTTAGATTTCATACATTGCTCGTGAGACATGTTTACTTTGTGAGAGTTGACAAGTTTAGCTAATTCCTCCAAAAGGTTTAAAGTAGGATTTCTTTCGGTGTGCATGCTTAGCTTCTTGAGTATTTGGTTTCCTTGGGAGATCCATAGGCTTGAGGTGACGGTGCAATTCCCAACATTTTTCTTCTGGATACCCCTGCTTGCCACAAGGTTCACAATTTTTGCACCATTTGTCAAGATGACCAATTTTGTCACATTTTTGGCACTTTGTTGGTGCTCTTTTTCCTTGATTATTATTGCCAACTTGTGTGGATGTATTTGTTTGCGCAATTGAGCCATTTTCTTCAACAAGGGCAATTTTTTTAGCCTTAAGTGCATCATAGAACTTTCTTGCCGAGATTTCTTTTTCAATCATACAAATCACTTCATCATAAAATGGCATCTCATTGCTCCTCAAACTATTATACCTTAGTTCACTAAACTCGGATCCAAGACAGGACAAAAAAGACATCACCAAATCTTTATTTTCTCTCTTGTCAGGTTCATCTAGATCGGTTGTGAGAAGCCGTAATGCATGGATTTCATCCCATATCTCTTTCACATTGTTAGATCCACATCTACAATAGCTCAAAAACTCATCATTCTTCAAATTAAGACTTTGTAGATTTTGCTTGAAATCATATATCCTCAACAAATTCCCTTTTCCTCCAAACTGTTGATTGATTGTTTCCCACAAGTTTTTGACATCTTTTGCACTTTGAAATGTACCAACATGGAAGGAAACAATTTGGTGATCCACATGAACACCATTGTATCCACATAGAGCCCTCATTATACTCCTTAGTTTCTTTCTTTGGAGGCCAAATGACGCCACTTACATAGTCAAAGACCCTTTGAGCTATTAAGCCCCTTCTTACGCCATGGATCCATATCGAAAAAAATTTACCATTGAGTGGGAATGTTGTGACCTTGATTCCAGTACCATTATCGATATTAATTTTGAAGATACTCTCCTTGGTTTGAACACGTATCTACCATGACCAAATTCAAATAAGATAACTTTTTGGGGTGTTGAAAACAACTAAGGGAGACACAAGACTTATGGTGGTTAATAAACACATATTCGAAGCACTTAATAGTACTTTGATACCATGTTATAATAAGTGATTTGGTATTTAGTTAAGCAAACAACAAAGGAACAAGAAAGAAACTTCACAATTTAAGAGAATTTAAAAAAGAAATGATTTACAAATGGTTACATATTTATACACACAATTCTATCAGCTAATATAACAGCTAGAATAACGAGCAGTTATAATGGCTAATTACTAGCTTTATACTTCCTTAATTTGAGCCTTGGTTAAATCATTGTGGATTTGAATCTTTAATAACTTCAACAGAGAGGATAAAAATATCCAAAATATTAGAACAATATGATTGGTTTATTTTATTTATGTTTTTAAGGATTACTGCACCAATCACTCATTAATATTGTCACAGTCGAAAAAATTTTCAATATTTTATTTAACTTTTTAAACTCATTACTTCTCCAATCTACCAATATTGTTACAATTGACTTTTCTTGGTCAAGCTATCAACTTTTCGAAAATTAATTTAAATAATATTCTTAGAGCTAAATTATGTGGATATAAATAGATGGATTAGTAAATACAGAAAATTCATTGAGAGGATAAAAATGCCCAAATTAATAGAAAAATGCAATTGTTTTATTTTATTTATGTTTTTAAAGATTATTGCTCCAATCACTCATCAATATTGTCACAATTAGAAATTTTCAAATTTTTATTTAACTTTTTAAACTCATTACTTCTCCATTATACCAATATTGTCACAATTGACTTTTCTTGGTCAAGCTATCAAGTTTTTGAAAGTTAATCTTGTTCACATTTCTTACCTTTGTCCATAATTTCAAATTTGATCCTATACAACAATTTTTGTGTGAAATTTTGGTTCAAGAAATATATTTATCTAGTAAATAAAGGATTATATGTAGATTATTGAATGCAAAAAGTAATTCAAAAAATTCTTGTATGGACCAAGTGTACTATTTATCCACATCCATCAACTTGTGGATGAAGTATTTTAATTTTTAATTTTTTTAAAAAAAGTTGGTATATATGATGTGGATATATATATAAACCACAAAGTGTACGGCTCCACCGTACACTTTGATCCCTACAAGAGTTTTCAATTCTATTTGACCAAGAAAAGTTCAATATTAGCTAGATGGAGTATTTATAGTTGGATCACACATATCAGTCCCACTAATCAAATCAAAATTGGTCACTATATATATATATATATGATTGATTAGCAATTTAAGTTTAAATTAGTAAATGCAGATGAAAGTCATTTCCATAGTTTAGGTCTGCACTATTTATTACACTATTTTGGAAAATATAATGATTCGGGTCATCACTGTTCTTCTCCACATGTCCTTCAAAAATTCCAGACCTTGCTTTCAATTTTTACCGATGGGTCCGTTGTGACTGATGGGGCTCAAATCCTCAGTATATTGTAAAAAAACACTTGTTTAGCTATGTTTTTCGCCATAAAAAAATTGATGAAAATTCTGTCAAAATTTTTAAAATTTTTAGGGTTCATTATTAGTAAGTATTTGATAAAATTATTATTACTATTACTATTTGAATCTGTTTACCCATTGTGCAGGTTAGGAGGAGTTCCACTGGAAGGACAAGGAGCTACAAGACGTGTACAGGACGTTGCATGATGTGCTTGTGATCGTCAACTGGCTACAGGATAAGGTCTTAGACCCTAAACATGTCAGTAGTTCGAGGAGCCCTCCAATAGTCACAATCCATCATATTTGTCCATTGACAACTTTTTTCTTTCTTTATTCTATTTATAGACAGAACTTGTGTGTAAGAAAAATTATTTTTATTCTAAATAAAATCGTATTTCATTAAATTTGCTCCTTATTGATATATTTGTGTGCTGTTTTAGCTTCAAATAAATTGGTTAAAATTACATAAACATAAAACAAAAACTTGAAATAATAAACGAAATATTAAATTTAATGCTACATTTGTAGCCAAAAACTATTTTACATTTGTTTCTAAAAATTTGTTGGAAAATTTGTTGCTAATGTTAGAAAAAAATTAATTTTTTTTTAAATTCTTGACAAATTTTTTAGCCTAATTTTGATGGAAATCAATATAAAATATTTAACTCAACAAGATAGATTTCGTTGCAATTCTTAACAATTTTTGTAGCTATTTTGGCCCGAATATTTTCATTGCCAACTTTGTTGCTGATGATTGGCGCCTGATTTCATCGCGAAAGAGTGTTGCCAGGTAGTCACGAAAAAAAATCGTAGCTATATTTGTATCTAATTGGAATGGAATGTGGCTACCCAAGCATACTATATTTCAATTGTTTGTAATCTAATCTAATGTACTAAATTACCCCCACATTAGTCGAATTATTTTATTTTGGTCATCAATCAATCCTAATTTAACCCTGTTAACCCTTTCAACATAATTCAATTTAGTTAACGATAAAACAGTAAATAAAAATGTAAAAACTACTTTTGATAAAGAAAAACCATAATTAACCTAATTAACTAGAAACTAATCTAATTTATTCTCATTACCAAAATTAACCCTTAATTAATTCCAAATTTATGAAATTAACCCTAAACTAACAATTGATTCAATTAACTACAAACTAAAATGTAAATTTGCAACTATAATTTAGTTTAATGCTCATAATACTTCCTTCATCCGGTTATTAGTTTAAATTTTTGTTTAAAATCTTATCAAACTTATAGTTTGCAAAGATTTAGCTAATTTTTTATTTTAAAAAATGATCAATAATCAATTCAAATAATATGACTATATATGAGGTTTTTTAACTTCAAAAAAATATAACATAATGCTTATGAAAAAAATTGTTATTCAAAATATAAACTTGACAGGAAAAAAAAAGTCAAACAATAATAATAAGATATCTCAAAGGAATAGAATGGTATTAGCATCTTTCAAGGCATATGCAGGGGGTGGGGCATGCAAGTATGCGAGTATGATAATACAGTAAGCAAGTCAGGAGAATAGGAAGATGTTGAACACTACATATCCTAGATATATAAAGAGGTGTTCCACCTACTCCAAGGTGTAATGAGTCCCGCATGGTTATTTGGGATTAGTAGAGTTGATTGGCGGTATTTTGGACATTGAACTTGCTGAGTGGATTCTTTGAACTTGTTGAGTGAATTCTTGCACATTATCTCCACTAATACTTTCAACAAAGCTTCTTGCATTTTTTTGGGCAGCCTTAATTTATGGCGTGCACGTTTTTTTTTTTTTTTTTTTTTGGTTGGCTACATTTCATTCCTTTGATTTTCTATTAATATAATCAAACGGTTGCCATTTTTTGATTTAGTAATTTTGGTTCTTGACTTGCTTTGGTGGACATATAAATAGAAATATTGGTTCTAAAATTTCATCAAAAAAGCTGTGCTTATTTGCTTTGCTATTGCATGCACAGAGGAGATCTTCTCTCTATTCTCTGGTTAGTATTTTTTAAATTCAAGTTGTTCTGTTTTTTTTCTATGCAATTCTTATAGTGTTTATTGAGTAGGTGGAACTCTCATTTTTATATATTTAGGATTTTATGTGTACAAATTAGAAGTTTTAGTTAATATATTGCCATAAATAAGTGTAAGCACAAGTGAAGATATACAAAATACCTCAGTAAAAGATTTCTCTCAATCAGTTGCATCAAATTTTGGTATGAAGTACTCACCTCCATCAAGTTCTACTGTAAAACTTTCAGCTACATTAAGTTCTGGTGTAAAGAACTCAGGTGCATCAACTTCTGGTATAAAGGACTCAGGTGCATCAACTTCTAATGTAAATGCTTGCTCCCAAGCAACCATGGTTCACAGCAAATCAATCTATCGATTCTGGCTACTATTTCACGTACTTCTACATGTCATAAGAAACAGATTGATATATTACAAAATATTGCTACAGAACCTGAAATGCTAAAGAAAGTTCCAGATTGTTCTTAGTGTGGAGCCAAAAGATTTGAATATGAACCACCAGGCTTTTGTTGTTCATCTAGTGAGATGCATCTTTTACCTACTGAAATGCTGTGCGAGCTAATGCTTTTAATTCTTGGTAATTCTGAAGAGACGAATGAATTTCGCAAGTGTGTCAAAAGCTACAACAATATATTTGCCTTTACTTCTATTGGTATGCATGCCGATAAGTTATCATCTAGAAGTGTTGAAAGCTAAAATTAATATAGTTCTGTATGTGTGGAAATTTCAAGAATTTTGAAGATCAACCTATAATCCATTTATATATTTAAAAAAACAATAATAAAAACAGAAATTAACCACTTAGATTGGATATCTATTCTAACCTTTCTAAACTCTTTTGGCCATATCTCGATACCTTTTCCCAGCCATACTTCCTCCTTCACCCTCTTAACAAAAAATCCCCTAACTTTTTCTAGGCCCACCAGCTACCTTCAAAACACCGCCATCCCACACTGCTCCACACTGCTTCACTACCATAAACCGCTGCAACCCTCATCTACCGCCATCCGCCCTCTTGCACATACCCTTTTATCTTCAAACTTCCACCTGATTCACACCACCCACTCAAACCTCTACCCCGATTCAAACCATCCCTTGAAGCCGCACCACCAACTTCAAAGTAACTCCTCAAGTCACCGCTGTCGCCACCACATGCAGGTAAAATCCCTCTCTGATTTTTATTAATTTTAATTTTCAAGCCACACCCCCTTCTTGAGTTAGGGTTTTTGAGTTTTTGATTTTGTTATATGTGATTTCTAGTTATTGTTGTGCGAATTTAAATTTGTTAATCCTTGTCCGAATTTGGGTAGTTGGAAGGATTATTTTTTTAGATCCAATTTTTTTGTGAATTATCCAAAAAAAAAAAAAAAAAGTTACCATGGATCTCCTCTGGAGTCTGTCTCTTATACACATCTAGATGTGTATAAGAGACAGAAATAACACATTGTAGTGAATTTCTTGATTCCTCTACCAGACTATATGAAGAATCCAAAAAGCCTCTTCCTATTGAACTTCTATTTAGTATATTGATGTCATTTCTGCATATTCGATGAGATAGAGTTCATGATATTTATGTCTAAAGCCATTTGCTTTTTGGATACTTGTATAGTCTTTAAGAAATTTATTGGTGAACACTTGTATGTGTTAGACCTTGCTTCCGTGATCACTTCATGCATGACTAAGGTAGTAGGATGTGTGGTTCTAAATCATGTTGATTGGGCAAATTCTGTGTATTTTTGGCATAGGCTTGTAGATTTTGGAAATGGTGTATCTTGTTGTCCAATAGTAATTAAAATGTCAAGACAAGCAATAAAAAGTTTTTCTAGCAAGTGTTGTGGTAGTTATATATCCTGAACCTCCTGGTGAATATTTACTAATTACAGATAATAATGCCCATTATTGGAGGAACTCTTTGTGACTGCTAGAGCTTGTGAATTCGTGACAAGTAGCTTCTACACAAAATAACATTGTAAGTGCTATTTAGTACCTTTATAATTATACCAAATTTTTAGCAAGTAATTGATTATTTTGCTACAAAACATGAGTTGATGACAGGAGTTTAGTTAAGTTTTTTTGTGTTATATTACGAAGATGTCCATGGAAAGATGTAAACATGTTTTAGTGATGATTTTCCATCAATATGTGAAAGTGCCATTTTTTGTCTTTATTGGTTATTGAATGTTTGACTTTATTAACTTTGAAGTTATTGAACTTATAACAAAAATTGTTTTCTGTTTCAAAGTGTTGGAAACTTATACAAAAATTGTTTTCTGTTTCAAAGTGTTGGAATGAAATTAAGTTTTTTAATTAGTTTAGTGGCTGATACTGCATATTTAGTGGTTGATTTTAAGTAAGTTGTCTAATTTTTAAGAAAATCATATTTAGGATAGGGACAAGAGTTGGATGACAATTGACAATAGGAGGGACAAGCGATATGCATGGGGTGTTCAAGGGTTTTTAAAATTTGCATATTCCAATAAAGATCAGTCCACTAAAATTTCATGCCCTTGCAAATCTTACAATAACTTTCGTAATCAATCAAAAGGAATTGTGGAGCATCATTTGATGGTGCATGGAATTAGTAAAGATTATGTTACATGGGTATATCATGGTGAGTCATATTTAGATGATCTTCTTTATTGGAATATGCGCATCAAAAACCCTATGATGAAGATGAGGATGATGACATAGATGACATGTTAAATGACCTTTCTCGCGCTAATTGTGGGGAGGGTTGGCAGGATATTGGTTGTTCTTCAAGTGATCTGTATTGCAAAGCAGATGCATATTTAAGATTATTAGATGATGCTAAACAACACCTTTACCCGAGGTGCAAGCCATTCTCTAAATTGTCATTCATCGTCTCTCTACCTCACCTAAAACCATGAGTGGTTGGACTATCAAATCATTTGACGGTTTGCTTGAAATTTTCATAAAAGCTCTTCCAAATAGTACTTTTGTGCCTAAATCTTTCTATAAATGCAAAAAGATCATTTGAGATTTGGGGTTCAAATATGAAAAAATTCATGCATGCGTGAATGATTGTGTTCTTTTTCGTAAAGAATGTGCATCCAATACCATCTGTCCTAATGACAAATGCAAAGAGCCACGTTTTAAGGAAGAAGGTCACAAGGTGCCTAGAAAAGTTTTTCGCTACTTTCCTCTAAAACCAAGGTTGCAGAGATTGTTTGTCAATGATGAGGTAGCGAATGATATGAGATGGCGCAAGGAGAAGCGTGTTGTTGATAATAACATCATGAGGCATCCGACTGAGTGTGAAGCATGGAAACATTTTGATAGAGTTCATCCTTCCTTTGCTCATGACCCAAGAAGTGTTAGGTTAGGCCTTGTAACTGGTGGATTCTACCCATTTGGTAATGGATAGTAATGCTTATAGTATATGGCCTGTTTTTCTTATCCCTTCTTAACTGGTGCAGTTTATGGAAGTGCAGTGATGGATCCTTTTATCATTATGTCAATATTAATTCCAGGACCTAAATCACCAGGAAAGGATATATATGTGTATTTTCAACCCTTGATTGATGAATTGAATGAGTTATAGGAAGGTGTAGAGGATTATGATGCACACAAGGGAGAAAAATTCAAGTTACGTGCTGCTCTTTTATAGACTATAAATGTTTTCCAACTTATGCAATGTTATGTGGGTGGAGCACCAAAGGACATTTTGCATGCCCTGTTTGCATGAATGATACATTTTCTAAATACTTACCTTTTAGTATGGAGGAAATTATGTTACATGGGGCATTGTAGATTTCTATCCTCTAACCATCAGTGGAGAAAGGATAAGAAAATTTTCAATGGCAAAATAGAAATTCGGGGGCCTGTTGTGCCTAATTCTGGATATGAAATTTTAAATGAGATTCAAATGTTGAATGATGCCATGAACTCTTTCAGTAAATCTTCAGAACAGGTGCATCTAAGAAAGAGAAACCTGGACATCTTATATTGGACCAACAAAAGTGTGTTCTTCAATCTTCCTTATTGGGTAGACCTTAAATTACGGCACAACCTGGACATCATGCATGTTGTCAAAAATGTTACTGAGAGCTTATTAGCTACCTTAATGGATATTAATGGAAAGTCCAAGGACACGTGGAAGTCATGTAAGGATTTAATGCAGTTGAATTTGAAAAAGGAACTCCACTTGATCTTAAAATGGACATTAGATTTCACCATAGAGACATGGCTAGATACCATCTAACCAATGAGGAAAAGAGGAAGATGCTTCAATTCATGTCCCATGATTGTCAATTAACACATCCTGATGGTTATTCTTCACATGCCTCTTCCTGCATAAAAGGTGAAGAGTTTCAATTGTCCGGAATGAAAAGTCAAGATTTTTATGTTTTCATACAATGGATTCTCACAATTGCAATTAGAGGATGTTTGACAGAAGAAGTTCGACAAGTTTTATTTGAGTTTAGTGAATTTTTCAAGAAGTTGTGTTCAAAAACTTCTTTTTTAGATATTCTAGAGGAAGAAAATAGGAACATTGCTCTCATTCTGTGCAAGTTGGAACGAATTTTTTCACCTGCCTTCTTTGACATAATGATTCATCTTATGGTTCACTTACCATATGAATCAAAAATTTCCGGTCCATCACAATATCGTTGGATGTTTCCATTCGAGAGGTAACCGATGACATATTAGTTTTATATGTGCTTTTCACACAAAATATGCAATTAAAAGCCAAACATTTTAATTATGTACAGGAAAATAGGGACATTGAAAGGATATGTCCATAATAAAGCGTCTCTTCGCCCAGAAGATTGCATTGCCGAGTGGTACATAGACAAGGATTGCCTAACTTTTTGTAGTATGTACTTGCATGATGTTGACACAATTTTCAATAGAGTTGACCGCAATAATGAATTGACGGAAGCATCAGGTGTATTATCTATTTTTTCGGGAAAGGGTCGTCCATTTGGTGGACATAAAGTAGGTGTTTTAAGTTCACCTGAACTGGAGATGCTTCATACATTTGTACTGAACAATTGTGATGAATTAGAAGAACACATACAATAAGTGTTTTTCCTGTAATTTGTTTACAACATTATGCGCTTCAAAATTTTAGGATCAAAATATAGTATATTTTTAGGCCGAAGGATTGCATTATAATACTTTCATTCATTTAGGGAGCACAAAGAAAAGCTTAAAGTAGAAAGTAATGCAAATGTGGATCAACGTCATGATAAGCAATTTGCTTCATGGTTTCGTCAACCTGTAAGAGACCAAAAAAGTACCTTGTTTCGTTACAAAACTTTAAATTTCATAAATTACTCATTAATTTGTTGTTCTACTATATGTAGGTTTTGTCTTGTCCTGAAACTTGTAACGATGAAATAAGATCTTTGGCTTTGGGACCAGATAATAGAGTTAGTTGGTACACTGGTTGCATGGTAAATGGCTACCGATTTCATACAACGAGTAGGGAAAATGGTAGAAAAACTCAAAATAGTGGGGTTGTGGTAAAGGGAGAGCATGGAAATAACATTGTTGATTTTTTTGGGGTATTGAAGTTGAATACTTAGTAGGAAAGAAGAAGGTGTTGATATTTAAATGTAAATGGTGGAACACTGGAGATAGGGATGGATTACATATTGATAAAGAAGGGAATATTTGTAGTATTAATTTTTCTAGAACATAGTATAATGATCAGCCTTATATTCTAGCGGATCAAGTTCACCAAGTTTTTTATTTGAATGATCTTAGATTAGGTAGAAATTGGCATGTTGTACAAAGGTTTTGTCCTCGTAACTCGCTATTATGATGTTCCACAACGGCTAGACAAAGGGCTAAATGAAGAAGTTTATCAAGAAGAAGAACCAATCATAAACCTAGTCGCTGATTTGAACTTCGACATGCAATGCAAGGGGCACTTTGTCTTTGCAGATGTTGCCTTCTAATTCAGTTCACACCAATGCAATGAAGGGTTCATCAAGGGTCCCTCTAGTCCATGATGATGACATTAATGGAAATCAATCAATCTCTCACGATGAAAATGAAGACTTGTGGCCTAATGACTAGTGTTTCGCACTGGTGCTTTGCATTTTTTTTTTTGTTTTGAATTTTCTAGTTGTTTTCTAGTTTATGTGCAACATCTTAATTTCTACACTTAAGTTGTCATCAAATTTTTTTTTTTTTTTTTACAATATTGTTTCATCTTTTGTTCTTTTCCATTAGTATTTACTACTGACTTCCCAATAATGATGTTTTGACCCTTTGTTACTTATTATAGATGGTTGGACCTGGAAGAAAATGACTAAGCAAGAAAGATTTCTAAGCAACATTTCCAAATGCCAATCGACCTGTAGGAGTGAATAGTGAGGCAGGTTCAAGTACTGCTCGAGCTCCATTAAGTAAGAGTACAGTTGATCCACGTCCAAAGAAAGTGCAATTGTGCAATCTTCTCCCAGACGAAGTGCACGCCTTACACCTAACAAGGTCACCACTACTTTTGATCTTACGAATGAATCAGAAAATGAACCAGAGCAGCCACCTTCACAAAGAAATGTAGGCAAAAGTTCTAGAACAATGAGATCTTTAAATTTGACAGCCCAAACACATTGTGCCGAGCAAACTCTCATACCTACTGTTGGGCAGCACAGGCACCATGAAAATGATGAAGAAGATGGGTACACCCATCATGAGAATGATGAAGAAGATAAGCACAACCACCATGAGAATATACACATCTAGATGTGTATAAGCAAACATCTCCTCCTGGTGATCCGGCTCTTTTGTTTATTGGATAAGCAAACATTTCCTTCATCTATACTCAACTAGATCTCTTTAATCATTTCTACTTTTTCTTTTCTTCTTTGGATTGGGTTCAATTTTCCTTTTATTGAGTCAGGGTGCATTTTTTTTTTTTTGTTTCCTCACTTTGTATTTTTACTTAAGATAGAGAGCCAAGAATGCATCATATTATTATTTTTTACTTTGGGCCTTGCTTTCTTTCTTTCTTAGGGCAATGAACAGAATAAGAATATTATATGGTTCGAGTACTAACTTCTCAAATTCATGAATTTTATTTATATACAATGCAATTATTACATGCATTTCTTCTATGTCACTCTTCTAAAGTGTTCCAATACTAACTATTTCTATGTCTTATAATAAATGAACAGTTGTATTGGCAAAGAGGGGTCCTACAAGGAATATCAAATTGGCCAATAGAAGGAGGAAAAACTGACCTTTGACTATTTGTATAGATGAAGTATCTGGAATGGTAGTTGGGGATGATGCTTAGCATTTCATAAGTGAGAGTGGATGTATTGTTCGTAAACTTGTCTCCTTTATCGAGTAACCCAACATGGTCCAAATTGAGCTCAAAGTTGAAGGATGACATATACAACAACTGCACGGTATTGATTCTTTGATAATTAGTTCAACTGCTATGACATAATGAGATCTTAATAGCCAAAGAAGATTCATTTAATTTTCATGATTTTTGTAAATGTAGCAACCATATGAGGTTGAAAAAAGTACAGATATAAAGAAACGTATTCACCATCTTGCATCTATATGAAGTCATATTCATCAAAGCTACTCTGAGATAACACACTATTGATGTCTGTCTCTGATACACATCTAGGGATTTGATAAAGAGACGTGGATTAAATTATGCGAGAAATTTGACTCTAAAGATTTCAAGGTATGTTCACTAGTTTTAAATTTCTTTTATTTTCTATTATTCTATGAGTTCATACTTTCATAGGATATAAGTATGAATTTTGAAATTTTGAATGATAGAACATAGATTTGTGAAAGATGGATCTGTTTGTGTATCAAGTTATTTAAATTAAGAAAAGAGAGTTTTCATCCTAGTCAAGGCATCAACCTTAAATAGATCTTGAAGTGATTCTATTACAAAAAAAGTTCATTGGTTTTAAGTTATGACCATGTTTCTATGTAATGACACAATTCTGTTTGTATATGTCTTTTCAAATCTGGTTTTTTTTTTACAGGATCAAAGTGCAAGAAATCAGAAAAACCGTGCAGGATGTTGAACTCCAACTACTGTTGGGACAAAGTCAATTGCAAGGATGATCGATGAAAAGGTATACACAATTTGATTTATTTTACATGAAATCTTCTTTCATATGTTTTTCGCCTTAACAAATATGTATTGAAATTGCCACAGAGGAAGGTTAAAGGCCAAGATATTTCTACCATTGATGCTTATAGGATGGCTCATTTCTCAAAAAAAAAGGGCAAGATGGTTAATGATAAGGCTAGTGAAATGTTGGTGAGTACTTAGAGTTATTATTACATGATCAATTGTTATCGCCGAACTATGTTAAGACTCATACTAAAGTATTTCCTTCACTATAGGAAAAATTGGAAAGTTTACAGTCTACGACAAGATTGACATCAAATGAAATTTGTTTGCAAGAGCTTCAGTCCATACCTGGACATGTGCGGGGTCGGTCAGCACCAAAGGGGCAGCTTCTTGCCTTTGAAAGATATCGCACTGAAGTTGAAAAAGAGAAACAAAGAGCAAATGAAGCTGAAGAACTTGCAATAGCTTTGGTCCAGCAAGTCAATGCTCAACAAGAATTGATCAAAGAGCTCAAAGACCAACAAATGGCTACCGATGCGAAGATGGATGCACTTCTTGAGAAAGTTGGTCTATTAGTTGCGATGCAATCCGAAAAAAGTGTAAGTTATCATCCATTTAGCTTTTACATTTTTTGAATTGTGTATGGATTGCTATCATCAATTATATATGATCTTTCACCAAAATGAGAAAATATAATTGCTACACATAATTAAGCATATTCTAAAAATATTATGGTACCAGACTATCATTCATTAATGAAAATTAAAGGAGATAAAAATGTCAGTGAGTCATTTCTTTTGGCTATGTAATATGAATTGATTTATTTAGTAAAAAATGTTTTATGAGTTTGATTTTCCAGGAGATAGAATAGAAATTATGATGTTTTAAAGGATGAAAGAAGGAATTTTGTGATTTGAAGATTGGTTTGGTTGATATAGGTTGCTGGAAGTTTAGTGAGTACTTTAAAATAGGCAAAAATAGATTAAAAGCTAGAGAAAGGCTGGATTTTGGGGATACTATGTATGGGAGTGAGATGTTAGTGGTATGCAAATGCTTTTTGGAGCTAATTTTTAGCTGAGTCCTGGTAAGAAACTGTATCAAATGTAATGTGAACCTGAGATGTGCTTTCTTTTTGTGTTAAAAAGAGTATAATTTTTTTTTAATTACTTGTTGAGATCTTTTCTTAAATGAAATGGGAATATCTACTTGAAATGTTGTGACTTGTGACAAGTTGTGACTGTTGATCGTTGGTGTTCTAGTTACTTTTTTGAGCAGTTTTATTTTTCTTTCTGATTGTCGTTTTAAAAGTGCAATGGCGTAGAATGAATCATGCCGCCGACCCCACTTAGTGCGAATAAAACTTGGTTTATTGTTGTTCTCATCGTCATTTTAACAAGTTATGGGCATTTAAGAAATCAATATTCTCGTCATGGTGTCTTGTGAGAAGGCCTTCATAGATAAAGCTGTTTGTTCAGCCAAATTGTGTATTATTCAAGTGTTCTGTCTAGCATGTTTAGTTCAATTATGGAATAATTAATATAAGTATACAAGAGATATAGATACCAATATCTTACTTTTGCAATCATATAGACTAGAACTATAGAATAGAAATAAAATGACTTGGAGTTTGATAAGGTTGATCTCCAACTTTATGAACATATGCCGAAAAGATTGATTTCAATCTTCTGATATTTAATGAAATTTATTTTGGAGTAATAAAAAATCAGTAAGGATCAATACTATAACATATTCACAAAGTGTCAATTAAAGAAATTTTGTTCTTTATTAGTGAAAGAACTCTTAGATGACTACATACGATGCAACAAAATGCTCTGTTGACTCAAGCTGAAATGCTCTCTTGATATCCTTGAGACATGTCTGGATGTGTGGGCATATGCATTTTTCATTGTTTTAGGTTCCCTTCCCTAAACTGCTTTTTCATTTGATCTCTCTTAATTTAAATCCAAAAGTGTTCATTGAGCTTTTAGTTTAGGAAACTTAAATCTTTTGAGGGTGTTTGCTAATTTCCATGCTATTATGACCTACTCTTCTATTTTGCTTGCTTCATAACATGGCTTGTCAAAAGTGGTTTTTGGGTGGTTTCTTTGTACTTTTGTGTTGTCAAGAGTCTTGCTTAATTTAGTAGCTAGGATGTGCTTTATTTATGCTTTCTCAACTCCTGTATGTATTTGTATATGTATGTGTTTGTGTGTGTATATATTAACCTTACTGGAATTCGTGCATGTTATTTGGTTGGTAGTTTTTGGGAATTTTTTGTGCTTTTTATTGACAGGAATCTTGCTTAATTTAGTGGCTAGGATATGCTTTATTTATGCTCTAAACTCCTATGTATATGTGTGTGTGTATATATATATTAGCTTTAAAGAATTCTTGCCTGTTATTTGGTTTTTGTTTCATCCCTTCATCTTTTCTTCCATAGCTAGATAAAGTAACCGTAATTCAGCATATCTTTTCAGCATTAAGCGCTTGTCATTATGCTTGTGTATACTAGACAATTGAAAAAAAATTAGGCTTTTTTTTGTCTATCTCATAAAAACGTCTTTCCTTATCTGTCTTGGTTGCCTATCGTTTTTGTTTTCCTTATCTTTAACACATTCAACAAATGTTTATTGAATTTGGTATTTGTTTAATTAGTCCAGTTGTCATACTTTAATCGACCTAATAAATTTGTTAATTAACGTATTTTCTTTTTTCCTTATGATTCATCTTGCAGTGAAGCTCACCGACAAGCAAGCTTATTTGGGAAGAAGTGTAACTTTTTTCTTGCCCATGCTTTTGATGTTGCAGGCCTTGTTTGGCTCTTTTGTACTGCTGAATTTATGTTAGTTATATTTGAAGATATGGATATTGTAATCTAGTAGGTGTTGGAACTTATAAATACTTAACTATTATAGTTATTTGGCACTCTTTTATGCTGTTGGACTGTGATTATGACAATGAAATCCTATTTTGCAGTACAAGTTTAGTTTTATAATTGGATTTTAGTAAAATGTCAATGTGTTTTTTTGGTTTTGGCATTGTTAGTAATTAAATTTCCAAGGAAAATTGCTTATAGGTTTGAAAAACTTGTGACCAACTTCACTCGTCACAAAAAAGTTTAGAAAGTTGTCACTAAATGTGTTGATCAAACACAAATTTAGTGACTACTTTTAGTCGTCACTAAATGTATTAACCGAACACATATTTAGTCACTCCACTCCTGTCATCACAAATGTCGTAACTAATTATGTTAACCGAATGCTTATTTAATGACTCTGAGACCCACCGTCGTCACAAGTTGTCACAAAATATTGTCACTAAATGCGTTGTTCGAGTACATATTTAGTGATGTCGTTTGGTCGTCACAAAATGTCGTCATAAAATATAGCATTTAGTGACGACATGCCATATTGAGTTACCATTGTTTAGTGCCTTTTGTGACTATATATACTCGTCACTATTTTGTGACGAATGTTTGTCGTCACTAAAATCACTCATTCAGTGACGACTTTGAATTGTCGTCACTATATGGCTTTAGCATCGAGCCTTTAGCCACGCACAGTGACGAGCTGAATCGTTGTCTTTAAAGTATTTTAATGACTATTTCTTAACTTTTTGTGACGACTTGGCATCGTGACTAAAACTCTATTTTCTTGTAGTATATAACTGCTCAAGGTTCTTAGGAGCACTGGTTGATGTGCACTTTACTTGCATGCAATGCAGCATGGCTGCACCTAAACCAAAACCAAGGTAAGTCTATATAGAATAATAATAGTATGATTAAAATTACTCTAACTATGAACTTTTTTAATTACTCCAACTATAAATTATTGATACAAAACAATATTGCCTATCAGGGAAAAATTTGACATTCAACTTTTTGATGAAACTGGAATGCTTGATGCTCTAATTGGTGACAAATATGCTGAACTTATTCTTGGAATACAAGCTCATGAAATAGCTGAAATGGAAGCCCAGGTCTAATTACTAATCTTAATACTTATATTATTATAATTATTAAACTCTTATTTATACACTTATTTTTCCTATATATAACAGAATGAAAAAATGGACATTGATCTCATCAATCAAAGATTAAAGGATGAAGAGTTATATTTCCAAATCAAGATATCTCCCTTCACTACACGAAGACGTAGTATGATTCGATACAATGTCCTTGCCTGCCTACTTGCTTTGCCACAATCTAAATGCTCTCTAATGATCGACAACAGCGACATAGCAGAACATACAATTGGAGTGAGCTCAGAGATAAATAAAGGCCAACCTATACCAGACACCACTACTTTGCCTGAACAACAAAAAGTAGCAACAACTGCTACTCCAGCAGTCACATCATCAAACAAAGCATCTAGAAAGAGAATGCTTCACTCTGAGCCAAGTACTAATCAGAAGCACTTAAAAATTTTCTAGAAGCAAAACACGAGTAGTTTCAGTTAAACATATCCATCTTTTGAACTTATGCTTTTGTTTTTGGCCGCACTAAACTAAAGTCTATAAATATATTATTGTAATTATCTGTATGTAACAATCCTTGCTATCAATTAGGCTCACCATTGATAGCACTATAAAACCTCATTACCAATCCTCACTATCTTTGAATATTCAAAGATAGAATTTTGCTTTTATCAGGATTGAAGTATAAAAATATGTGAGCCTTATCATAAATTTATTTTTGGTTCAATCATACTTATTAAAGTATCATATTATACTTATAGTCTATATTAATCAATTTTTAAAAAAACTGGGCAACCTCACGTGAAGCATGAGCCACAGTTGTATAAAACTAGTATGATGTTAAAAAGGGAGGCTAAATCAATTCTCTTATTAGTCACTATTACTGGACACTTGACAGCAATCTACTAACTACATGGTTTTTCGATTTAGATCCTCTTCATTTATTTATTTTAGAGTCAGAGACAAAAAATTCTTTTCAGCAAGGACAAAGTACATGTAGTTTAATAGTTTCATATCATTACTCACTATGTTTAATACTTTTTACACTATCAATTTGAAATTTTGGTTTCACAAAATTTTCTCTAACTTACTGTATATGGTATCCCTGCAATTTTTAAAATTTACTTTAACTTAACAATATAATTTTGTCCAATCACAAATATGATAAATTATTATGTATCCATATGTGTACTTCATAATATTTTGGTTAATTTAGGACGTGATAGAAGTTTTGGAGTAAAAAATTTAAAATGATAAGGCATTTAATTGAAGATGAAAGGAAACACTATTATTTGAATTAATCATGATTTTATACTAATGCAAATTACATAATGAGAAGACGTGGCCCACTTTGAATCAATGAAAAAATGAAAAGCAAATGAGTGATCTAAATTATCTAGACTAAAACCTAAATACTAAAATAAATACTAAATCATTTCGGTATAAAATTAGTAGGGACAATTTCCTAATTTCTTAATTTTTTTAGCACTAAAAAGTTAATTTTTGTGAGTTCAATGGGGGCACGTGCCCCATTGACTCACACATAGATCCGCTACTAATTTGTTCAGTTACTTGTATTAAAATAATCAAAACTTCAAAAAACAAACTCTTTTTTAAACAAAAACTTAAGAATGCCTTATCATTTTAAATTTTTTAGTCAAAACTTCTATCAAATTAATAATACATATTGATGGTATGAAATGATGAATAATAAAATAAAATAACTATACTAGTTTTAATTAAGTTATATAACAGCAAAATCTAAAAATATAAATCAAAGCAACACAATTCTCAAAATCCACTTAAAATTCTTTATTCATTCCTACAAAGAAAAAATATATATTGAAATTTTATTATAAGAGATAAATAATTATTGTATGAGATTTACGTAGAATAGTAAATTGTGTATTTAACTTTATCGCTGGTATGTTTTTCTGGACATAAATGTATTCCTCTTCATGAACTTTATCGTTGGTATTAAATATTGTGCATGATCTCTGACACTGGAATAATAAAAGTAAACAGCTTTCCCTCCACTATTTGTCCAATTTTTTGGAATGTGTACTTTACTTTCCTATATCATTGTAGTATATGAGAAATTTGTATATAAATGACAGATAATATTGACAAATATAATTTAAAAATTATTAATTATTTTTTTGGCAGATACCAATCAAAACATTACTTACCTCCAAAACCCACAAAAACATCCACCAAAGGTCATTTTTATGGCCACAACAGTTTAAATCTATTGAATAAGACAACTTTTTTTTCCTTCCAATTTTAAGATACATATCTTGAATTACCGATTTTTTTTTATTATTTCGATGCAATTAAATTTATATGGTTAAGGATACATATCTCGATTACCTGTAAATTTTGCAATTAAAATTTTTCGGAGTGGATGGAGATGGTTCACAGCTATAGTGGGTATTTGAATACCACTCAAACCACTTGAATGTTGAACTGGTTGACCACTCAAGATGTGATTATTTAAATAAAAAATTAAAATAAAACATAAATTTAGGGGGAAAATAAAATTTTTGAGCTACAAAAATCAATATCTATATATCTAAACATCACATACCACTGTGTAATTCCGCTTTACGTTTGTTAAGTTTGCGTCTTGAAGCATTTTCGCTGTCTTGAAGGACAATATAAATTTCTACAAATATATATATATTGCTATTGTTAGGGAAATGTTTCTTGTCAAATTTATAAATATATATATATATATATATATATAATAAACATAATAATAGTATTTTACCTTTTTGCTTCTATTTGTTCAAGATTGAAAGATTATTTTCTTTACTTTTTTTTGCATAATTTTTTTTTTATTTCCTTTCAATTCTAAGTAATTTTACAATCAAGTTTTTTTTTTATTTTTTTATAGTCTTTTAGTACAGTGAACTCCATATTAATAACCTCAAAAAAGTAAATAATAAAGTGAAATAAAGGTGATTTATTTCACACAAGAAAATGCAATAAGTAATTGATAGAAAGTATTGAACTACATGCAAATTAAATTACGTACTCGAGAACAAAGCAGATGAAAATGGAGTTCATGTCAATTTCAAGACTTGAGAATATGGCAAATGAAAACGCCTGTTGATTCAATTCTAGTAATAGAGATCAGCACAGATAAAAATAGATTTGATGTCAATTCCGATAATGTTTGAGTAATAAGATATATATTAGTAATGTTTAGTCAAAGATTAGTTGATTAAAAAAAAAACATATTAGAGAATGTTATCACTTAGTTTTAAAAAGTTAGATAAAGAGAGAGGGAGGGAGAGTTAGATAAGGAGAGGTAAAAGTAAGCAAGTAAAATTAGTTGGCATCTGATAATTACGTTCATTCTTCAAAAAAGTTAATTAGGTTACAGATTTATTTGAAAGTTAGTTAGATAAGGAGTGTGAAAGAAGTGGAACTAAGAGAAAAGTAATTTTATGTAGGTTGGAGACTTGGAAATAGTTGCCACCAGATTTGTTAACCTCTCAGTCATTCAACAACCAATTTGATAGTAAATTAAAATTTTGAATATCCAAAAATTTATTTTGAAAAAAGATTAGATAGTAGAATTTAATTTTAAAAAAATATATTGGATTAGATATAAAAAAAATATATAAAGTCAGATACAGAAAAATTTATAACAGCCATAAATAGAAGAAAAAGCTATAACAATGACAAATGGCATTGGTGAAGAGAGGTTTTGCTTTGAAATATATATATATATATGGGAAATTCTATGGTCCCTTTTAGGGAACTATTTCCTTGTGCTTCGAATGCTTGTACAATACAACACCATGTGCTTAAAAAGCTTGTACTGTACAAGCTCTTAAAACTAAGGGAATGGTTCCCTAAAAGGGACTGGATAGATAGAATTCCCATATATATATTTCAAAGTTTAACTTCACTTTACACCCCTCAACTTGTTCTAGATTTTCACTTCGCACCCTAAACTTTTTTGAGACATTTTACATCCCAAACTGTCTAAATCTTCCCACTTAAATCTAAAATGTGATTTCGTCAAAACATTTAACAGTTGTAGGACGCATATGCAATATTCTTCGTTAAGTGCAAGTGACAATAAAAATGCCTAACTCTCCTTTGTACCCCAACTTGTACCGGATTCTTACTTTGTACCCTAAACTTTTTTTTTTTAACACTTTGCATCCCGAACTGTCTAAATCTTTCCAATTAAATCCAAAATCTGATTCTATCAAAAAATATAACAGTTGTATGGCGCCTGCGCAACATTTTCTGTTAAGTGCAAGTGACCCTAAAAACTCAAAAAATGAACAAAATGAAAAATTAAGAAAAATTCATAAAAAGTAAAAATTTGTGAATAGGAAAAAAAAAAAAAAAAAAAAAGCTAAACAAAATATTCAGAAATAAACTTTAAAAAAAAACAAAAATCTAAAAAAAAAATGCAGGGGGTAGAAGGGGTGCTGTTGTAAAGGGAGATTTGAAGATGGGGAAACGTAGATTGGTAGAGGTTCGAGGGATTAGGAAGGGAAAGTCGTAGGATTGAGAGTGGTAGGATGGGCAGATCTAGGGTGGGAGTGTCGGATCTAAGGGGTGGATGAGGGTGATTGGGGATGGTACAGGGGGTTGGGGTGAGGTTGTAAGGATTGGGGTAGAGAGTTAGGGATAGTGACTATGGCTGAGGAAGAGGAGGATGATGACTGGTTGGGGAGTTTTTATTTTTTAACTTCATACCAAATTTTAGTTTAATTTCATTTATTTTCAAAATAATTCAGTATAACTCAATTCGAATTTATAATGCGTAGTTTAGGAAGAAAGAATGAGTGTTGAGATAGAAATGAGTGAATAAGAGGAAATGAGACTATTTTTTTAATCCAAAATTTTGATCAAAGAAGGGGAAATTTTCCACAACTGCAAATTTTTAACAACTTCAGTGATTTTTTTGGTCACTTGCTCTTAACGGAGAGTGTTGCACATGTGCCCTATAACCATTGTATTTTTTCCGAAATCACTTTTTGGAGTTAAATGAGAAGATTTAGACAGTTCGGGGTGCAAAGTATCTCAAAAAAAAAAAAAAATTGGGTGCAAAGTGAGAATTCGGTACAAGTTGAAGTACAAAGTGAAGTTAGGCCTTTTTATTGTCACTTGCATTTAACGGAGAGTGTTGCACACACGCACTACAGCTGTTAAATTTTTTGATGGAATTATATTTTAGACTTCAGTGGCAAAGTACCTAAAAAAAATTAAGATATGAAGTGAGAATCCGGTACAAATTAGATGTAAAGTGAAATTAAGCCTTTTTTAAATTTTAATTTTAAAGAAAATGAATGCTTATTTATTTACCGCTCAATGAATAGGATCCTTTTCCATCTTTCTTAGATACACTAACTATTATTTCAAAACCAAGGATGCTGATCACAAGACACATAGCAGTTTCCAAGGCCCACTAAGTTATAACATTTGAGACAAAGGAATGGGAACAAAATGCAGGCATACAAACTAACAGAATGGGGCATTGTTTCTGCTTTTATCAGTGGTGATAGAATATTCTGAACAAAATTTCAAAGGTAAAAGTTTCTCAAATTTGGCCCAAATGTATAAAGTTATTTTCCTTGTTTTAGGAATTATGGTAATGCCAAGTCAGATTTAGTTTGAATTTCAGACTAAAATCACTATTAAGGTTTCTTGAACTAAGGAAAATGGGTTGCTTAATCACCATCAAGACGTTTGTATTTTTTATTTCAGGTGATGTGGGTGAATTTAAATCAAAGAATCATAGTACTTATTATGGAACCATCTATGTAACAATTTCCAAAAAAAAAAGAACTAGTCCACCAAATGCTTCAATTGTACAATTACGACATATCTTTATCTTCAATATTTTCTGAGTAGAGTAATTACAATGACAACCCAAAATGTGATACTACACTGTATATACAAGTATGCTATGTGTGTTGATAAGAGACAACGCCTTAGCAAGAAGGTATCAATGTGTAAGTACCGCTTTCTAAAATCAATTCATTTGATAAAATTACATTAAATCATCAATATTCTGATGTTAGATATTTAGTCGGATTTTTTTTTTTTAAGGATTTAATAACATATCTGTAGATTTGTTACTTTGTCACTTTATACGGATGTACTAGTAATACAGAGTGGTAGAATCTTACACTAAAAATCATTTACTAGATCAAAATTGAAGATTAGTTGTTAAAACCAGCCCATGTAAAAAAAAATTATTAGTTATTTAATCAGATTTCATTCGATCTAGTGATACGTTGATAGTTAATCCTGTCATGTGATGCTAAATTTATATTCTTGTATAAATGTATTGTATAATCTTTAACTATGAACTTTTGACTTAAAAGTGTGTGAATAAGGTTATAGCGAATAGTGAATGTGTGGATGAAAAAGAAATTAAAGATAAATGTTTAGACTGATCTTCAAAACTTGAATATCAAATTCACAGTTGATTGCGAAGTCACAAAATTTATTTGGCCAACGAATATAAAGATGCTATAGGACTTTTAAGAACATACCAATCATTTTGATTTGGGAAAGAAGGAAAATCGTTACCAGGAATAGAGATGCTCGTTCTCTCGAGTGGCTATACTTCAACCGAGTATCATTTGCATTTTCCATAGTGGATGAATTAATGGGACGTTGCATGGCAGTATATCATTGTATTAAGTACTTATGTTAAAAGAACATGATTTCCATCTTAAAATTAATTGGTTTGGCTAGTTGATGTGAGATATTTGAACTTTAATACCCCCTCTCACACATGACTCGGGTTGAAACAAAGATAGAGATATTGACATGACCGATAGCCATGAATTCAAATCCAATACCATAACCAGGAGAAACATTGCCTTGGCAGAAACTCACGAAGCCAAACCCAATGCACAGAAGAGTCTGAGTCATATGTGGATGGGTAAAACACTTGAGTAAATTTATGGTTAGTTAGTTCTGATACCATGTTAAAGAATATGGACTTCCATCTTAAAATCAATTGGTTTGGTTAGTCGATGTGAGATATTTGAACTTTCACAAATTAAAGTTAAGGTCCCCAACCATATTCTATATATTGTGGTTTGTAACTGTTCAAAGTTCAAACTAGCTTGTGTATTGCAGAAAGCTTTGTTCAATGAATTCTGAAAGAGTTAGGTGCCTTGTTTGAGTTAAGCAAAATTTAAGCATTTAAACTGAAGAAGTTCGCGTGCCTTTGAATATCTGAACTGGACAACTGGACAAGTATTGCGATGTTAATAGAGTAGTTACATAAGTATTAATTCCAAAAAGATTAAATCATAAATCTCCATAAAAAAATTGTTGTCAACAATTAATTTTAGCTTCCAAAGTACGTTAAATTTCTTTGAGATCATATTTAACGCTTAATTGATTGAGTTATTTACCACTTATAATTTTTCTTATTTGTCTTTTACATGATACTCTTAGTGAGACAAAAGATGCTATTTTAATTTTTTTTTAACTCATTCCCAGCATTTTTCTGCCACCAACAAAATGACAAGTATGCATGTGTTTTTGCTAGGAGTGGGGGAAGTTTCTATGAGAAAAAATTATGTCATGCATTGGTGGAACCAAAATTAATTAAGAATCTACTACCAACAAATAAAATAAATAGAAGGGATAGGGGTTATATTGAAGGGTAAATTCCAGAAACATTCCCTTAGGTTTATGCTAATTTACTAAGCAATAATGAACTACAAATATTCACAAACCTCCTCTAACTTTCTATTTATTAATAGTTGTCAGTTCAATTTGGAAAAAAATATTTAAAAAATCATAGTATGATAAAGAAACTAATTTAATTCCAATTATATATTACCAAAATTCAATTATTAAAATAGTTAGAAAGGAAAAGAACTTTACATTGATTTAATTATTAATAAAATGTAACTAGTTAATTTAGTTTCATTTCTTAATTCTACATTTTGTTGTATTTACACAACATGCTTTGCCAAAAAAAGATTAATTTGGGAGGATTTGACCATATAGATTAGCATTCTAAATTACAGAAATTTGTAATAAACCATTTTATAGACAAATTTGAGAGGATTTTAATTACAAACTATTTTAATTGGATTGTTAAAATTTATACACACATTAGCTTTAAATTTGAGCTTAAATCTTTTATATTATAATTAAGCAATTTCTAACTAACTAAGTTAATGGATTAAAGACAGGATCTTCTAATAAAAAGTAAGGCACTTAAAACTTCATCATTTATTTATCCATAACAAACTAAGTATTAAAAAAAAAAAATATCAAACTTGAAAAGAAAGAACTACTAAATATAAATTAACAAACACATATGAAAATAGATTTTCAATAGGCTTGAAAGTAATAATGATAATACTGTCAAAACATATTGTTCAATAATTCTATTCTTACTTGGGCTGATATGTTACAAAAATTAAAAATTAGAGAAGATTTGTGAGATTTTTGGGCTAACTAGTTTAAGTGATTTTGGCATAAATCTTAAGGGTGGTTTGCGAAATTATTTCTATATTTAATGTTGAGTTTGTAAGGAGAAAAATATTAATTGTCTTAAGTACCTATTTTAAAATATATTACATCTATACATGAACACTGGTGTACCACGTGAATTAGTTTTGACAAATAATTTTAAATTTGTGGTCTTATAAATTATTTTTCTTTAAAATATTTATTTTGTCCAAGTAGAATTAGTTTAAGATATTGGAGATATATTTGCAGTAATATATCTTCCGTTTGATGAATATTTACAGGTCTTAAGGCTTGTTTTTAATAGCTTATTGAAAGATCCTTGTAACTCTTTCTAAATTCAAAATTAATTTTTTTAAAAGATTTTGTTGACAAAAATTGAAAAATTACTTTTGTTTTCATATTAAAAAAGTTAAAAGTTGTTTTCGAAAGTAACTCTAAAGCTACTTCTCTTAAAATATTTTTTTTTCAATTTCAAAAAAATAACTTATAACTTTTAAGTAAGCAGTTAATAACAAGGCCTCAAATGTATATAGTAGTACTCCATTATTTTTAACAAATGGTGATGCTGGTTATTATCAATCACTTCTTAAGTTACTTTTGACCCTTAAGTTTAATTTCCCTAGTTGGTTACCCAAAAAAAAAAAAAAGTTTAATTTCCCTAGTAATAAAAATAGAAACTGTCTAAAAATTTAAATAATTTAGATTGGAGTTGGGAAAGAGCAATAGTAGGTATACAGACCAAGGCTGCCTGATATAAGGCTCATCTTTGACTTCCATAACCCTAAACTCTTGGTGGAAGGTTTCTGAGGCAGACAACTAGCATAAAATACCAGTCAAACAAATTGACAATTTGATGTGGATTATAGTTGGAGCTTTTAACCAATTGAACCCACACTCAAAGGAGGACCACAAGCTCGGGGCTCGATGAAATAGAAAGTTTCAGCATTAAGAAACTTCTTGGGGTTAGCAGTGAAAGAAAGAGCTCGACATTCATTTCTTTAAGAGACTGCTTGAATATTCATAGCTGAGTCTACTAAAAGAGGGACCAGCCTCATCGTGGTGATTAGAGGACACCTCTGATCGTTCACCTCTAATGTGACGCGTTCCCTCCCAGTTATATGATCAAAGGGATCAGTCGGCTAGAGAGCAGGGCTATTCTTCTTCTGGGGAGACAAAGTCGTCCCTTCTACTGACCGAACCCTCAGTTCGGAGGTCTTCGTCAATATGTTACGAAGCTCCAGTCTTCAGCGCATTACTTGACTTAGAAAGTCGAACATCTGGGCAACGGAAAGCACAGTGCGCCTGGTGCAAATGGCTTTCTTTTTTCATCATAGACCAATCAGAATGGAGGGTCCTACCTACGTACATGATTGATAGAATCACTATGTAGGTAGGGTGGTCAACTTGATGCGGGAGAGGCATGAGTGCAGTTCGATCTTGTGGTGTATTCATTTGTAGTGAGTAGGGCCTCTTTCTCGTTGATCAGTTCGCTTCCGCTCTATTGAAAAGTCGGAATTCCTTTGTCTAAGTATGGCGGTTTTGTCAACGAACGCGTCTCGGGCCAGATTGACTAACCTAACCCACGCTTTTCCATAGTTGGGTGCTATGCTTTAGACAGGGGCTAGGCTAGGTTTGATAATACCCAAAACAAATGAAAAGAGATCGGGGTCGATAATTGGCAGTTGGCAAGGAACTTGATCTTCCCACAAAAAAGAAGGAAGCTGCGGTCGAACTCTAATTCTGGAAATAAGTCGGGGCTCTTTTACCAAGTCTACCAGATAGAAGATGATAGAGGGTGAACTATCGTTGCGTTGCACAAGACGGTGCCATTTTTCACTTCGAGTTCCTTCCTTCGAGTAAAATCTGATGATACGCTTTGGTGATGTTACCTACAAAATCAAATGAAAGGCCTGCTAGGTGATCGAAATCGCTCAGGTCAGTGAGGACTCACTCACTCACCTACTCCTTATCTATTTAATAGTTTCTTCTATCTACAGAATTCAAAAGGCGACCCGCCGCGCCGGGCTATAAGATACAAAACTGTTGTACTACTTGACTGGTAGAAAGAGATTCCGTAAGAACTAGAAGACTCTTATATGTACGGTAACCCTCTCTTCCGCTACTGGTGGACTATTGCACAGAAAGGCCGAGAGAAGCAACTTTTTTTAACGCGCTTTTCAAGCGCTTAGCTTCTGCTAGCGACGGGGCCATGTTGTTCAGTTGGAATTGAAGCCAAGAAGGTACGTACGAACGAAGTAACTGGCCCCTTTAGAAGATAGGGGGCGGCTTTCTTGTGGTAGTAATTGCGAACATCTTTCCTCTTCTCTTAGCATGCACAGTTTGCTTACATGCCGCCTTAGGCACATCTCTCTTTCTTAGTTTCATGCTGGCCTAATGATAATGAATGAAAGTTAGACATTGGTACGATCTGATCTCTTTCTTTATCATTTCATTCTGGAAATATGCTTCATTCATGGCTTGAAGAAAATAAACTGTCATTTCCCCTAGTAGAAGTCTTAGCATGAAATAGAAAATAAATGGGACTAGCTAGAGAGAAAGGATCAGACTTACAACTTTAAACTATCATACACGGGGAAAGAGTAAAAGTCAAGACAGACTAAGGCGATAGAGAGAATCCCTATTGAGTTACCTTTCCTGGAGTCACTAAAACTGACCTAACAGCTTGGGATATGCCTTTTCTGAGCCGCCTATTTATCCCCGATTGGCCAGAGATGAAACAAGAGCTGAGATAGATGTTATTGCCGCTTAATGTTCAATAGCAAGCAAGAGACCTATTCCCTATGAGCTAGCTAGCCTATGAGATAAGCTACCCATTTATTCGTCTTCTGATTTCTACCTCGAGTACCTTCCCTTGGCTGCTCCTTGACTACCATAAAGATCAAGCATTGGGACGGATATAGGTGGGCGACTCACGTACTATGTTGAATTTTAATCACTTTCTCAGATTCTTATTTGGGGACCCTGCTTGAACCACTAGAACAGTTCCTGCAACGGCTAAATCTTAACTCTATTTTAACCCTGTTGAGGTTTTTTCCATCTCTATTTTCACCGATGTTTGGTTGACTAATTAGGCTCACGGGCCTTTGCTTATATTGGACAAGTAAACTTCCCTTAATAAAGGACATAGGCTCACCAACCTAAACAATTTTGACTGAGAGGGTAAACTCCTAAAAGATGAACAAAGCGAGCTGAGTTCCCCCTGCCTTCGGAAAAAAGTATACTTCTAATGGTATCTTAGTTCGCCATAGATGTCTGAAGGGGGAGCGGAGTGATAGACATAACTAAGGAACGAAGGATAAGGACTCCAATAGAATGAAGCCCCGGGAGAAAGGCTTCAACATTTCGACATCAGTCCTGAGGGAGTCACGAATTAGTATATATTTTGACTTTCTTCCTGATGACATGCATACTGATCTAGTACTTGGCTATCTCAAGATATCTGGATTCCTATCTTTTGCGCCTTCCTTTCTGGCTCGGGAGACGAATGCAGCCCGTAGTTAGTTTATTCAACGGAGAGGGAAAGCTGAATTCACATGTTACCAGAGGAATGTACGTCTCGTGTAATAACTAATAAATATTTCACTTCCATGGGAAGAATGGATCGAAATGAATCTGTACGATAAAAACCTTTTAGTCGAATGAGACCCGTCCTCCGGGATAGAGAAAATCCTAAGTATAAGTAGCTTCTTGTGGCTTTGGGGTATCTGAACCCAGTTGGTATTCTTGTTCGGATGCTTGAATTGAACTCATCTGTGAATTTATCCGTCCTGGCCTTTACTGTTTCTTATACACATCTAGATGTGTATAAGAGACAGGCCTCTTGGGTAGTTTAATACTGCTGCTGAGCTTCAAGTTTTTCATTTCCCTTACTTTAAGGAAGCTTTGTTCAGGACAAGTTATTGGGGTCGTAAACAGGAAGCCTTAGGCTGTGCTGCTATCTTAAGACAACCATTTTTCCGTCCTTTCGTCAACATTTACCTTAAGTAGGCTGTTGAAAGCTATGGAACGGCGGCTATCACTAGGAGGATAAGATTCTCTGGTATTGGAACTCGTAGTATAATTGGTCTTTCTATTACAATCCTATCACAGTCTCCCTTTCGTTTCACAAGGATGGAAAGTAAGGATGTTTAATTTGGTGATCGTGATAGGGATGAAGATCTCGATCTAGTTTACTCTGTTGATTCAGTAGATCTGGCCTCACTCGACTCCGTGCCCCAGAGGTAGCCCAAAGGTCCCCCATTGCCTCTTGACTTTAGATCCTCTTGTGACCTCTACTTATGCTGCACGTAAGGCATAAAAAGATAGCAAGGATTCTTCACCTTTGCTAGAACCCTTCCCCTGTCACTCCTATAAAAATTCTCGTCGTGAGAAACTTCTGCAAGTCGATCTCCACACAAAGCCTTGCATAGGACCTCTTTTTAACTTAGCTGTAGGAAATCCCAAATATGGATCTCAACCATTCCCCTTAACAAAGGGATGGTTTGGCAACCTACTTGGAAAATTGTTCCAAATGATAATAGCATCTTTTTTGGTAGAGTGGATCAGTGGATTCTCCTGATTCAGCAGGATTCGGCTTCGTATGAAGTGTGACTACGGATTACTAAGCCATGGATCGAGATCTTAGGATCTAGCTAGATAAGACTTTTTACACCTTGAAAAATGGCAGAACGAGACCCTTTTCTAAGGAAATAGTTCTAGTAACTTTTAAAAAGGATCTTGCGAAGAGCATCACCTCAGTGATGCACGAAAGACTTTAATCACGCAAATTATGTCTACCGTCGGCTATTGATGAAGATGGAGTCAATTTACTTAACCAAAGCCATACCTGAGTGACTTAGGAAGCGGCTTTTTCTTACCTTTCTACCAAAGCTTCACCGTTCTCTCTATACTTTAGTACTAAAGGGGTATCAACGTTCGTTCCACCCTTATGTATTGTAATTGTTAAGTTGACACTCTGGAACACACGTTACTCTTATGTCCTACATTTTTTTGATCAATGGACATAATTAAACTAAGATAGGTCCCTTTCAGAGAATTTTTCTTTTTTAGCTTGACTAATCTTGTAGCAAGGAGGTAGGCTTAGAGCCAACAATAAAGCTAGAAAAGTCTACCGCGAGCGAGTAGTCTTTGTGGACATGCTCACTTCATCTTCACTTCAAGCTTATACGCCTGTTTTTTGGGCTGGGGTTCTCCATTTCTTTCTAAAGAGGAATTGCCTACATATCTGACACAGCTTAACTGAGCCAGAATCAAGCCCAATATAGTTCTTTTAGAAACCGTTATCATAACAACGAATAGGAATGAAACGGCTATATAATAGCTAATGCCTCAACTTCGGATGATGACTAGCTAGGATTAGGATCAAAACACCATTTAAGGCATATTTTAACCCAATTAACTGAAGCAGATGCAGGATCCGAAGTCTTCGACTCAGGCTTAGACCAACCGAGATTCCTATCTATCCTTAAGTCATAGCGAAAGACTTATTTAGACTTTTGAGCTATAACTCTGCCCATAAAAATAGAACTTTTTTATCTCTAACTACACCACCCACTATCGGATGAACTTATTGCTCAGTTTCCTGGTCTTTAAAAGCATCCATTGCCTGACTCTAGGAAACGAGAATGGAACCGGTCTTGAGTTCATTCCTTTGAAGTATAAGGTTTATATATATCATGTCACTTAATTGTCCGCTTTCTCTCGATCGTAAATCTTTCATTCATAGATAAGATAGAATGGGAAAGAAAATACCGAAAAAAGATTAGTTAAGTAGGAAGAAGAGTTCCTCGATCAGATCTACGCTATAGCAGCTTACCCATTTTAATAGCTTAAACCGATTCCGAAAGGGAGGCAGAGGTTTCTTTTTATCAAGTTTTTCCTCAGAAGACAGAAGGGCAGTACCCTTTTTCTACTATCCCAATAGGAGAACAGGTATTCAATACTAGTGTCAGCAAAAAGAAAGGCATTTAAAGCGGGGAGGACAGCATGAAAGTATGAAAGTTCCGACTTAGATCAAAGAAGGTGTTACGGGTCAACCTTGGGAATTCGAGGAGGTACTGACTTTCTTTCCCGTTAAGATTGGACTGCTCTTGGGCTTAGAGAGCTCCATCTTCAACTCATAGTATGAAATTGAAAGTCTCAATCCTTTTCCATATTAAGAAAGTAGACGGACAGAACTCCTAGACCTTGTTAGGACCCCTTCGGATTGGACAGCTCCTCTTCTAGTCTAGTAAGGTGCGTACCTTCCCTTTGAAGCTCTTATAAGGGGACTTCCTTTCTAATACGCCTTTCCCGGACAAGGATTTTCTTTATGATTTTCTTGCCCTTGCCTCCTCTACCCCATAAGCCTCATTTGCACCTGAAGAAAAGTAATCATTTGTCGAATCTACATCAGTCGAAGCCTAACAATGTTCCATATTTAGTTTCTTCCTCCATTCACTAGCAATGAACGAAAGAGCTAGGAGCCCATTGGGCAGTCTTTACCCTTGCTCTTTGGTCCCTAAAATCTATTGAAAGTCCTAATCGAAGAGCCATATATTCTAGTCTGAATCGAGAAGCAAAACAACCAACTAGCTGATATCCTCAACTGCCAAAACAGCTTCGAGTGGTTAGCGAACTATTGAAGTGTGAGATAAAGTCCGCATTGAGGAGCCAACCCCAAGAAAGCAAGGTGAAGCAGAAGCCGCAGCAACATTTGTTCCGTTTCTGGCTGGCCTATATTGCTTTCTCATCGCATGCTTTCGCGCTTCTTTGCAGTGCTGTTCTCTACTGCATCTTATCCAGGACCCGATGCTTCGTCTTGCTGCTTTGGCGGATGCACTTTGTCTAGGAACCTATTTATCGTATTAAGTATCAACCGATTGAACAGGGTCTCCCTGTGCTTCAGATAGGGACAGAGCTAGAAACTCCCCAGTGAATGAGGTAAAGACAGAATGAACAGTTGGTCGGGCAACGATTCCAGTTGAAGCTAATCCATCATATGCCTCATCAGTCTCTGGTGTGAGTTGAGCTTTTTTCTTCCCGGCTGTTTGAGTTATCTTGATTGCAAGCAGTGGGAATTCTGTCACATCCCTACAGCCAGAGTTAGTTGTTGGAGGCAACGCACCTTGATGCTAAGGTCTTCTTTCCGGGAGTGAATATATGCTACTTTTCTCTCATTCGTGCTCCTTACCTGAGAAGCACTTCACTAACTTAAGGGATAATAAAAGCTATCTATAAGATCTTGTTATCTTTACTCTAAGATGCTATAAGATAATCTATTAACTGGGAATCTTTTAGCCAGAGGGGGTGCAAAATCCATTCTATTCCCCAGAAGTTGTCCTGTTGGGAAAGGCACTGCAAAGAAAAGCCCCTTATCGAAGAAAGCTACAAACGATCTTTTGTCCTAGCTACCTTCCAAATCATGCCAAACTTCTTTGCTTGCTGGGCTTTCAACTGACTATTTTAACGACCTTTAATAAGACAGAACTATCCCTTACGCTAGCTTGGCTCCTATCCCAATGTGTCTGATAAGGGGCACTTCACTGGTTTCATTCCTGAGAGTAAGAGTTCAATCCTTGCTTTTGTCTCATCCCGCGCTAGGCACATCTTAACAGGCTACGCTCCTTTTTTGTTCTGTGCTCTGATTCATTTGCAGAAACTTCCCGAACAGCCACAATTCCATTCTCTTGCAGCAGTTAATGAAAAGACGCAACTTCTATTAGTAGGATACCGAGAAAAAGCTCCTATTGTTGAGGAACGGCGGGACTGATTGACCTAATATTAAGTCAAAAGAGTGGCCTTCACCATTTTTCTTTTAAGCGACTTAAGCCCTTAAGGAAAGATGACAATGAAGTCTGAAAAGCAAAAGGCTAGGCCCAGTAGGTAGAGCGAAGGGAAAAAGAATCACCTTTAGGCTAAAGGGATAGAAACTTGTTCAGTGACCAGACAAAGGGGCAATAGGGAAGGTAGCTCGTGATTCTCGTCTCGGTCTTCTCAAAAGGTAGTTTAGTGGGTAGGCAACTCATTTAATCAATAGTCATTCTCTCTAGAACCCTAGAAGGAAGCCTTGGGCTAGGACCCAGATAAAGGGAAGTAGTAATGAATGGTTCATGTAGCAGTGGAAGATCTTAACTAGGCTACGAAGGAACTTCCGGATCCGGATTCAATGATTTCGATAGTAAGTCTAGGATGGATCTGTTTAATAAGGGCGGACGGGAATGCCTATCCCTCGAAATCAGTCTTTCTCCTTCCGAATCGGAATAAAAGTAGTATCCACCTTCTTCCTTTGTCGGTATCCTAAGATCGATCTCTTGACTAAGTCATTTCACACTAAGCACTGAGAACCCTTATGATCCCGTATCGTGCTCTTGCCTTGACCTAGGATTCTGCCTCTCACATCGGATTCTGAACTGGAAAACTAAAGCTTGCAAGGAAGGGGATTCTAAGACATCACATTCTGTGACAAAGAGCCTATTCGATGGCATGTGCGCCCATTTTCAAGCCTTTTACTCTTTGATTACTATAGCTACGGGGCTTTTCTGGCTTGAACAGGAGAGAGGAAAATCACTTCTTTTAGAAAACAGACTTACTTAGTTCAACAAAAGCTCTTGCCTTCAACTCAAACAGAAGTGATTTTCCTCTCTCAAACGCAAAGCCGATATCTTCGTAGCGAGCCAAGGATGAGTTCGATCCATTAGGTTCTTCGATTTGTTCAAAAGAAACGAGAGACAAGAAAACATCTTTGATTATGATTAAAAGGAACAATCTCAAATAGACCAAGATCCAATTTTGGGTCATTTCTTGGTGAACATGATCTGCCATAATCTCTTCGATACCTTCATTTATGTGCCAGAATAGAGAGAGATTTGGTGAAAGTGGAAGAGACACATCTAGATGTATATAATAATTAAAGGGAGTAGGAAAGCCGCAGTAATTCTTTGGAAAAGCCCTATTCTCTTTGTCTTCGACTTTCATTCCTCAATCCACTGATTCGTTCCTTCATATACAGGAAAGACCAATGGCTAGAGACAAATGGGAATAACTGTCTCACGTCTACAAAATGCCAGTCAACCATGCAGCTGCTTCAAAGCTAACGTGATGCTCCTTTGTCAGATGACCAAGATATTTGCAAATACCACAGATGATCAAGAAAAGAGTACCTATAATCACATGAAAACCATGAAAGCCAGTTGCTAAAAAAAAGTTTCAGGTAGAACCATCAATACTATCTGAAATAGTGAAGGGTGCTTGATAATATTCCATTCCTTGAAAGCCAGTGAATACTAGAGCCAGTAAAATGGTAGCTACTAAGGCATAAACTGCTCATTTTTCCTTCCCCGCGAGTATAGTATGATGAGCCCAAGTTACGGTAACTCCGGATGAAGAGGGAATAAGGGTATTAAGAAAGGGGATTTCCCAAGGATCTAAAACCTCAATCCCTTTTGGGGGCCAAATACCTCCGATCTCTACCGTAGGTGCCAAAGAAGAATGAGAATAAGCCCGAAAAAAAGTAAAAAAGAACATGAGCTCCGATACAATAAAAAGAATAAAACCATATCGAGGTCCTAATTGTATGACTTTGGTATGATGTCCTTCCAACGTGGATTCACGTAGAATATCGCGCCACCATACGAACATGGTATATAGGATAAATATGATGCCCAAACTGAGAAGTGTTGCACCCCCTTGAAATGAGTGCATGTACATCACACCTCCTACGGGTTGTTGCCAAAGCTCCGAGTGAACCCGAAATAGGCCATGGACTTGGATCTACCAAATGATAAGAATGCCTCTGAGATTCAATCATAAACCACTTTGCCTCGGTTGTATGTAAACCTCCCTTCACCCACACCCCCTAAAGTAGTAAAAGGGCTCCTTGGGGTCTAATTTTCTTTCTATCTGATAAGACAAACAAATAGGAAGGGATGGTTCTTTCATTGCATTGATAGAAGTCTAACTAGAAAGAGATCTCTCTACTATTACTTTGAGAAGAGAATCGTTGGTTTGACCGATGAACTACGTGGGAAAATAGACCTTATTTCTTTGATTTTAAGCAAGATTTTTGGAAAATAAAACAATCCCAACATTCTCATTCTCAAGATTCAAGGCTATTCCGAAAGTATTACGAAACTCAAATAGCGCCCCACATGATTATTATTTCAAGAGTTTTGGTCATAATGGGGTTCTAATCATACCCACCTTCTAATAAGAGGGCATGCACATCTTAGAGCTAACATTTATCACGTCACCTCGTCGACTACTTGTCTGAATTCCTACCCTTAATTATATCATTGTAGATCATATCACATAGAAATAGTAAAAAACATCCTCTCTCCTATATCAGGAACATTATTCAAAAATAGATTTTTGATTTCCAGAATTAAATCTCTTACTTGTTGATCATTCAACTGTCTCATTTTTGATTATCCGTAACCTTCAATTTCTCTTTAAGGTTTTATTTCTATGTGATATGATCTACAATGATATAATTAAGGGTAGGAATTCAGTCAAGTATTAAACGAGGTGAAGAAATACATGGGAGTTGTGGGCGTAGTGCCTTCATTCTGATCGAGAAAAAATATCTTCCGTCATAATGAGATTAAAAAGTGATGCTTCCTTGGCCATGTGGAACATGGATTAGCATTATGTCATTCCTACAAGTGATCCCCCATCCAGGATTGGAAGAAGTGCTATATGAGGACTTCGAGATCAAATAGAATATGTTTCTTTCCATTCCTCGTGAGCCATTTATTTCTCCGAAACAAGAGATCAAAGTCATCTTCCTCATTTTTCCCAATAAGTCGCCTTACACCATTGGGATACCTCGAATAAACTGGAGTACATATAAGATACACCGGTGCTAAAACCTTTTCTTAATATTTCCTCTAAACTCTTGGGGTCCTTGCTCTGGATCTTATACCGTTCTCCCGGTGTGAAAGCAATTTTGTAGTTTTAGAATTCTGCTGATCCCAAGTACTCCGTCTTTATCATTGTATATGGCAATATAGAAACTAAGGAGGAAAAGGCATGACCAGAAGAATTGTGTGAAATAAGAGAATTTATGCAGTTGAGGCATGATTGATTGATTCCAAATGATTCCCTCCAGACAGACAGAAAGCCTATAGGAGTAGTGTTTTGACTATAGTGAGTTCTGCTTGGTTATTGAGCAAGGGAAAGCATGGGAGAAAGAAAGATGCATGCGGTTTTTTTTGGTTTTTTGATAGATTATGGCAAAATCTTTTTTCTATATTATACGAAATTTGTTACATATCTCGTTGGCAGGTGAACCTGGCTACACAACAACTCTTACTCTAGCAGAGGATCTAGTTTCACACCAATCTGCTTATCTTTTTTTATAAGAAAAAACTATTCACCGATCCATTCATTCAAAACTAAAAAAAAAAGAGAAACATATAAGAGATCAAGATGACTACCTGTTCCAAACCTGAATCCTTGATTGTACGAGCTTCAAATAAATACTACAATGAAAGACATTCGATCCTTAAGTAGGGAAGGTTAGGAGTGAAGCTCGGCTATGAACAAGCAGATAGGATAGGATTTTCTAAGAGTAATAAGCAATCTCTAGCTTTCAACTTTCGACAATGACTTCTCGAATGGCATAAACCAAAGCTAAGGAGCTGTAAGGGAGTTTCAAACAGGCTTCGTGCCTTCCCTTACTTTTTGATGGTGTTTGGGTTTGTATTTTGCGACAATAGATTCTTCTTTTGTCGATTTCTCAACATTCAATATCACTGGGGACTGATCTATCGATCTTCTATTTGAACATATCTATTTTATCACAAGACTTGACCAACCCCATTCATCTTTTATTTATCCCTTTCAACCTTTCTATCTATAGATAACTCATTCCAATTTTGAACTAGGTGGACTATCATAGACCATACAAGATCGTGCGCCAACGACGTATGATTCAAGGTAAATTGCACCACTCACTATATTCTTCAACGAACTACCGCTGACGCTAACTGCCACGGGACCAGATTTTATCTCCCTCCTCTCAATCGATACCGTATGTGTTCGTCTTATCTATTACTATCAATTTCACTCACCTATTATGCCCTGCCTTTTTGAGAACATTTTCCCTGCCCTCGTTCTCTTTTTGATTCAATCCGGAGACAACTTATACAAGAAGTATGGATGGTCATATGAGTCAATCTACAAAACGTCAGCATCTCAGCTACTTGCTCAATAAGGGGGACCTTTCCACCAATCCTTCCAGAAAGATATTATTTCTTCATTTCCTATGATCCACTTAGTGCTCTTTTGGATCAGGTCTTTGGTTTTATATATTATGCCCCTCCAAGAGAGGAGTAGGGGGTTTTCAAGCTCTTTCCATTGTGAAAGCCCTTCGCTCTACTCATTTTAGAAAAGGCACACTGGGCCTGAGTCGCACTGTCACCCTCCTCACCCCTTTCGAGGGCTTATGCCCCTCCTTTATTGGCAAGCGGGGCATTTCTTTCTGGCGTGGTGATGAGATATCTATAGCCTACCCTTTGTACTGAGACCCCTCTCTTCGTCGAAGTCATGCGCCTAAGGAGTGAAACCACTTATTTGATAGAAATAGAATAAGGGGGAAAGCCTTGCCCAGTAGTTACTAATGAACCACAAAGTGATGTGATGAAATGAAGGGAAGACTCCTACTATAGGTATTTAGATTATCCTCAAACAAAGCCTATTCTCGTATTATGCCATCTACAATATCAGGTAAGAAAGGGCTTTCAAACGATTTAGAACCTATTTATTACCAATTTTGTATAACCTTAAAGAGATAAAATCTGGTTTGCTAGCTTGGCCGAGAAGTTTCGTTATCTTACCTTTCCTATTCATTTGATTTGCTCTTTCCTCCTGCTCATGATCTGCTGGATTTTTCTCACCAGCTGTAAGGCTTGAAAAGAACAGATGGTTGACTCCTTAGCAAGGAACCTATCTATTGGCGTTCCTATCGACCTACTAATGGAATGGAAGACAGGGGGACTGTAACGAAAGTAGCCATACTGGAATGTATAGGAACGAAAGCCTTAAAAAAAGCAATCTTGAGAGGAGGAAACCCGGCTAGGAGTGCTCCAAAACCTTATAGAGGAATGTCCCATAAGCATATTTTAGTATTCTCCCCATCGCCCTCCACCCGGTTGGAAACTGGCACACAGATACTTCCCGCCGCTAGCTCGTAGGGTTCTTTGGCATATTTGCCAAGGGGACTTCTTAACTATTTTGAAAGGAGAAAAACTGCACTTGCTTTTTCTTTCTTGCGATTACTACCCTGTTCTATAAGACTACTTGCTCCTACTTTTGACCTATAAGCTTTCCGGATTGATAACTGGAGGGCTCAAAGGGATTGCTATTAACACATCTACTTGTGTATAAGAGATTTAACTTCTATCACTTGCTTCACTTTCGTCCTTATGGAACCTCTAGAAAAGAAAACCCATAGAGTTTCCCCCCTCAGCTGCATCGCGAAGGTTGGTTCCTATCGTAAGGACAGTTTCGACTGCTAAGGAAAACTCATATCCAACCGCCCGTAATAGGGCTTAGGATCTTTTGTTTTGTAGAATTAGCAAAAGCAATGTCTCCTTGCATAATATGGATCTTGTAGGATTCCCAAGAAATTCTTCGATTTCTTCCGGAAGTCGTCCGGCGGAAAAGACTTTCTGAATGGAGTAAAAGAACTTGGGATCATCGATCTCTTCCTTAAAGATTGGGATGAGTCGATGTCGGTCGATGGTGTGCCACGCGAGATCCAATCATTCTCCTCAATTGAAATCGGGCTACTTGCATCAAAGCCCATCATCAACATCACTAGGGAGAGATTGTAGAGAATGTGGGCTGCGGCCTGAACCATTTCCTTTCTTATGAGGTTTTGGATTCGAATTAGCAAAAGCAATGTCTCCTTGCATAATATGGATTCCAAACATTCATGATCTGGATGTGAATGAGTAGAATTACTTATCCCTCGGCCCTTTTTCGGAGGAAAAAGAGGATCCAGACAAAAGCCTTCTTCGTGTTCTTTCGGTTCCACTGGATTTTAAGACTCCCGTAGGTTAGTTTCCCGATTTCCCGAATCTGACTCTCGCATCCGGATCTGATCTATTAACTCAGGAATTCGTCTGGTGACTTCACGGTCGCCAAAGAAGCCCCAAGAAGCATCAAACATTTCCGATGAGATCCATGGAGCAATTCTTAGATAGCAAGCACTAGCTCCGGGTTCCCTCATCTGAGATCCCTGGGGAAGAGGATCAAGTTACCCCTTGCGAACAGCTTGATGCACTATCTCCCTTCAACCCTTTGAGAGAAATTGCGGCAAAAGAAAAGGAAGGAAAATCCATGGAATAAAATTTTGGATCGGAATACGAATCAAACCAAAAGCAAAGACCATTTAACTGTTAAAGGGTAAGGCTATGAATGTGGAGATGGTTTGCGAAACGATGCTGATCAACACAAACAACTTGACATTTTGCTTTGTCTTCGAAGGGTAATAATTTTTCATTACCAAAAAAATAAATTTTAAAATATTATTCGAAGGGTAACAAGTGCACACGGCAACTTTCCCTTTTTTTCTTTTGTATATTTTAATTTTTCTTTTGCTGCGGTTTTTGTCTCTTCATTTGGAACCATGAAAATATATAGTTGTTAATGGATAATATTTATTTATTTTATTTTTTAAGTGGATCTACAATAGATCTCTATATACTCCTATGGTGATTGTAACCTAAGTCTTACTACTTGAACTACACTTCATTATCGAGTTGTTAATACCTAATAATTAAAAAGATTAGTGCAAATGCTACACTTTATGTGTGTGCAAATTTAAAAAAAAAAGATTTGATAAAAAAAATTAAAATTTGAAATAGATGTAAAATGGGAGGTTGTGAGAAGTTAATATATTGGGTAGTTACAATGGCAATTAAAAAACACATTAATTTTGACATTAAATCAAAAGTGGTTTATACATAGTTAGGACCGTTTGGTTCATGGGAAGATATAGGATTGGTATAAATAACTAATCCCATGTCATCCTACATTTAGTTGGTTTTTTGACATGGGATTGTTATCCCAATCAACTAACTTAATCCCTTGAGAAAGGGATAAAACAATACCATGGAGGAGATGGATTTAGTTATCCTGGGATGACTCCTAGATGGGATAACAAAAATGTTAACTAATTTACCCCTAATAAACTTTATGACCCTACAATCATATAATGCGATGTTGGATTATATGGGTATTCATAGATCAGCATTATATCCATATGCCTAATATGCGAACCAACTTGATTTTAACTGATCAAGAAAAAATTACTTGATATTTGGTCCTTTTACACAAATACTCAACTGAATATATTTATAACAATTTTCTGTTCCAAAATTTAAAAAATAAAAAATTTGGCTACCTAATTACACAAATACCCCTATAATTTAGTAGAATTAGAGAAAAAAGTCCTTTAATATTATACTTTAATATGTAAAATTAAAAAGTTGATTTTTAAAAATAAAAAGATAGTAAGCAAATGAATATAGATAGAGTAAAAGTCCTTTATTAATAGGTCATAATACAAATTGACTTAATATATGCATTGGGTCTGGTTATATTGAGCCACAAATTATTAATTCTCTAATCTTAATACACGAACTAGTAATATTAAACGGCTCATATACCTAATTTTTATAGTTCAAAATGGATCAGGTTAACAGATTTTTCAAATTAGTATGTCGACATGAACATTGCTAATTATTCTATCTAATAACAATTCAGTTAATTTTCACATTTATTTTAGTTTACTATAATTACATTATTATTTTTATTTGAATGTTATTTATTGGATTACCAAAAATGAAATATAAATTTAGGGGTATATTGGTCAGTAAAATAGTAATATGATCTCATCCGAACCCCAACCAAATGCAAGATGGTTATTATTTTTAAGATATCCCATACAATTCAACATCAACCAAACACTAGATAACTGGACTAATCATTTGAGGATGACTCATCTCATGATTAAGCTTATTCGAGGATGAGACATCCTGTCTCATCTAATCTGCAAACCAAATGGACCCTTAGATGATAATTGTTCAACTTTTTTTGGGAAGTAATAAGTGTTAATTTAAGGGCTAATTACACTTTACTCCCTTCAACTTTAACATCATAACACAACCCTAACGTAATATTTTAAATACTAAAGTCCCTGAACTAACGGTCAACTCTAACATCGTTTGAAATTTTTGTTAAATAGACAAATATACCCTTTGATTAATTACACTTTACCACCTTAAACTTTGATTTCACTAACACTTCAATCTCTAATATTATGTTTTGAACACTTAACACTCTCTGTTATGTCAACTCAGCATTTGACCATTCTATTCTTTTTTTTTTTACCTTCATTTTCTCTCTATCCCTGCAATAACTATTACTAAAAACAAAAACAAAATAAAGCATTTTTTTTTTCTTTTTAAATTTTCTTTGATTGGCCTAAATAATTTTAAAATAAAAATTAATTCAAAGAGCTATTTCTAAACTTATGAGTTATCTTTCTATTTAGCAAACTTTCAAGTTAAAAACGTCATTCTAATAAAGAGATGTGAAACTGGTATAATTGATCGTTAGTTACAAAATATGTGGTTAAAAAGTGATGTCAGTTATTTTGTCATCTTCTTTAATTTATCTCGGCCAAAAAATCATAAAAAATGTTGCATTATACTTCTAACAATCTATTATCAATTTTTACATGAATTAAGTCTAATCCTTAAAAAAATTTGATTCATTAAGCAAAAATAAATGGAAAAAAAATAAAGACTAGAATAGACTATGGGTAAAATGGTCAAAAAATTTAGTTGGCATAACGGAAGGACTAAAGTGCTCAAAAGATAATGTTATAGATTAAAGTATTAGTGACGCTAAAGTTTAAAAAGGTAAAGTATAATTAACCCTAAATTTAATGTTGATGCTATACATTCCAAATAATTTGACATCAGAACTCTACATAAACTTATAAGTCAAGAATACCAAATTAAAAACTGTTGAAATCAATTGCCTAACCATATACTATGACTAAATACATGTATTTTTTGATACAGGTACTTTTCAATTGGATTTTTAGACCTTTCAAACTAGGAAATTCAATTGTAAAATTAGCACAAATAGCACACGAAACTTCTATACTATTAAAATTTTGCTTTGGATCTTAATCTTTGTTGGAACTTTACTACAGCTGATACGGTCTTTTCCTCTCCAAATAAATTGGGTTGTAGTCTTTAGGGTGTCAATTGGGGTTTATTAGTCGGGTTTTATAAACTCCAAACTCGTCTCATAAATTTATTTGGGATTCGGTTTTTAATCGAACCAATCCAATCTCACAAATATCAATCTTATACTCGACTCACAAAATTATTCGACTTTTGATTTTTAATCAGTTGGCATAAACTCACATTATCTAATAAAAAAATTTATAGTTTATTTGTTAAAATTTTATTTTTTGCACCCATTCATCACAATATGCAATATTATATGCTATTTATATCAATAAGAAACAACTATTAACTATATCGTTGATTCACAACATTTCAACTAAATTGACTAATGAAGTTGGGTTATTATTTTTAGTTACTCGAGTTTAGTTAAGTTAATAGAATACTAGAATCATTAACCATTATCTGTTTAAAATTAAGTAGTATTATTTAATTTAAGATAAAATTAATATTATATATATATTTATATATATTTATGTATGTATTTGGGTTGGGCTTTAATCATGATGAGTCTAATAAAGTCCAATCTCGACTAATAATTTAATCAGGGTAAACAATAAAACTCAAATTCAACCCATCTCATTTTAATGTAACGATCGATTCTTTATTTATCGAGTCAAACTTTGGCCGGCCCGACTCCATTGACCATCCTAGTAGTGTTTGTTTAATTTATTCTAGCTCAACAGGGTCTTTTTGCAAAGCATCATGGGCTCTCTTTCCACTATATTAAAATACCAATATTCTTGACAAAAGGAAGGGAAAAAAATCATTTCCAGGACTAGAATTATTTTCAATAAATAGTAGTCCAACTTATTTATTAAGCTGATTGATTAAATATTATCACATGCATAGAATCTTCTTTAGAGCTAATTAAATGCCTTTAGACTTCTTTTACATCTGCAATACACTTGGTACCGGGCTCTCATTAATTTGGCAACATCAATTGAATTGTTAGTGTAAAACAAACAAACATCAATCTCTTTGACTTAATACATATGACAAGGAAAACTAACTTTTTACTATGACTTTTTTGGTACCAAGTTACCTTTTGAATTCAGTATCCTAAACCCATGTTCAATGTTTTTAATGCTTTTTATTAACGATGTTAAACGCACATTAATTGTTGTATATTGTATTTGGATTGGTGGATTTGAATTTTAGGAAAAATTTAAAATGAATTGATTTAAACTTTAGGAAGGATTTGAAATGATATAAAGTTTGGGTAAATTTAAAATTCACTCATTTAACCATTAAACTCTCGTACTGACTTATTGGTGGATTTCAAATTTCCAACTATACTAATCTCGTAACTTGTTTAGATTGTTTAGATGATATATATAATATATTTGAATTTCAAATCTAAATCTATCCAAATCTCTACACTCAACAGCACAACCTTAAGTTTTAACTAGCTACTTTGCATCCAAAATAAAATAAAATAAAATAAGCTCTTTTTCATGGTAGTATTACTCAAACTAAGGACCTTAAGAATTTCATCTTTTACAATATTATTAAACAGTGACATTTTAGTTGCTAGCAATGGCATATAATATTTCATTCTTTTAACGGATTAAGTTTTAATGTTGTTTATGCTTTAAGCACGAAAATTGTTTGGTTCTTAATTGAACCTATTAACAACTTCAATCACTTCCGCAAAGCTAGATCATTTATTTATCCACAGTCTTGTTTATGTTTTGAACATTTTATTTGTCGTATAAGTTTGAATACTCATAATAAAAACTTGTAATCAGAATTTTTTTTTTATGTTCAATATACGGACTCCAATTTTTTATCCACAGAGTTTGTTTGTATTTTAAACATATATATCGACTCTAATTCTTTTCTATCACCGTACTAATACGAAAATAATAAAACCCTCCAACACAAGCTTGACCATATTAATTAAAATGAAAATCAACAACATAAATTTTTTTTTTTTTTTTTTTTTTTGTAACTTTAAAGCCCAAAAAAAAAAGAAAAAAAAGAAAATAACGTTGTGATAGTTTTCAATAACAGTACGTAGCTTTTAAGTCTCTCTTCCTGGGTGCCACCAGTAAATTATCATGTAATGAGACATTTGACACAGACTGATCCCCCAAAAAGCCCAAACCTCCTAACCAAAATGCGTATTTACGTCATATCAAGAAAAGAGAAGGAAAGAAAGAAAAGAAATAAAGAGCTGAGAGATAGGGGGCCGTACTGTGGTGTTGCAGCGACAGCAGATTAGGTGCAGGCCAGGAATGTCAAATTATTTAATAATGATTACACTATCATTCATTCACTCATCCGTTCTCGGTCCACAACTTTGACACGTGTAAAACAACATCTGGACTTCTGATTTTGACCTTTATGAGTCTGTGGCCGTCAGATTTTTGTGGGCCTGTTCGGGGACAGTGATGAGTGTGACTCTATTCTTTGACGCCTTGGTTTCACCCAAAACTGAAAGCCATTTGACGCGCCAATTTAGTCCTCTTTAACTTTTTTGACAATTACTTAGGTAAGATTTGATATTTCGTTTCATTTGTATATTTTATGGTGATGTAAATTAAATGTTATAAAATTTATGACATAAATTGATATAAATAAAATTTTATAAAATTTAATTTTAACCGTAATAACTACATATGAGAATAAAGACAAGATCTATAATAATATTTTCCTAACTTTTTTTTACTTTAACCAATATAATTTTCTATCTTTTATCTTATCCATATCAGTCCTTCAATTTTTTCTTTTTGGCCAAATTCATTCTTTTATGGTGGTGCCGCCGCATGCATAGCTTTTTATAAAACTAACCAGCTATTTTAGGGGCATAACAGTAATGGTTTACACAAGGATCCTTCAATGAAACTAATAGTACCTGATATTTTTGCTTCAAGATAGGATTCTCTAAATTTGGAAAAAATTTGCGGAAAATTATGCTCTAAAATTATCTCAATTTCGCCCTATCTGTGCATTGAGAAGCATGAGAAGGGCTTGGGATCTGCAATAGAGAAAAGGATTGTGCTCCATAAGGTGAAAATCGTTTTCCTGTCGATGTGGTCCAAACCAAGGGGTGAAAATCATTTTCTTGTGTACATTATGCTTATGAGTTTGTTCATCTTCCACATTTACAAATATAGTATCTCATCAAATCATGACATTAGCCCCTCAAATGAAATAATTTGAAGCTGCCACAAAACTACCTACGGCGAGCATTAATGGTTGAATTGGCCGTTTAGAAACAATTTTGCAGTGATGTGATACAAAACTCTTGATTTTTTTTCCCCATATTTTTCCTTTGATGTTGTATGTTATTATTTGTAAAGATCGGAGTGATTAGAGATCATATTGTAAAACTCAAATGCCTGCATTATTGTTCATTCTCTACCTGTTACAGAATATATTACAGCATATTATTGAGAGATTTTGTAAATTGCACTCTGCCTTTTTTTTTTTTTCCAATTTTCTTTCACATCTTCCCCAAAATTTGGAGAACAATGACGGGCCTAGTTTGTTTGTGTCTGGGCAGGCTTGTACTTCCTAAAATGGCCCTATAACAGCTGGATAGATTTAGAAAAAACATTGCATGCTGCGGCCCCACCATAAAAGGATGAATTTGGCTAAAAAAAAAAAGTTGAAGGACTGATATGGCTAAAATAAAAGATGGGAACTATATTGGGTAAAGTAAAAAAGTAGGAGGACAAAACTAGAGATTTTCCCTGCGAATTTTCTAGTCCTACCATTTGAGTATATCGAGACACTTTTGCAACAGAAAAGAAATTCTGATTAAATTGACCCCATTTGGGTAATAAAAACAAGGCTCCAAATTGCACAAATCTTCTCTTCCATAGGGTGCCCATTTTAGGAAAATTTAGGTTCCCTTTGGAAGGTTAATGCTTGTGGTGTTTTTAATGGAATTCAAGTTTAGAATTTTTTTTAAACGTGTTTACGATATATATATATATTTTTTAAAAAGCTGGTTGAAAATGTTTCTTAATAAAATGCTACTCCTAGTATCTAAAAACATCTTTGTCAAACAGAGCTTTAGTTTTGTCTCAAGATTCTTGTATTACCAATTTTGTCCCCTATCCAACTAACCTAATTAAATTACTTACCAAAAAAAAAAAAAAAAAAACTAAACTAACCCCCACCAAAAAAAGGAAAAGGTAAAAAGGAAGTTCTTTATTAATATATAGATTAATAATTTTAAGCTCTGCAGATTTTCGATAACCAAAATTATTTTCAAGATTATAAACTCAACATCACTCGTCAAAATCAATTCATGTGAAAAATTATATTAAACCACCAACCTCATGATTCTATATACTTGTCTATCCTTTTTTCACGAATTTAATGATACATCAATAATTTTATCAGTGTCTTCTCTATTTTGTATAGATAGTCCATTTTTTTATACTAAATTTCACTAATTCTTAACTAAAAGATTTTCAGTAAATTTAATAGCTACAATTAAGTATTAATCTTTGTTATGAATGTGTTCAAGTTATAGCTTTCTACGTAAATAAAGCCAGCTTCTCGATGAGATGATCAGTTATAATGGCACATCAATTATAATCCAAACATTGAAAAAGCTGTTCTAAAAATGATTTTGCAGCAGCTATTGTTCAATATCTTGGAAAGGAATTATGCACTGTTTAACGTGTCTCCTTTGCATGTCATCATGTCAAAAACTAAAATTATTAATGTTTATTTCTCGTCAAACGACTATGCTGTCCTAAACCCTGTCATTAAGGACAATTAATTAATTAGTCAACTTTATTCTTAATTATGAAGCACAAATTAATTGATTACAATATCTACAATGCATATTTAGATAAATGAGCTCGGCCTTTGTATGAGGATTAATACTCACAGAATAATTGACAGCATTTTCAGCGTTTCATGTCTTTCTTTTTTCATTATAGGGTCTCTTTTCAACATTTTAGGAGTATTGTCACACAGGAGAAAAAACCTAGTTTAATATCGAATCAAAACAATTAATTCTTTTGGAAATTTTACAGTCCCTTTTAAGGAACTATTTTCTTAACTTTAAAAATTTGTAGAATATAAGCATTTAATGTGTGTTGTACTATACAAGTATTTAAAACACAAGAAAATTGTTTTCTAAAAACGACTGTAAAATTTTCCTAATTCTGTTACCTTGAATTTTCATTTTGATTATAAAAATAGATTTATTTGTGATGGTCTTGCTTAATTTCAGATTGAAATTGAGGCATTGAAATTTTTTTCTATATTTTTCGCCCCTTTTTTTTTTTTTTTTCAATCCTCTGTATTTGCAATTGTGTGTATATATATAAAATTGAAGGATAGTGAGTGAGGATATACTGTACACCTATATCTCTTGTCACATCAACGAGAGACAAAAGACAAGACAATTCAAATCAATTAGAGAAGAAGAAACAACAAAACAAACCGTACATGCTCACTACAAACTCTTGCAAAAGAAACGTAAATTATGGCCAGACTTTCGCGGGTACCGACAATGTATCGTTCCCCATCATTCTATTCATCGATCTATTATCTTTCTATCTATACAAAAAATTCTACATTTTCTTTTACTTTTTTTCATTTTTTATTTATTTTAAAAACTTGTACAGTGCAACACTATGCTGTTTTAAAAACTTGTATCGTACAAGTCCTTAAAGTCAAGATAATGGTTTTTTCAACGGAACTGTAAAATTCCCCATCTATACCATTTTATATATATATATTCAAGTTATTTTTTTAAAATTTTTGTTTCTTCCTTTTTTTTATAATATCTAAAATACACCTTCTTAACAAAATATAATTCTCAAGAAAATATAATCAATTTTTGTTTCTCCATTTTTGTGATAGCTAAAATATTCACTTTTAATAAAATATAAATCCCTATAGGAAAATATTATTCAATTAGGTTCTCATCTATTTAATTACCTATTTTAAGAATACTACCACCTATTTTTGTTATACCTAATATATCTTTAATTAACTAGTTTCATACCTAACAAGGCTTAAGATTTTTTTTTTTTGTGTAAGTCGTCCTTAATAAAATAGAATTGACCTATCTAAAATAATCTCTATTTAATATAGTAAAGCTATATATTTTTTATAATTTATATTATTACTATATACAAACAACATAATTTATACAACTAAAATTATACTATTTAATACTCTAAAATAATTAAAAATATAGATTGAATTTCCATGTCAACATTGGAAATTACAATGCAATTGTTACATTATAAAATAAAATAACAAAGATGTATATTAAATGTATGGGTAACCAATATAAGGAATTGATTGAAAAAGTATGCAAAAGATAAAAATTAAAATTCATATATTTTTACTAGCTTCACATTTTGTTTATGTATTTTATAAATGAAAACTTAATTTTATAGTAAAATACAACACCAAAATAAAATTTTTGAGCTAACCACATTTAATGGCATTCATGATGAATAAAAGACCTTACAACGTCCAAAAAAAAAAAATATATCAAAACGTCAATAGAGTCCGAAAGTGAATGTAATACCTGCCCTTAATGAAATATAATTCTCATAAGTTTAAGAAATATGAAAAAGAACACCAATATATTCTTTACATGCATACATATATTTTGCACAATATGTTAAAAATTTAATTCTAATAGAAATTACTAAAAGCTATGTTTCATTTTGGATGTCTTCAGAATTGTATGTTTTTTATAAGAGTTGCGTGTATTTTAGAATAAATTTTTTTTTTTTCACAAACATTTTGTGCATTCCAGATTAAGATAAAAGAAGAATTTCTTATTTTCATCTTTTTATAACAATCTTGATGTATTGTTTGATCCTTATCCATAATATAGAGAATATATTACTTTAATTTATTTTGTTTTATACATATATATAAGACATAATTTTGCTTGATGTATTTTTTCTTTACATATTTAATTGCATTTTTTTTTTTTTGAAATTTTAATTAATCACTTTTTGTAATTATTATCCATGTATCATTTGATTTTTTATAGATATTTTCTTTAATAAAAGAATTTCAAAGTACTTCATTTATAAAATGATCTTAATTAAAACTTCAAATGTTTTTTTGCGTTGCTTCCTATTTTTGTAATGCTTGAAAGATGCCTTTAATAAAATTTAATTCTCAATAGGAAAATATAATTAAATTACACATTATCTATTCTAACTACCTATTTTTAAGGATACACCACCTATTTGTTTGTCATACAACCCTACCCAAGATAATCTACTATTTTTATTCTACTATTTGTCACGACTAATATGTCCTTATTTAAATAGTTTCATGCCTAACATGTTCTTAATGAAGTAAAATTTACCTATCTAAAATACTCTTTGGATCTGTTTGGTTTACAAATAAATCATCCCCGAATAACTCATCTCCGAATGATAGTCTCGGGATGTGTCATCCACGGAGCATCATAATCCTGTGTTTGATTTGTTTAGGATATTGATCGTATATTTTGATAATAATACAATTTTGTATTTTATTGAAAATGATAGATAGAGGAGAATTATAGATATTGAAATATTCTCTTACTATTACCTACTATTCTTAATTACTTTAAAATTTTCACACATAAAATAGTTTTTAAATCAAATAATATCATGTTTAAAAATAAATAAACTAATAACATTATTGAAATATATACATAAATTAGCAAGGAATGATAAAATTTGTAATATGTTGAATTAATTATGAAAAAAAAAAACTAGTAGTTACATTCATGAATTAGAAAGAATATAGCATCTTGATACAATTAGATCTAGGGATGGCCACGGTTCCGGTTCAGGAACCGGAACTACCGGAATCTGATTGTCAAAAATCGGCAATTTTGGAAATGGAACCGAAATCGGATTTGGAATGGTGGACAAGGTTTCAATTCTCTATTTTTTGGAATCGGAACCGAGAATCGGAATAGGATAAAATTTTAAAAGAATATATATATATATATGCCAATGTAATTTATGTATTTAATTTTTCTTTAGATTATTTTTTAGTATGGATTATCCAAAATGTATCTTTACTTTAATTTTTGAGAAATTCTATGGTCCCTTTAAGCTTCTTGAGGGAACCATTCCCTCAAAAGATATCCAATGATCAGTTGACACATCACTTAACAAAGATAGGGATTACTACACTACAATATTCTCTATCAAATACTTGGTAACTTATTATAAAAGGTTACCTACAAATTTTACTAATTTTTTTCCCTAAAGAACCTAAATCTATAACTAAAACAAAAATAAAAATAAATTACAGAACCTAGTAAATGTTCTAACAAAAACGGAAAAAAATACTTTCTACATAAAACAATCATATTAGTACTACGGGATTATTTACCTAAAGGGGACTATAGAATCTCCCTTAATTTTTAATGGTTCAATAAATGATGCAGTGGTGTACTTTTTTTTATTTTTACTAATATTGGATGCATTGTAGTTTCATAGCAAGATACCTATATCTTTTTTGATTTCATGTAAATATTTTTTCTTTATAAATAAATTCCAAAATACTTCTCCATTTATAAGATGATATTTGATATTTAATAGTGGTTTTATCTCTCAATGATGATAAAGAATATAGTGGTTGTTTAAAATTTTGCATACTGTGAAAACTGAAAAAGATTATTATCTTTTACTATCTTTAACTAATGGGAAAATCGCCAAAATAGTCCCTCAACTTTTGCACTTTAGCCAGAATTGTCCCTCAACCTTTTTTTTAGCCAGAATAATCCTTCAATCAGCATAAAAATCTTTTTTTTATTATTATTATTATAAATTTCACATGAAAGGACTATCTTGGCTAAAAAATAAAAGTTGGAGGACCATTTTGGCTACAAAAAAAGTTGAGGGACTATTTTGGCTAAAGTAAAAATATTTAAGGACTATTTCAACGATTTTCCCTTAACTAATTAAAGCATTAGAGTGTGGTTATAGGATATCCAAAGCTAAAAAGAAATGAGATGAATATCTTATCTTGTTCTGTTTGTTTAATTTTTTGAGAAAAAAATAATGAAAAAAAAAATCAAAGAAAAGGAAGGGTGAATATAATTACAATAAAAATAGCAAAAAAATAATTTGTAGTCTATGTTATCATTACCAAGTAACAATAGTAAAGTTTGTGAACATAATATAAAAGGGAAAAAGATCATTTTGGTTCCCTATCTTTAAAGTGTACTCCAATTTGGTTTTTATGTATCAGAACATAGTCAATTTAGTCTCTCATACACATTAAAATATTAGGTAATACAGAGCTTTTGACAAAAAATTGGACAATGATGAAGGCCATGTGAACATCACGTTGCCTTTAAATACAAATGACTAGAGGTTAAAAACTTAAAATTCATGAAATTTGATTTATTAATTTATATTATTAAGGCACACACCAAAGATAAGATATCAAAATGGTCTTTTTCACCTAATATAAAACTCAGAATTTTAAAAATATTTGCTAATTTAATATGTTTAAGTTATAATACTATAGTCAATTATTAAATTCTTATGTTTAATGACATCATCTTGCAGAATAGATTTAGAGGTAGAATAAGAAATTAAAATTTTTAATAAATTAATCTAAAATAAAATACGTGCCTTTTTCTAGTAATCTTATAATAAACAGTATAATTAATAAAATTATTAACGTGTTACTAAATTTACGAAAGAAAAAAATGAAATATGACCGAGTATCTAAATTAAAGAATTTGTGATTTAATATGATTTTGTAGCGCTAATTATTCTTGACAAGTAATTTTCTATTTTTACCTTTTAAATAATTTTTTCTTGTAATAAATCACGTAGGGGGAAAAAATAAAGAATGAAAGAAAGAAAGAAAAGTGTTACATGGTTAGAGAATTCTTATATGGATCCAATTTACGGTAGATGAGATGGATTCTTTGGTCTATATTCATCTATATTACCCTGAAAAAATTTATTTTTAATAAGTTAAAATGATATGGATGAATATAGATTAAGAAAGTAATTCATCACACTTATCGTAAACCGGGTTCATATAAAAATTTTCCTACATGATCATGGTGTGAATAAGCAAACGCACGAGTGATTGTAAGCGACAAGTCATGCACAAAAATGTGTTTTCTTTGTGAAAATCCATGCATGCATTCAGGTTCTGTCCCACATCAACTTTAAAAAAAGAATGGGATCGTTTTGGTCTCATGGGAAAGCTAGGCAGAGACGGAGTGAATGAGCGAGAAGAAAAAAAAAAAAGTGGGGGACCAAAAACCATTCAATGATTTTGTAATGGATTGCATTATGATTGACCCTTCGCTGACCTGAATCACTGACCACATGCCCGATAATCAGCCAGTACCTAGCTCTGCCCCCACTCCCCTCTCCCATGTCTTCTGACTTTCTTTCTTAACAGAACTGAAAGACTCAAGACTGTGGGAGAGAGAGTAAGAAACTCACACACATACTACTGCCCTGCCCCCTTTTTCCTTCATTAGATTATATTGTAATTTATACTTAACCATCATGCATAATCAATTAGATTAGCTCAACTGGTAAGTAAAATAATTCACACAATAAAATTTGGACTGCCAGCAGTCTCTCATTTGTAGATAATTCCTAACACAATCCTGCAAATTACGTCTATTATTGAATTGCGTATTAGGTATTAAATAGTAAGAAAATTCTTATAATACTGGGTACATAGTAATGATGTCATGCCATAGATCTTTGATCCTCCAACTTTCACGTCACCCATTTAGAATGATGCGGGGTGACATGGGATAATGTGGAGGCTTAACAACCAAAGAATACATGACATTATTATTATATATCCGATCTATATAAAAATTTATCTTAAATAGTACATATATCTAGAATATTTTTTAACAAGCGATATATTGCATATCCATATCTATACCTTTACCACCAACAAATACTATTGCATATTCAATAATATTTATAAATCACAAGTGGGGGAATTGTAGATTTGCAAAGTATAGAGGATTACCGAATGTTAGCTATACTACAAGAAAATTTCTTGCAAGTTACCAAAAAAAAAAAATTTCTTCATTAATTTAAAGTGTCATATTTTCTATATTTGTTTGTTCTAAAATATTTGTCATGTTCAAAATCTTAAAACGTAATCATTATTATTTTTCAACTTTTATCCTTAGTTTTTTGTAAAAACAAATATTACACAGTTATATTTTGAATTTCAAAAGGTAAAATTGAAAATATTTAAACAATTATCACTATCACAACAGTATTATTAAAAAGTTAAAATTTAGAAATTGACAAAAATTATAGAACGTAGTAAGTATGTAAATACATGCATGGATCCATGTTCGCATGTACCTATATCATCTTTTTTTTTGGGTCAAAGTAGTAATATCCTAATCTAACTTACTTTATAAAGAAATATAGAGGACCCCAACTAAATATTATTACGGGATTAGAAAAAATCTTTTAAACCAAACAAGGGTGTTTTAACACCTATCTAAATTTTTACAAGATTTAGAATTTAAATCCTAAACTCACAACGAAAAATATCTTATAAAATATTTTCTAACTACCTCTATTAAGTGGCGTTGGTTGCACGTACGTATTATCATCAACCCTTTGCTATTTCACATCTTGGGGCAGGTTGGGGAGGGGATGGGGTGAGGGGGATAAGAGTCTGGGAATTGGGGCAGAAGGTGTGATGGAGACCATACATTGCTTTCTATTACTGCTACTCTCTGCAACTTCTAAGGGCAGCTGTTGTCTGTCTGCCCGGCATTCAAGGCGGGATCTCTTCCTATTTTTATCTCTCTTACCCTATCTGATTTTGCACTTTTTTAATTACCCTTTATTATTAGTTGTAATGTCCAATGATTCTTGGGGGTATGTGGCTGGAAAAAAGAGAAGAAATGAGTTGTTGCTGTGAAATTTATTACACGTTTTCTAATGAAGGTGAATGTTTAAAAATTTCAAATTTGAACTCAAGTTGAAAAGTTAATGAATTGAATATATTTAAAAATTTAGTCAAATTTATCGAAGTTAAAAATTAAAAATTCAAAAGTACAAGTCATGTGTAAAATAAAACTATGCTAATAATTAGGTTAAGAATTTTGGTTTTATTATATGATCCTTTTACATATTATTTAAATCAATTCAAATTTCAAAAATTTTGTTATCAATTTATTTATTTAAATAAACTCGATTCGAATAAAAACTTGCGATTATTCAGTAAGTTTATCGACTTTAATCTAAAACTTGGTGCTCATTAAATTTTTTTATCAAGTCACTTATGATTTTACCGAATCGAATCAATTTAGTACAATTCGAACAAGTTTTTTTGAATTTTTAAATTATAGGTCAAAGTAGAGAATGTAGGTTGGTTTGTTGAAGAAATTAGTGTTGTACATGACTTGTCTTGTAGGGAAGCACAACAACAACAACAACAACAACACACACATATACATACATACATACACACACTCATATATATGTATATATATATATATATATATATGACAACGAAATATAGTTTAAGCCTTCAGGGTAAGACACTTCTACTATAATTTATTATTTATGAGTTCAAATCACTAGAGGGTATGAAATGGTGGAAAAACTCTCTCTCTATAAATAGTGGATATGAGAATTAGATTTTACTTTTTCTATTGTAAGTTTTTTGCTGTCTTAAGCGCATGAGAAGAGTTTATTTGTAGCCATGTGCTAAAATAAAGTATAGGAAAATTTTATTGTCTTTTCGGAAATTATCTTGTTATGTTTTAATAGTTTGTACAGTATAATATTATATATTTTAAGAGTAAGTTTTGGCTACTCCACAATGTGGAGTGTGTATGACAGTTGTTGAGACGACTAAAAAGTAGGATGGTCCCACTATTTTTTAATCATCCAGCGGCCTGTAATACTCACTCCCAAGTGAGGAGTGAATAACAAACAAAAAATCAAGCCTTAATCCCACCAAGTAAGGTCGGCTACATGAATCCTGTTACGTCATCGCGCTCTGTCATGAACCAACTCCTACTCAATTCCTAGATAGGACTATATCTTTCTTACAAGTTATCTACTAATTTTTTTCGATCTTCCTCTACCCTTCTTATGTTGGCTACTCTCTCTAAAATCTACTCGTTTGACAGACGCTTTTATTGGCAATGAAGAGTGAATAGCAAAGAATATTTCATACTTTAAAATTTTGTATTATATAATGTATTAAAGTCAACAAAATGATTTTTTTTCATCGAAAATGGTAGAACTTTTGGAAAGGATAAGGTAACAAGAGCCAAGGTAATTGTGTAGGAAATATTTAAGTAGATTGGTTTTTGGCACCAGTTGTATATCCTCTGACATGGATTAAATGTTATGAAATCTAAAATATCAGCTGATATAAATAAAATTTTATAAAATTTAATTTTGACCACAAGATCTACAAGTGAAATTCAACTATGTTAATATTTTCCATCACGTGATATATGCAATGTGAATGTGTGACAATTGTAGCAAGTGCCAAGGGATGTGCCTGATTAGTAAAGAATCTTCTTATCGACTTAACTAACAAAAAAACTCATTATTCCATTCCCTCTACCTCTCCAATATCATAGGTGAGACTCAATTTGAGGCAATTTTAAAAATTGTAGTGGTTTAAACTCAAATTTCCATATGTATGGATAGCAGGGTTGCAATTATGTAATAGGGATCTGTAGATTTTCAACATACAAAACACATATCCATGTAGAATTATATGGTTCAATAGTTTGTGGACCCGTGCAGCAATTCTAGTTTATCTATGGGCTGTTACGGGCAAAATTCTGTCAAAAGTCTTGAGGAATGCAGAAAAATCCACACCATAATGGTAAGCATTTGGAAATCTGTTAGTGGACTCATGAGTGAGCTCTCCTTTCTGGAATATGGGCCTTCACTCTGCCCTGAAAAGCCCAATGATGGACCAGGAGTTGGGATTAATGTCCTCTATGAGTGATATTCAGATGTTTAATGGATCTCTGCCGTGAAGAGCCCCACTGATGGACCAGAACTTGGGATTGAAGTCCTTTAAAATGTTTGAACAGTCAAATAATTTACGGGTTAGTGTACTACTTTTTTGAGATTTGACTATATTACCGAATATATTATGTGCCTTGAAAACATTACGGTCATTCTTCTTGAATGAATAAACGTTTAATAAGTTCCTTCCTGTGTTAACGTTCGTAAGGAGGAATGTTGACGTCAGCTAAAAAAAATTTTTTATACTAAAAATACCCTCCTTTTTCCCTATCATTTTTCTTTTTTCTTATTTGTTTGGGAGAATTCCATTGAATCCAACCCAAATGTAAACTCAACCCAAACCCAAACCCACATTCCAACCCAAATCCAAACCAAGAACAATCTCCCCCACCCCATCATTCTCTTTCTCAATTCCAACCCCTCTATCTCCTATTCCCCCAAGTAAGAGTATATCTTGAGAAATCTTCCTAATACGGTTAACCATCAGAAAAGAAGTTTAATTTGTAGTTAACTTCTACAATCCAGTTAGGAAATCATCCCATTATATTTGGAGGTTAATTTTTAAAATAATCTAATAAAGTAATTCCGAAACATTAGGTTTGTAATGTATTATAAATTTTTAAAATATAATAAAATAATTCCGAATCATAAAATGTTCCTAATTTATACATCGAGTCTATATTTTATACTCCCAAGCACTTGGAGGAAACTGAGTTAGATTCAAAAATTAGTTAGTATTAGTAAAATCCCTTGAATTACACCTTTAGTCGCACTTTACCCTTTTTAATTCATTTTATGGGCACTTGACCCCTTATTTTTGTATGATTAGATAAAAATATCATTGTTAAGTAATTATTTTTCTTGTTCTATTTCCGACTATTCTTTGAAATTTTTTTTTTTTTTGCCTTTTCCCCTCTTCCTTTTTCTTCTTTTATTTTTCTTTTTCTCCCTTCTCGCTTGCCATTAGTTACTTCTTTTGTTCTGCTATAAATATTTGTACACTTAAAATAAAATTTTTACTTTAACTAATTATTCATTTTGTTGTCTTTGTTTATTTTTTAATTCTTATTATAACAATATATTTATATCTTTGTTATATTAATAAAGTATTTTTATCTAAAATTATATTATAAAAACATATATAAACAAGTTAGATATATAATTAGTCATACTACAGTAAAAACAAATAAGCAAATTAATCTACTAGAAATATTTTTATTTATTATTTTTTTACATTGATAAATTATTAACCCTTATTTTTTATCTATTTATTTGTATTTTTAAACTAATATTTGATTTATTGAGACTCAAAATTTTGAATTATTAAAACTCTAATTTCTTTATATGTATTTAAATATTTTAATTACACTTTAATGTAACTAACCTATATCTTATTGTAAAGAAAATTGTAATGAATTTACAACAATAACATTTAAGAAACAAATGAGCTACAAAAAAAAAAAAAAAAAGAATTAGTTAAATTTTCTCCATTTTTTTCATCCCAATAGCTAGTTCGTTTCCTATGTTGTTATTAACTGTAAATTAAGACATAATTTTTTTAAATTTGATTTAACTAATTATTTTTTACCATAACTTGTTTGTTTCATAAATTTTATCATTGTAAATTCATTATAATTCCTTTCTAATAGAATATATGTTAGTTACATCAAAATGTATCTAAACTGTTAGTTAAATTATTTAAAAACATATAAGGCAATTAGAATTTTAATAAATCAAAAAATTGAGTCTTAATAAATCAAATATAAGTTTGAGAATCTAAATAAATAGATAAAAATAAAAATAAGGGTTAATAATTTATCAATGGAAGAAAAGAAATAAAAATATTACTAGTTGATTAATTTGCTTATTTGTTTTCAATACAATTGACTAATTATAAATCCAACTTATTTATATATGTTTTTATAATTTATAATTTAATTTAGATAATAAAAAATACTTTATTCATATAACAAATATATATCCACATATAATAAGAATTGAAAAATAAACAGACAACAAAATAAATAATTAGTTAAAGAAAATAAAAAATTATATTTTAGATGTACAAATATTTATAGTTGAACGAAAGAAGGTAACTAATGACAAGCGAGAAGGGAGGAAAAGAAAAAAAAGAAAAAGAAAAAGGACGGTAGGGAAAAGGAAATAAAATGTGGGAAAAATAGTTGGAAAAAGAAAAAGAATTACATAGCAAGGGTATTTTTGTCTAATCATATAAAAATGAGGGGTTAATTGCCTATAAAATGAGTTAGATGAGGCAAAGCACAACTAATGGCATAGGGGATTTAGTGCTATTAATCCCCCAAAAAAAAAAAAAAAAAAAAATAGGGAAAGAAGGAAGGCAAAGTGCTTATTACCCAGATGGAAGGAGATTGAGAAACGATTGGGAGAAATGAAAAAGAGGTGGGGGGGCGAATAAAAATGCTTGGGTGGTAAATTAGCCAAAAGGTTTCCAACATAATACAAGTGACCTTAGCAAATAGATTTGTTGCAAGATTACTTTCATTAAATCAAGAATATATTTGTTTGATGTAAGCAGCTTGCCTAGCTTCAATAAAATCCATTATGGATGAAGCATCACCACCTATGCATTATAACCTTCCCCTCTTCCATATAAACAGCACCATCGGCATACTCGAGTTCTTCCAAACGATGAGTAACCCATAAGGCTGTAATTTCTTCAGAACTTGCCAAGGTGTTTTTGACTGCTTTTATCACCCCAACCTAGCAAAAGTTACCAAGTAATCTTGTTTAGAAAGGAATGCATTGGATCAAAAACTTATAAAGATAACAGAATTAAGGAAAAAGGTATCTGTGAGTGGCATGTTTCTGGAGGAGAAAAGAAAACAGTTTATCGGTTTATCCCCAAAGTCTCGTGGCTGTAAGTTTAAAACATTCTTCTCTATCAAATCTATGTAGGCTCATACACTATATTAAGGTAAATCCGACATTGTCTTTCTCAATTTCTACTTTCCATAGTATACTTTTTCATTTTCCACACCTTTGACTAATAGTCGGAATCCAAATAGTCCTAACCTGTGCCTCCAGTAGTCTTCTTTACAAAAAGATTTAAACCATTTCAAAAGCTGAGCCACTTGTATCATTGTAAGAATACTTCGTTTTGCATTTTACCACGTATCCATTGACATTCTCAACTATTCTGCCACCATTTTGCTAAGATTTGGCTATTCCATCCATAGACTAAATGATCGGTTTTACAGTCAAGTTTTATGATTTTCCAACCATCCATATAATATAATGACCGATTTTACAGTAATGTTTTAAGATGTTCCTTGTACCTCTACAAGCCTACATCTATCACCAGGAATCTCCATGGCACTTTTCCAGAAGTGCCATTGTAGGGAGATAGGACATTATCAGTTCTATCTCCACACCTGTGTGCAAACGAGCTTTTATCGGTACCTTCAATTTACTTTCTTATGCTGACTAAGCTTACTCTGATACATTCATTCTAAGCCTAGCATCTTAGCTCTCTTGTTTCTAGTGCTTTCTCTGAAAGCCAATTCTTCGTTTGAACAACTCCCAACACAGTCTTATACATAATTAATTTCCTTTCTCCTTGTCCTCTACCATTCTGTAACTCAGTTTGCTTCTAAAGATCTCCATCTTATTGTGCAATGTCTACCAAGAAAATAGAATTCGAATAGAAAATTTTACTTCTTTCTTTCTTTGGAAATAGTAGCAAGCAGTTTCATCCTATAGATAATTTTCGGCCAAACCAAAACAGAGCCATATTGGAAAATAAATTTTTTTGCATCAGGTACAAAAGGAATGAACTTTTGTCCTCTGGGAGAGGCCAAACACACAAGAAGTAACTCTTTTCCCCTTAACCCAGACTTGTTATGTTTTTTTGATTTGCACAGGAAGCAGCTGGTGGTACATGTTTTAGGTTAAATAGTAGGTCCAAAAGATTCAATCAGTACTAGTACCTGATCAGCCTCATCAAGAAAAGTAGTCAGCTCATCAAGTAACAACACTTTACATGCCTCTGCCAAAGCACCAGCAATAGCAACTCTTTGTTTCTGACCACCACTAAGAGTTTGAACAGGTCTCTGAGAAGTACAAGAAAGAAGGTAATCTCTTAAGAGCAGTTGCAGTTTACACATACAAACATAGTAATTTAGAAGAAAGACATGTTGATGGCATACTTGCAAGTAGTCGTACATGCCAACAGCATCCAACGCCTTAGCAACTCTAGATCTAATCTCATCATAGGTTAAGTTAAATTTGCTGAGGCCAAATGCTACATCATCTTTGACAGTAGGCATCACAACCTGCAAGCAAAATAGATATTGTCCCTTCTTAGCTTGAAATATTATCTTATACATGTATTTTCTCTTTTTCCTTTTTTGGTCAACCTCACATGACGAATTTTCGGTGAGTATCCGTCAAGCAGCAACAAGTTCTGATAGGAAGAGAAGGAAAAAATATGCATCTAATTGAGTACTTGTAGCTTTCTAAATAGAAACTGTAACTAACAACCATGTTCAAGGACAGAGAGAAATTAAAGAAGAAAAATCAGATACTTAACTCTAACATCCTGTCAAATTGGTTCTACCTCATCCAGCGAAGTAAATCTTTTAAACCATCATAGGTGATGCAGTAGTGGAAAATCAGCAAATTTAACACAGACGAATTTAATTTATTAAGATATACAAACAAATAAACCAAACCTTATTCCCACCTGCAAGAATCCTACTACGCCATTGCGCTCTATCATGGACCATATCCTCCTCAATTCCTAGATGGGCTATTTTTTTCTTATAAGTTACTCACCAAATCTTTTTTGGTCTCCCCCTACCCCTTTATGTTGATTATTCTTTCTAAAATCTACTCGCCTGATAGGCACTTCTACTAGTCATCTTAACACATGACCTAACCACCTTAAGCGTGTTTCTCTCATCTTCTCATCAATAGGTGCTACTCCAATCTTATCACGAATATGCTCATTGCATATTTTGTCCATTCTAGTGTACCCACACATCCATTTTAATATTCGCATTTCTGCTACTCTCATCTTTTGCTCATGTGTGTACTTTACTGCCCAACATTGAGACACATAAAGCATCGCTAGCCTAATAGCCGTTCTATAAAATTTACCCTTAAGTCGTAAAGAAATTTTGCAATCACATAATATTCCCGACGCCATTCTCCATTTAGTCCAACCCGCTTATATCCGATATATGACATCTCGATCTATACCACCATCATTTTGAAGAACTGAACCTAAATATTTAAAATTTTCACTTATGGGTATCTCTTAATCTCCAATACTAACCCATATTCTATTCCTACGTGCATTCTTGCTAAACTTAAATTCCATATATTCTGTTTTTGATCTACTAAGTCTAAACTCTTTTGCCTCAAGTGCCTCCCTCCAGATCTCGAGTTTAGCATTAAACCCATCTTTGATTTCATCTACTAAAACAATGTCGTCTGCAAATAACATACACCATGGTATTTCCTCCTATATGTGCCGTGTAGGTTCATCTATAACCCATGCAAATAAATAAGGAATTAAATTTGAACCTTGGTGTAAACATATGTTTATAGGAAACCTTCGTGTCAACCCTCCTAGTGTTCTAATTCACTTGTAACCACATCCCTATACATCTCCTTTATTGATTCCATATATGCTACTCTAACTCCTCTTTTTTCTAAAACTCCCCACATAACTTTTCTAGGGACTCTATCGTATGCCTTTTAAAGATCCATAAAAATAATGTGCAAATCCTTTTTTTTATCAAGGTATCTCTCGGTAAGTCTCTTTAAGAGATGTATGGTTTCAATAGCCGATCTCCCTAACATGAAACCAAACTGATTATCTAACACCTTAGTCTCATTTCTTAACCTTCTTTCTATCATCCTCTCTCAAACTTTCATCGTATGACTCATTAACTTAATACCTCTGCAATTCGCACAATTATTAAGATATCAATAACAATAATTTATTTATTTCATTCTATTGTCTCAGTTCAACATCCAGAAAAGCCAACTCATATTGTTAGGACATTCAAAGGTGAAAGTGTGATTGCATTCAGACAAAGTTTCTTATTTGGCAGAAAACCTGTAAAGAGACTATCACACTTGTATAAAGGCAAATTACAAATCAAAAATAGTATCAAGGGATACAAAGCACACAAATCTATTTATCCAAAAACTTGGAGTGATAATGCATTCAAATTCCAAGAAAAGACCATAAAGCCCAAATCATGTTACTTCAATTTAATCAAATAATATTTGCTACTTCTAGATCTATAGAAATCTATGCAAATACTGTTGGATGGTAAATGATGACTTGCATAACAAAAGGAGAATGTCTTTACATGACAGATAATTTTCCGAAGTATTAGCACTATGATTCCCCTTTGAATAACCAACACTGAACATATTTAAGAATCACAATATCTTATACAAGCTCGCTGCTAAATGATCACGAAAAGACTTCAAATGCAAATAACAAGCCGGTGCACAAGAGAAACATACTTGAGGACCAACACCTCAAGGAATGGAGGAACGTCCCTCATATTGCTTACACAAGTCGAAACGAAAAACTAACATTATCAAGCACTAAAGTGAAATAGTTGTGTAGTCACAATTCAATTTAGGACTAACTACAGAAGATTTACCCCTAAGGTTAAGTATAGAACCAATACCAATATACAATGTCGGTTTTCTGTAGTATCCAATTATTCATTCATACAAGTTCAATGAAATTATTCTTCAGCAGCAGCCAACAATTAACTCAAAGGAAAAAAAAAAAAAAACCTACAATTATAGAAAAACCAGAAAGTCACTAACCTGTATGGTCAGGATTCTGAAAGACAAAACTCCTAGGTTTTTTCACACGCAAAAAGCCTTCATTTGGGTTCAACAAACCAGCAAAAATCTGAAATTTTAACAACCCAAAATTCATAAAAAAACATATTATAAGTGAAAAAAAAAAAGAAAAGAAAGAAACACACGAGAGACTAATTGCACGTACTTTCAAAAGGGTAGATTTTCCAGAGCCATTAGGACCAAGAAGCATCCAGAGCTGGCCAGAAGAAATGCTGAGAGAACAATCTTTGAGAATAGGTTTTAATCTCCCTTGTTTTGTGGTGATGATGAATAGCACAAATTGTGACATTCAATAGCCAAATTGTCAATATTCCCGCAATTTCTGCACCAAATTTACATTTAGAAGCCTGGATAGAGAGAGATTTTTTATGGGTTATTTATTTATTTATTTTAGCGAGGGGTTTAAGGGAGAGCTTACCTGGAGGGGTGAGAATGAGGAATTGGAAGCACTGGGAGTTTGAAAGTAGAGAGAGCAGCAAGAGAGGATTGATTCATTTTTGCTCATCAGTGGGAATTTACAACACAAACATTTCTTTTTCTGGGACATATAATAGGAAGGATTTACAGGAAATTTATTTGCTACAATTTTTATGCTAATTCAATATACTATTAGTCTTGCGAAATTTACTTGCTAAAATCAAATTAAATCACATTATCTTTGATTTTAGATATTTAATCAAATCTTATTTTTCCTTCACTAATGTAGTAACAAGTCAATAAATTATTTGTGATTTAGTCCTTTGTATGGAAGAATTGACGGTGGTACTAGATGGTTGAATTCAATCGATTCTTGAGGATTGTAATTTTCGTATGGGTAAATTACAATGAACTTCTTGTCATTTGATTAATATTCAAGTTATTTGTGTAAGATTTTAAATTTATATTCCACTCTCTCGTAATTTGGATTTTTTTATATATATAAAATAGAAAAAAAGTTAAAAATTAAACGGATTTATGCAAAGTTCAAAATATCTCTAAGCTTAATACTCTCTCTGTATTGAAAAAAACCCTTTGTCAGGAAGGAAGAGTTGTATTTTATATTAAAATATATAGCTAACCTTAATTAGAAACTTTAAATTTTAAATGACTAAAATAACTCTTTCAATACAAAAATTTCAACCTACTAAAGGTTACTTAACGGAATATTTAACGGTTTCACTTTAACCCAAACTACAAAAAGAATAAATTGTATATTTGAAAACTATAAAAGAATAACGTGAATTTTAACCAAACAATAATGGTAGATTTTATTGCCACAACAAGCATCCTATATGTAATGTTTAGAATGGAATAAATTACTAAAGTAACCTTGTTCCCATGCTTGGTGTCATAGTGAAGGATACTTTGGTCATTTTGTAATATTTTTATCGATATTAAGATCCTTTCTGTGGCAATAACAAGTACGGGTATAAATTTTTGACACGATATTACAATTTAACACAAATACGATACGACACGACACGAAATTAGCAAGTAAGAGTTGTAGCTTATCGGGTTTGGGTTGTAAAACGGGTCGACCTATTTACGACGAATAAATAAACAGGTTGGGTCAGGTCGTGAGTTACTGGGATAATCCGAAAACTAATTGACTAAAAGTTTCTATTATGTATTGTCTGTTATAAAACTACCACTAAGAACTAGAAGTATTATGTTATATTATTAATGATTAAACTAGAAAGTAGTAAACAATGCTAAGATATGATACATTAATATTCCAATAACACTAAGTTATGATACTTCCGGACCAAATAATTCTTCATTATTTTCACAAAGTCGTAAAGGAACTTTTTGCTTATGATACAAGTACTCTTACAACCATAGATGTGCTCAACAGGTGTGCTTTATCTATATAAAATCATTTAAGTACTTTAGCAGCATAAGCCGACTAGTGCAAAAAGATGTCATTATCAAAATATTCAATTTACAAATCAAAACAAAATTTTGTCTTTCCACGATCTTTCATTTCAAATTCTTACTTCAAATAATCAGCAGCTTTTTGGAACTCTTCAAGAGTTCCAATAAGATTCAATCATCAATATAAACAGCGATAATAACAAATCCTAAATGCAATCTCTTTATAAAAGTGCATGGACATACAAGATCATTTTGATAGCCTTCTTTCAACAAAAATTCATTAAGAAGATTATACCACATACGTCTAGCTTGCTTTAAACCATAAAGAGATTTACATAATTTACTCGAGTAAAGATCTCGAGAGTTATGATCATACCCTTCTGGTAATTTAAATCTTTTAGAAAGTTTTATGTAAATGCCATTACAAAGTAAGACATATAAATAGGCCGGACTTTATAACAACATCCATGACATGCATTTCAAGTTTTTCACATGATGCCAAACCAAGTAAATATTAAAAAGTTATTGCATCCACCATAGCAGAATATGTTTCATCATAATCAATACCAAGTTTTTGGAAAAAATCTTGTGCAACAAGACGTGCCTTATATCGCATAATTTCATTTTTCTCATTTATCTTGTGCACAAAAACACATTTATATCTCACGGGTTACACCTTCAGATGTTCGTATCACTGGTCTAAAACTTTCCATTTAGTGTGCATTCAATTTGGCTTGAATTGTCTCTTACCATTTTGGCCAATCATATCTAAGTTTAGATTCATTTACAAATCTAGGTTCAAAATCCTCATTATTATCCAAAAAAGTAATTGCCAACGCATATACAAAAATATCATCGATGTTTATGTCATTTCGATTCCATATCTTTCCAATCATAACATAATATATTGAGATCTCATGATTATCACTATATTCAAATACCTGAATTTATTTTGAAAAGAATATTATCGTTAGTCATGTATGGGGACTCTTGAGGAGTTTTTAATTTTTCGTTTTGACCATCTTGATTATTTACTCATTTTCTTTTATAAGGAATTTTATCCTTAGAATCAATTAGTCTACCACATTTTAGACGTGCTTTAGACTCATTCGCAGTGGTTGCCTATCTTTCAGGAACATCAATTCTAATAGGAGTATGTATAACTGGTACATGAGATTTAGTAACTCTCTTTGGATCAGTAAAAACGTCTGACAATTAATTTGCTAAATTTTGTAAATGAATTATCTTTTAAACTTTCAGTTCACATTCTTTTGTACGAGTATCAAAATGAGACAATGATAATTCATTCTAATCTGCCTTTATTTTCTCTTCCCCTAATGTTGGGAAAACTAATTTATCAAAATGACAATCAGCAAATCGAGTCGTAAATAAATCTCCAGTCATTGGTTCTAGATATTTAATTATAGATGGAGATTCAAACCCAACATATATAACCAAACTCCTTTGTTAGAGCTCATCTTAATGCGTTGTGGTGGAGCAATAGGAACATAAACTGCACTTCCAACAACTCTTAGATGGGAAATATTTAGTTGTTGACCATGAACTAATTGTAATGGAGAGATCTCATTATAATTTGTTGGCCTTATACGAATTAACACTACCGCAAGCAAAATAGCATGCCCCCAAATAGAAATTGGGAGTTTTGTTCTCATAAGTAATAGCCTAGCAATAAATTACAAGCGCTTTATAGACGATTCTACCAGGCTGTTTTGTGTATGAACATAAGTTACAGGATGTTCAATACTTATTCTAACAGACATACAATAATCATTAAAAACTTATGATGTAAATTCACTAGCATTGTCAAGATGAATAGTCTTAATGGGATAATTAGGAAAATGAGGGCACAACCGAATTAATTCTCCTAACAATCTCACAGACGTTAGGTTGCAAGTTGGTAATAAATATACATGTGACCATTTCGTTGATGCATCAATCAAAACTATAAAAATATATATAAAAATGGTCAGGCCCCAAATATCCTCATGTATGCATTCCAAAAATACAGGAGATTCTGTTTTAAATTTTAATGGCGATGGCCTAATGATCAACTTGCCTTGAGAACAAGTGGCACATGAGAATTCATTTGATCGTAATACTTTTCGACCTTTTAAAGAATGACCATATGAATTCTCAAGAATTCTTCGCATCATTATAGAACCGAGATGGCCCAACCAGTTATGCCAAATAACAAATTCATTATGATTTGTAAACTTATGGTTTACAGTTACATATGATTCAATTACACTGATATGTGTGTATTATAATCCGGAAGAATAAGAAAGTAATTTTTCCAACACAACTTTATTTCTAAAACAATACTTGTAATATACAAGAATTTAATGTTTCCTTCAAATGTAGTCTCAAAATGATATCTATTTCGGTGAATATTTTTGAAACTCAATAAAAAAATTTGAAACTTTGAAGAAAATAATGTGTCATTAATGCAAAATTCTGCTGTATTCCTCCAGGCAAAGTTATAGTTGTTCATCTGGAACCTTTAGTCAATTTGGTACTACCAGACATAGTACTAACATGGGCTTCTTTCATTACTAGATAAAAAAACATATTTCTTATCCTTAAATATGGAGTGTATTGTTGCACTATCTACTAGACACAAATCTTTATCATTGGACCATTAAAATGTCCACCAAAAGTAAAAATTCCAAATGAGATTTTTTTTTTCATAAATTCAATATTTATTAAATATAAAAAACATTGAAAAATGAATATCAACAATAAATATTTTATATAAAAAATATAAAATAGAAATTCAGTACATCAGAGTAATTAATTAAAATTACATATTCTTGGATATTTCCATCACTAAATAAGTGACTAGTATCACCTTCGGGGTTATTGACAAAGAAATAAGCAACATAAAAAAAAGTAAAATTTTTAAAATCATTGCCACCAAGATCATGGTCAACATCATTATTAATAAAATTAATCTCTATCTTTTTCTCTTTATTTAGTCAATGATTCTTGAAACAAATTAGCAAGATGTTTGGCAAGCACATCCAATCATAACGAGTTGTTGGAAGAATAACCATCTTTTGGTGTCATACCTCTCCTTCAAACTAGTCTACAAAATGAAGGGATCGTTTATCGTTAGATACTCAGTTTTCAGCCCTTCATCAAGGTGGTCATGGAGAAAGATCATTGCTCTGGCCTTTTCTTGATTTGTGACTTTTTTTTAAAGGTTTTTGATTTGTGACATTACTTCCTTCTTTGATGGTTTCTCTAAGACCATTTGCATCTAGATGAATTTAAGCATCTAGCACCCATAATAAGTAATTCTTTCCAGTGATATCAAGTGCCATAAACTCAAATTTTGTAAGTTTAGCCATAATGATAATTGAAATCAAGAAAGCAAATAAAAACTTACCCAACTTACCTAATGGAAGTGTTGAGAATTCCGAATAGAAGTGTTGAAAATTGGTTTAGAGATTCGTATTGATAAAGTGTTATAAAATTCAAATTGCTAAGAACTAGTAGTATTATGTTATATTACTAATGATTAAACTAGAAAGTAGTGGATAATACTACGAAAGCAATATAATGTAAAGTATAGGGCAAGAGATTCTTTTTTTTTTTCCCTCTTCTTCTGATCCTTTTACCTAAACCTCTATTTATAGGTTTAAGATTTACCCATTCTTATAATGTTATTTGGATATTACATGAGTTACATAAGATAGTGGGAGTTACATAGACTAATGTATTAGATCATGGGGTGATCATAGGGATAGTGAGCATTACATGAATCGACGTGTAGATCTTGGGATAGATCATGGAGAATATGGATAGACATCTACTAAATAATTCATAACATTGTGTTATAATTTGCTCATTTTTATGATTCAAACTTCAAACTGATCCTCTAGAGCATTGGTGGCTAGGTTTTTTGTCTTAAATATGATAAGTTCATTCCCTTTCTTATTTTGAACATAGGAAATTATTAATATCACATTGGCTAAGCATAAGGCGCAATACTAGACAACTTGGTCATCTGAATATTTTATATGAGCAAGCAAATAATTGAGTATCTTTGTAACTATTGCATTTATAGAGTAATAGTTCATATCCAAAATAGTTACGAGCATCACTCAACTACTTGAACAGTCTTATTTTCACTCTCACACTAAAGAATAATTTAGTTAACCACCACACATAAGACTTGTATTCGAAACTAGCATCACATGATAAAAGTACTTGTGATTTGTCAATTGCTAACATACCAACTATCACTTTAGAATATAAAAAAAATAAAAATACCAATAAAGATATTTTTGATATTTGTTGTACTAACTTTACAATTTTACAAAATTATAAAAATCTAGTGAAATTTAAATGGGTTAGACGGGTTAAATATGACACGACACTATAATAAATGGTTCGACATGATACTAATTGATTATTAATTGGGTAGGGTTAGGGTCGGGATATCTTAATTCGAACACAATTATAAGATGATACTATTACCCGCGGACACGAGACAATTAACAACCTAATAACAAGGGTGGCAACAAAGTATAACTTAGGTGGTAGGATGTTTCGCTTATAAGTTGTTAGTCATGAGTTCGAGTCACTAGAGGAAGGGGAGGTTTAAAATAATTGGAGTACTTGGAATTTGAACTCTTATTCTTCCATTTCTTAAACATACTAAAATGTTGGTTCAAATCTCTTTATATGGGGAAGCACCGAATGAAAACTTATCATACAAGTGTGTATACTTCACTTTCATCCTTAATTCAGAAAGAGCTAATGTGAACCATCATGGGAGTTTATTTGATCGGTATTCGACATTTCAATTTGTTTGACTTTCGACTTGAAAATCTCAAATCAAAATCAAGTCATATAACACTAAAGTCAACTAAAGTTGAATTGTTTAAATTTGATTTATTCAACTTGTAAGTCAAATAAGTTCAACATAAATCCTTTTTCATTGCATATTCTAATTCCAAAATTACAAATTACACATCATTCCACAATTAATTTCAAAATGTGGTATAGTAAAAATACAAGATAATACAAGAAAAATATATAATCAAATTACAATCACAACATTCTTCAAAATTAAAGTAAACTTCAACGGTGGTAAGTGATATCCTATAAGTATATAGGAATAGGAAAATGATTTACAAGATCAAAAATTAAGAACCAGTTTCCAAATCCACTCCACGTGGCAAGATCTTATTAAATCACCAACTCCCTGATTTTTTATACTCAGCCTGATTTTGTTCTCTTTTTTTTTTTTTTTTGGATTTAATGACACCTCAGAGGGTTTGTCACTTTGTCATTTTCTATAGATGCACTCTAATAAAAATGTTACACTAATAAGTTATATAGTAGTATAAGTATATAAGAAGGTATGTAAAAAAAATTTATTACAAATATAAGTTATATGAATATTAGAACATGTAAGTATAGATATATTATATATTCTTAATGTGTGTGTGTGTATATATACACACACACACATACATATAAATATTACATATACCTATATATTATATATATATATATATACACACACATAAAATATTAAAATATGAGTATTAGAACATGTAGGTATAAATATATTATATATAAATATTTCAATAAATATTAAAATATACATAATTACTTAATTCTAGTTTCTATATGTATTAAAAGTAAAATAGTAATCCATTTAATTAGTTATTGATGCAAAACTATTATATTAATAAGCTGTACACTTATATTAATGTATAAGTACATAATTATACATAATGTGATATATATTACATTGGTGACTCCAATGACTATATAAAGAAAAAATATTTAAATAATAAGAAAAAAAGAATATTATCAGTTATTAACATATTTAATTATTAAGAAGTAAGAATATTATAACTAAAATATTATGTATACAAATATATTAATATTTTATTACAATATATGGTAAATATTAAAAGAAATACAATTATTCGACTTATTTGATCGGCGAAGTCGAATGACTTGCTCGATAGGTAAGCCAGTCAAACCAATCAGTCTAGTAAATCGGTATTCGACTGATGATTTAACTTGAAAGTTGAAATCAAAGTCGAGTCGAGGAGTCTCTTAGTAAATTGACTTCGAGTCAAAGTCGAATCGAAAGTCGAACAAATCAATTCAATTTTTTTTCCTGATTCGATTCGACTCGACAATTTGACTTTATTGACTTTTGAATACCCTAGTCCACAATCAAAGTTGGAGTTGGATATGGAAGACAAATACTAGTACTAGATTGAAACATTTTCTTATGGTTGGCTGGTCAACTTAAACTCCCTACAAAAGTTGCTATTGGGCTCCCCTAGTTACTAAGGAAGCTCTGGATAGACCCTCCATGCTTTGGCTCAAAGTAGGTGTCTAAATTTGATATCTATCATTGGCATGGCATTTCTTGGGGAATTTCGTATGAATTGCATTATTTGAAATATTATTTTGATGCATTATTTGAAGTAGTACTTGAGTTTTTTGGTAAATAATAAAAAAATTTAATGAAGTATTTGGTAAATAATACAAATAGTAATTATTTACAAATAAAATATTAAGATAGTGCATTTTGCATTAAAAGACAAATACGTATGTGAAAGTCAAACGAAATTACTAACATCAAAATCCACAATCCCGTTTACCTTTTTTCTTTTGCACTATCAAATAAAATAATAAAAACCACACACATATGTAGTTACCTCCTCGTCATTTAAAATTTGAATCTCTTATGCATATGCTAAACATGTATTTCTTTAATAAAATAATACAATTTAAAAAGTATACTTTTTTTTGTTTTAGTTCGAACTCCCCAACATAGGTTTGCAACTAGTCCGAACCTTATATACCTTTTTAAACTCCAATTTCCGATTATAGTTCAGACACCCTACTCTAGGTTCAAAAGTCTGAACTTTATAAACCTTTTTAAACTCTACTTTCCAGCCTATAATTCAGACTTTCCAGCTAGTCCAAACCTTATATACCTTTTAAAACTCAACTTTCTTGCCCATAGTCCGGATTTCCTATCCTAAGTTCGGAAGCGTGAGTCCGAACCTACATTTTTATTTTTTACTTTATTGAAAAAAATTCATACCGGTGGATAGTAATGAGTAGTCCAAAAATATTAATGCAAATATGTATAACTAGTAAAATTTGTGTATAGATTAAAAATATAATAATGGTGAATAATTAAATAATAAATAGTGCAAGACATAAAATTGTCCAAAAATGCAAGACTAACCAATACACTTTTGGATTAGTGTAGGAAATAATGTGAATAGTAAAATAAATAATTGAAAAAAAAGAAAATAGAAAAAAGAGCTATCCATTTCCTTTTGTTGTTGGTCCATATGAAAATTTAGAAACAAAAGTGTATTTGATCCTGACTCCTTTTCTCCTTCCCTTTTTCAAATGCTATGTATCTTGCTACTGATTTTTCCTTAGACCAAATCAGCATCACTCTCAACTTCACAAGAGAAAAGAATTGTTAATTAGTTAGATGGATCGATCACTCCCAAGTTGAAATTGATATACCACTAATAGTTATCCCTGCTAGGAACACAATTAGCACAGACCTCTTGAGATTATCACTATCAAAAATAGGGAGAACGTCAATGGGAGTTAATGCTCAGAGACTCATTTCGTGGAAGGAGTCTACATGGGTATCGTATTTGTCACGCACCAAAACAGGACTATGATACCCCACACCTTATGATCACCCCAAATATGCAATTCATATTACAAGAACAATATATAAACCATAGCATATACCATTAATCTCTAAAGAATCATCAGGACAAAAACACAAAAAATATATATACAACAAATCACAACCATAGCAGTCCACGACAAAAGAAGTCACACCAAGATACAAGCATCGAACTGAACCCCAACATGATCGTCTAAGATTTGAAATACACAAACAAAACACAACAAGTCCTTAGGTGCACATGCCTAAACAAAATCAAGCAAACCTCACACTAAGATAGTAAACTAATAATCCTAACCCTAGTAACAGGGAACTGTACCATAGTCCCCTCCCAAATCGGCACTCGACAAGGACACTATACCCTATTGCTAACTCCTCCATAGGGTCCTCAACTGCAAACAAAAAGGAAAGTAATGGAGTAAGTATATAATGCTTAGTAAGTAGGATTTAAATTTAAATACTGATAACTAATGTACGATTGGTGCTGGATGAACTATACAAAGTAATATTAATATAAAAAATGCACATGACAATTAATAAACTCATGATTCACTAAAGTTTTCCAATACTATATCTAGGTCTACCTACTTTCATCTTGAGTAGACAAGGCACAACTAAGTATTTATCTCTTGTCTTCCTAATAGGCTTGGTATAATATTTACAAACCAGAGTATTCAATATTTCATTTCATTCATTCAAAGCCAATTCCACTAGAGTGACGCATAGAACTCGTAAAATACTAATTATTAACAGAATGCAACAAATAGAACAAAACGATCCTTATACATTAAGTACATAAACCACGAATATGCTTACTTCATAACCATTACCCAATTCAATCATACTTACCTTAAATCATAGTATTTCAACTAGATTGCATAGCCAAGGTATATAAGAGATCAATATAAAGGCATAAATGTTACTTACTTGAAGAATCAACTTCGTATAACCCTAATTCCTGTTGGCCGAAAACACTAACTCGCCCCATAATCAATAAAGAGTAATACTGTCCATTAGTACAGATCAAAGGGTACTTATAGGAGCTAAGAAGTATCTGAAAAGAAAACAATTTTTTCTAGACAGGGGGTAAAATGCTGCAGCACTGTACAAAAAAAAGGTTGAATGCCATGATGTTCATCAAGTTTTTTGGGTAGAATGAACAAGCTGGCTGGTCGATCCAACCATCCAAGAATCCAACAACTAGTTGTGATCAAGAACAACCCAAGAGGAAAATGATCTAGGTACATGCAACAAGATTAAAAATCCAAAAATCATAATTTAAAACCTTCCAAAATACGAGATTAAACTTGGCGCCTCTCAAATTCTCTTTCAAAATTCACCAAATCAATTGTTTAAAAGGTCAAGTCAAACCATAAATCAGCCTATACAGTCTTAGCAGCTCCCTAATAGGTTTAGAAACAAAATCGAGCCATCAACAACAAAATTTAGCAAAATAATCTCTTGAAACCAACATAAGATTTGTAATAAAATTCATGCAAGATTTGGAGTAAAATTTACATGCAAACTGAAATTTAGTCCCAAATACACTTCTTTAATTCCAATTTGATTTTGTACAGACAAATTCGTAAACTAAATATAAAATTTGATGGTTTAAATGGAAGAATTTTGAAGATTTCTTGAGAGCATTTTGGCTAAATCTTGATAAGGCTATGAGAGATTAGAAATTAAAGTATTAACTAATACGAAAGTCTTCTAAAACTTTCAAAATTTATGCTTTGACATCTCTAGTTTTGTAAAATTCTAATTGTGCCCTAAAACTTTGAAAATAACCAAAAAGTATAAAATGGTCATTAAACACTTGAAAATGATGTTTACAAGTATTTCAAGAAATAAAATCAAACATGAAAACACGTGGAAGAACAAAAAACCTTAAGTTAAGGTGTTACACCCTTCCCTTCTTAATAAAAGTTTCAACCTCAGAACTTAATGCCCCTTTGTGTCAAACAAGTACAGATACTTGTTTCGCATGGCTATCTCTAGTTCCCTAGTAGCCTCCCTCTCTAAATGATTAATCCACTAAACCTTGATGAATGGAATGGATCGATGTAGAAGGACTTTCTCTTTCGTATCAATAATCTAAAGTGGTACCTCTTTATAAATAAATTCTTCCTTACGACATAGTGGTTAATACTCAATCATGTGACTTGAATCGGATATATACTTTTGGAGCTGAGAAACATGAAATACATTATGTATTCGAGCCAATTCTAGAGGTAATGTCAACTGGTAAGCCAAATTCCCTACTTCTTTTAGTATTTCGAAGGGTCCTATAAATTTGGAATCAATTTCCTGCTCTTGTCAAATCTCATAACCCCTCTAGTTGGTGAAACCCTTAAGTACACCTTATCCCTGACCTAAAATTCCAACGGTCTTCTTTTCATATCTACCTAACTTTTCTGTCCATCTTGAGTTGCCTTAAGTCGGTCTTGAACAGTGGCTATCTTGTCTATTGTAATCAAATGATCTCTGGCCCAATTAATCTCATTTTCTCAACTTCCTCCTATTATAATAGTGATCTACATTTCCGCTCGTACAACACTTTATAAAGGGTCATGCTAATGTTGTTGTGGTAACTATTATTATAGGAAAATTCCATCAACATCAAGTGCTTCTACCAGTTACCCTTGGAGTCAATAGCACAAGCCCTTAACAAATGTTCTAGGGTTTGAATATTCCTTTCTAATTTCCCATCAATTTGTGGATGAAATGCATAACTCATGACCAATTTTGTACCAATGGCTTGTTGATAACCTATCTAGAACCTCGAGGTAAATCTTGGATCCCAGCCCAAGATGAAATGCAGTCATGCCCCAACCTGGTCCTCGATAACCCATTGATAATGTCCATCATAATATGTTTCCATTTTTATTCAGGAATAGGTTTTGCAACAAATTAAACAAACCACTCGGCTTCTAATGCTTTGCCTTTACCCATTTACAAACTAAACACTAGGATACAAATTCGGTGATATACTTTTTCATGTTCTTCCACCACAAGTCTTGCTTTAAGTCCTTGTATATTTAGGTGCAACTAGAATTGTGAGTCTCAGTCATTACCTTTTCTTTAATGCTTTATTCACTGGAACACAAAGCCGTCCCTACATTCAAACAATGTCATCATCACTAATCTGAAATTCCCCTAGATTTCCACTTGTAACTCTGCTCTTGATTTTCATTAATTATGCATCTGTGGCTTGAGCTAACTTGATGACTATTAGTTGAACCACTAGAGTTGCCAGAAACATAAGCTGTGGATTCTACTAACTCCATATTAAGTTCCTCTATTTGCTTTACCAACATACTAGCCACGACCTTTGAAAATTTCCAGCTCAACACATCTGCTACCCTATTGGCTTTCCCTGGATGATAACTAATCTTTAAATCACAGCTAACCTTGAATAATTCCAACAATCTATTTCTTTTTGTGTGAACAAGTATTTTAGAGTTTTTTTATTTGTAACTACTTCACATTGTTCTCCATAAAGATAGTGTCTCTAAATCTTCAGGGCAAATATAATGGTTATCAGCTCGTGAGTGGGATAATTCTGCTCCTAAGGATTCAACTGTCGTGAGGCATAATCTATAACCCTATCATTTTGCATGAACATAAATCACATGCCCTCTAATCCCAGATGGCAAAGTCAACACTAGTGCTGAAATTAGCTTGTTCTTCAACTCCTAAAAACATCACAATCAGGATTCCACACAAATATGGTTTTTTTCTAAGTCAACCTAGTTAGTGGCACTGTTATGAATGAGAATCCTTACACAAGCTTCCTATAATTCCTTGCCAAACCTAAAATACTAGAAACCTCAGTCATATTTGTCGACCTAAGCCAATGAACAATGGCCTCAATCTTCTTGCGATCCATTTATACTCCACTCTCTAAGATAAGCATGCCTTAAGAATGCTACACTTTTCAACTAGAACTCACATTTGCTTAGCTTGGCATACAATTTCTTGTCCTGTGAGTTTGTAATACCAACATAAGATGTTCTTCATGTTCCTTCTTAGTTGATGAGTACACAAGAATATCATTGATGAACACAACCACAAATTTATCTAAATAATGTTGAAATACCCTATTCATCAAAACTATGAGAAATGTGGGGGCATTAGTCAATCCAATGGCTTGTATTACCAAAAACTCATAGTGGCCATACCTGGTCTGGAAAGCACTTTTTGGAATGTCCCCTACTTTGATCCTCAATTAACGATACCTCAATCTTTGGTCTATGTTGGAAAACACCTTGGCACCCTTCAATTGGTCAAACAAATCATCAATCCTTGACAAGGGATATTTGTTTTTGATAGTAACTTTATTCAACTGCCTGTGGTCAATGTATAATCTCAGGCTGCTTTTTTTTTTTTTTTCTTTATGAATAACACTAGACCTCCCCAAGAAGAATATACCAAGTCTGATGAGTTTCTTATTAGATAATTCCTACAATTGTACATTCAATTCCTTGAGCTCTATCAAGGCCATCCTATAAGGAGCTTTTGATATCAGTGCTATCTATGGTGGCAAATTGATCTCGAACTCAATTTCTCTTTCTGGTGGTAGCCCAGGAAAGTCCTCTGGAAACACATCTGGGAAGTCTGGTACCACTAGAATATCTTCCAACTTAAGGTCCCCTTTTCAATATTGATCGCATAAATCAAGAATGACTCACATCTTTTTCTGAGAGCTCTTTGTGCCTGTAAGGATGATAATATCGGCATAGGTTGCCTATTTGGTTTCCTGATACCAACCTGATACATAATTTTTTCTTCTCCTAGATAATAAAACCTAACTTTCTTTTCCCTATAGTCTTGGTGAACATAACTAATCCATACCCAGTATCACATCAAAGTCAGACATATTAACTTGTACTAGGTTAGCATCAGACTCACAGGCACCCAAAGATACCTTTGCAACTAGGATACAACCATCTAGACTCAAGAACCCTATTGAGGGCATACCAACTCTATAAGGGGTATGAAGCCAATCTGGTTTAATACTCAACTTTCTACATAACTTTTTAGAAATAAAAGAATGTGTGGAGCCACTACCAAATAAACCTTTACGGGAACATCATTAATTAATTGTGTATTTGTCACAACTTAACCTGAACCGTCAACCTCCTGCTGAGTCATATCATACACCCGGGCTATAGCTAAGCTAGTACTAGTACCACTCCTCCTCTAGGGCGCCTGCTGTTGTAATGCTCCTAGCCTGGTAGTAAGGCAATATCTAATCCTTTACTTGAAAATATCATAAGCTAAATGAGCTCCCGATGTCCATCTAGATTCCTTCATATAATAAGGATGAAAATAATTGAACTCTGAAACATGAGTTGGAGCTTGAGTTGAAACAAGTGCTGGTACGGTTACTCCCCTCTTCACTATAACCCGAAATGGTCCAGCTATCTTTAGAGGTACAACAGCTATGGCCTAAATTGGGATGGTTGTGTCCTGATACTTCGAAACTGAGATACTGTCAGCTGGGCTGGTAGCTGCGCACTGCAAACCGGAGGCGTTACGGGTTTGAATACTAGTCTCTGTGAAGGGACACACGATCTTCAACAGCCTCTCTTCTTCACTGCCTATTATCTTAGAAACATATCCATGTGAGTGCTAGCCTTGTACAGGCAATTAAATTTATTAGTATCCCTTGTTGTTATACTCTCCTAGATCTCCTTCAGCAAACCTCTCCTAAAATGATTACACTTCTCCAATTGTCATTCATAACCCCTGGAGCGAACATCCCAAATACGTGGAATCTCTGTGAATAGTCGATCATTGAGATCCCTAGGACCTGTTTAAAAGTATTGCAATCATCTTTGCTCAGCTCTAAGATGTGAAGGATTAAAATGCTCTAGAAATGCTTTCCTGAAAACTTCTCAAGACATCTATCATGAAGGAACTCTTCCACTATCTAGCTGCGTTCCCTATCAGGTATGGGCTGTACTATTAGGAATCTATACTCTTCTGGTATCCTTAGCGATTCCAAATTCTTCTCGATCTATCCCAATAATTTCTTAGCTTTATTTGGGTTTAGTCTGTCGTCAAAAGTGGGAATATTGATCTTTGTTATTGCTCGATAATAATGATTTATCATCCTTAACCTCTAGTGGTGGTTGTAAATTAGGTGTAAGATTTGCAAGGGTAAGATAAATAGCCACATGTATTGCCTGACCCATAATAGTTGCAATAGTAGCATAGTCTATCATTGGGGTCGGTACCTGTGATGACTGAGAATGCTACTCAACCTGAGTTTGCTCTTCTGTCCCCTGGTCAGTCCCAATAGACTCCTCAATCAGTCCCCAAGTGCTTTTAGTTCCCTGCTCAGGTGTTTCCTCCTGAGTTACCACAACCTGCTTCTGTTCACTTACGTTAGGTGTTGTAGTTCTTGTACATTTCAAATAGAGTAAGTGTCATACACCAATTCTTATTCAAATACTAATACATGAATCATGAAATAACATACTCACATACTTCAAGCACCCCCTACTAAGAAACAAGAACAAGGAATTACAATAACTCCTAGTCTAAGTTGGCCAGTCCCAAACCAGGATGTACTTGCAAGTCCAAATCCCTAATATTACACTCAAAGCAATAACAGTTTAGCTTAACACTAGGAGCAAAACTAAATAACCTAGCTCTGATACCACAAAATATCACATTCCAAAATGAAACGATGACATACCATACCTCGGGATCACCCCAAGTATGCAAGGCACAATACAAGAGCAATATATAAACCATATCATATACTATTAATCTTTAAAGAACCATCAGGATAAAACCACAAAAAATATATATGCAACAAATTACAACCATAGCAGTCCGTGACATAACAAGCCATACCAATAGAAGTATCGGCCTGAACAAATCAAGTAAACATCATACTAATATAGTAAACTAACAATCCTAACTCCAATAACTAGGATTCATACCATTGTCCCAATCCAAATCCTCGCACTCGACCCAGGATCTGCTAACTCTTCCACAAGATCCTCAACAGCAAACAAAGGAGAAAGTAACTGGGTAAGCATATAATGCTTATTAAGTAACATTTAAACCAAAATACTGATAAATAATATACGATCAGTGCAATATGCACTACACAAAACAATATTAATATTCAAATTGCATGTGACAATCAATGAACTCATGGTTCACCAAAGTCTTCCGGCACTAGATCCAAATCTACCTATTACCAGCCCAAGTAGAAAAAGCATAACAAAGTGTCCGTCTCTTGTCTTCCAATAGGTTGGGTATAAAATTTACAAAGCGGAGTACTCAATATTTCATTTCATTCATTCAAAGCCAAGCCACTAGAGTGACCCATAAAGCTCTTACACCACCAATCATTAACAAAATGTAACAAATAGAACGAAACGATACATTATATAGTAAGTAAACAAACCCCAAATATGCTTACTTCATAGTGATTAACAAATTTAGTAATATTTACCTTGAGAAAATCACAGTATTTCAAGGTTGCATAGCCAATGGTATACAAGAGACCAATATAAAGGCATAATCACTACCTACCTAGAGAATTGGCTTCCTAGAATCCTAATTCCCATCACCTAAAAACACTAAGAGAGAGTAACACTGTCCATTAATGCAGATCTAGGTGTACTTATAAGAGCCAAGAAACATTTAAAAAGAAAGCAAAAAATTTTTTCTAGATAGGAGATAGAATGCTCCAGCACTCTATGAAGTCTAAGGTTGAACGCCACGATGTTTATCGAGTTTTATGGGTAGAATGAACAAGCTGGCTGGTTGGTCCAACCAGACAAGAATTCAACAATTAGACAACTCTTAAACCAATTTATGATCAAGAACAACCAAATAGGAAAATAATATAGGTACATGCAAAAAGATTAAAAATCTAAAAATCATAATTTAAAACCTTCCAAAATACAACTTCAAACTTGAGGACTCTCAAATCCTCTTTCAAAATTTCAGCAAATCAATGGCAGATAAATGTAAAAAGGTCAATTCAAAACATAAATCAAGTCTTCTTTATAACAAGCTCAGAAATAAAATCAAACCATTAACAACAAATTTAGCAAAATAATCTCTTGAAACCTATTTAAGACGAAATAAAACTCATGCAATTACTTGGAATAGAACTTACATGCAAAGCTGAAATTTAGTCCCAAAGAGGCTCCTTTAATTTGATTTTGGAGAGACAATTTTCTAAACTATGCATAGAATTTGATGGCTTAATGGAAGAGTTTTGAAGAGTTCTTGAGAGCATTTTGGCTAAGTCTCGATAAGGGTACGAGAGAAGTTAAAATATCACTTGATAAGGAACTATTGTAAGACTTTCAAAATTTACGCTTTGGCCCCTCAAGTTTTGTAAAATGCCACTTGTGTCCTGAAACTTTGAAAATAAACGAAAGAGTAAATTGGTCATTAAACACTTGAAAAAACAATATTTGTGGGTATTTCAAGAAATAAAATTAAGCATGAAAACATGTGGAAGGATAGAAAAAGTATAGCTGTTACATTATTATACTTGGCCAAGAGTTCCAATGATAAAAGGAATCTTCTCATTAAATACAACCTGATAAGCAATACTCTAGGTAAATTTTTTGGCTATATGAAACCACCTACATACAATCTATTGATCTTGGAATTAGAGATCTAACTTAAGTATCGGAGTAATCCTACGGGACAATTCCCTCACGTTATTCGATTTTGTTTTGCAAGTTAGTTAGCTCGCGAAGTAAATTCCTGGCTCATTAGAAATCATGGAAGTTTAACACAAATAGATCTTCCCAAGGTACCCTAGGACTTCTTGGTGCAAGAAGGCTTATTACGATTGTTTTGGAAACTGGGCAGTTGGTTTTAGGAGAAAAATAGGCCAAGCCTCCAATATCTTTGCTTAATTTTGGGGGCTAAGAGATGGTTTATCACTTGCATTACACAAAAATCTCTAATTCCTTGAAGTTGATTATCTAAGGAGGTGTTTGGTTCGCATTCGGGAATATCAGAACCGGAATGGGAATCATAAACACAACTTTCAATAGAGATTTATATTATTCGCCCTTCTTGTTTGATTTGAACAAGGAATGAGATTCATAATGTTCATAAGTCAATCAATTTGACACCAAATCACAAGTAAGGGAATGAAAATGAGCATTTTCTAACACTTTTATTCCTATAGAATTATTACCATAGTTATTAACCAAATAACATCACTGGGTATCATTAATCTTGATTTCCATTCCTTCTCCTCATACTTATAAACCAAACATCTCCTAAGTATTGTGGATCTTATTATATATGCTAATCCCTCAACTCATTCAGATGCCAACATTGTATCTGACTATAAGTCCTTTATCTCATTCGAGCAGCAAGTGCAACTTAAACACTTCTTTTGTGGGACCAACAGACCTGAAGATCATTTGGCTTGATTAAGAGCTTATCTAGAAGAATATTTTGTATCATTAAATATAATGCATCAAGTCCTTACTCCCTTAGTTAATGAGGATATTAAGGGAATCCTTTTTCCTCATTTTGTAATTGAATGATTGATACTCCTTGTACTTGCTTTTTTAGTTATATTTAATTGCCAAAGTTGTCAAAATAAAATGAAAGTGTTGAACTTTTATTTTGGGTAAAATGCAAATAACCTCTGTGGTATTCTGAGTATGTGTTTTACCCTCTTGTGATTTTGAAATATACATTTAACCCCATTGTGCTATATATATATTTTTTCAAAATGGATGGGAACTATCAAAACTAACGCCAACTTGTGAAATGTCATATTTGTCCCTTATCAATTGAAGTGTATAGCAATGTATATTGGGGAAAATGAAATTTACAAATTTTGAGGTAAAATTAAAGAAATTAAAAAATAAAAGGGTCAATTTGAAAACAAAAGAGTCCAAAACCATTCCCCTTCTTTCAGATACAACCTACCACTACCACCCACGATAGTATCCACCACCAGTAGCTATCATAACCACCTTAGAACCATGACCACCTACCCCAACAACAACCACAACCACCATCATCCCAATAGCAACACCATCTAACCTTCTATCCCTTCCCAACTGCCACCAACCATTACCAAACAGACTCCTAACACACTTCAATCCACTACACAACCCATTCCTACTCCCACCCCTAAACTCCCATTTCCCATTCTCAAACTCCCTATCCTCGAACTCCTCTCCCTATCCCTGATCTCTCTTTTATCCCTCCGCACTGATCTTTTTGTCCCACCCCCAATCTCTCTCTACTATAATGGTTTTAGCAGCAATTTACACAATTTAATAAAAGATAGAACAATCAAATTAATTAAATGAAAGTAGCCAGCTTAATTTTCATTAATTCTTTCAACAAATTCAAAATAGAAATAGAAGGAAAATGTAAAAGGGAAAATGTAGTGTAAAGATTGAAGGAAAGGGTTTCGAGAAGCTCAGTAAGCAATTTCCAGAAGGAGATTCACCAATTTCACAAAACAACAATTTGTGAGAAAAATTGAAAAAAAAATGAGATAAAAGCTTGAAGAAGAAATCTTTGTCTCCAAGTCTTCCATTCCCAAGCTTCCACGTGTCTCTTCCTAAAAATAAAATGCTGAAAATATGAGCTACTCATTAAAACGGCATCGCAAAATTTAATTACTTTCCCCAAATAACACGTGTTGCCCTAATTTTGTTTGAATACCAATAAATGCCCCAAACGATGTCGTTCTGCTTATTCTTCTTACCCCACATCTAATAGCTTATAACTTCTAAAACTCCTTCTATTTCAAAATTATTTTTTGGCCCTCAAAAATACTTAGCCATCACATTACCCCTTCTCAAAAGCTTCCTTGTCCTCAAGGAAGAATTCTGTAAAGGATTTAATTTCTCTACCTAGTTAGCCCATTCCCATATGGTGTATTCCTCTTCTTGCAGATTCTCCTGTATAATATAGCAATAGGATTATTCTTGCCTTATTCTTTTTTTTTTTTTTTTGGAATAACAGGAATGTCCGTCACAAGAACATGTTTCTTGCTAATTTTTTCTTTCTTACAAATTAAAATGACACATGAAAGACTAGATGAATCCTAGCCATTGTGGTAAAGCTAGCTTGTAAGCCATAGCTACAATCCTCTCTAAATCCTTATAAGGTCCATAATATTTTGCAGACAACTTCTCATTACTTCTTCTTTCCATAATGAGCTGCTTGTATGGTTTGAGCTTCAAATACACCTAATCTCCTGCTTGAAACTCTCTTTCACTTCTTCTCTTATCTGCATAAAATTTCATCCTGGAGCTAGCCTTTGCTAAATTTTCTTTGATTAGCTTATTCATTTCTTGCCTTTCCCCCAACACTTCCTTTACAGCTGCCACCTTAGTTTGTAGATAAGGTCCCATAGCCAATTGTGGAGGACTAATGTTATACAAAGCTTCAAAAGATGTCATCTAGATTAAAGAATGACAAGATGTACGGCACCAACGTTCAACAAGGGATAACTATCTATGCCACTCCTTCGGTTTCTAAAATACCATGCTTCTCAAGTACATCTCCAGTGACACCTGGTTAAGTCTCTCACTTTGCCCATCCATTTAAAGGTGATAAGTATTATTGAGATGAAGTTCAATTCCCATCAACTTGAAGACCTCTTGCCAAAATTGACTAATGAAAATCCTATCCCTATCTGAAAGAATAGCTTGAGGTAACCCATGTAGCTTGTACACATTATCCATTAACAATTTAGCCACTGAAGTTGCTGAATAATGTGATATCCCAAAGAAATGGGCATATTTAGTCTATCCATCCACCATTACCATAATCACCTCCTTACCCTCAGATTTGGGTAATCTTTCAGTGAAATCAATAGTCACATGGGCTAAGAATATTGAGGCATTGGTAAAGGTTGTAGTAAGCCTGGGTATGGAACATGCTCATCCTTGCATCTCCTACATACATTACAACTCAGAATCTCCTCAGTAAATTGTTTCTTCATTCCTGGCCAGTAGAGTAATGGTTTGGCCCTCATGGAACTGGCTTATATCCTTGAGAGGCCACTGATAAGTTGCTCACAAATATAGTATAGTTTATGTGTCGTTTACATATGTTTTAATGTAATTTGAGCAAGAACCTAGTAATTATGAGCTAAAATAGTTTATTTTGAGTTTTGTAGGGTTTGAGTAAAGAATGAGTTAAAATGGATCATAATATTGGAGGAAAACATTCACTGGCATGGTGCAAATCGAATATAGTTTGGAAAATCAAGAATAACTCTCTTGTTCAAGCTCTGATTGCTGTGATTTTGGATGATTTGGAAATCTAAGGTAGAATTCTACAACTTTCATGTTTTGAGTTTTCTAGGATTTTATAGGCATCTCATTCAAAATTGCAAAGTTGGAAAATATGCACCAGGAAGGAGTGATTTTGACACAGTTTGGTAGATTGAGCATAACTTTTGTGTCCAAGCTCCAATTGAGGTGATTCAGATGTTTTGGAAAGATAAGATATAGAGCTACAACTTTTATGCTTTGAGTTTTTCCAAATTCTGCCTCAATCATGGAGAAAAATTATATGACTCAAAGATTAAGTGGAGCAACCTTATTGGACCCAGCCTGCAGGCACCAAGTCCAGAAAGGTTACTTTTGCTCACTAGAAGCAGTGCCCAGGCGCCGGTCGACGGACAGGTCATGTAAGATGACTTATTTTGCAAGAAAAGTCCTCTCGTGAGGCCAGTTACATGGAAAAATATGTATTTATCATACTGGAGCCCTAAAACCCTAAAAATATCTATAAATACACCAAGAGAAGGGGAGGAAATCATCGATCATCATCATCCATCGTTATTTTTTAGGTTTTTCAATAGTTAGGTCAATAATTTAGCCGTAGGGTAGATTTTTCAATTGTCACGCAAGGATTTCATTCTCTTGTCAAGAATTCGAGATTTGACGATCATTAACATTCGTTCTTGCTTCAATTACTGAGTTTGATTTAATTTTATGTAATTTAATCTTCGTTCTTATTGCTTTCTTGTTTTTCAATTATCGTTCTTATTTTATTGCTTTCAAATTCTTAGTTGCTTTTATAAGTTTAGTCGTTTTATTTTATTGTTTTTAATCACTTTCATAGAGTAGATTAATTTAAATGTTCATTCTTGATTAAATTCTTGCAAGTAGGATTGATTGAATTAGGGTTTTTAGTTAATTATCTTTAATTGCTTTTCATAGGGTTAGAATTTTACGTTCTTGTCTTTATTTCAATTTCACGTGATTAAATTTAGTTAAAAACCCTTAATTATTTTGTCTTACTAGTAAATAGGCTTGTGAACCTAGTAATTGTTGCAATAGTTCTCGTGGGAACGATCATTACTCATCCTTATAATTACTCACGTTGATACTTGCGAGTGTGTGGGAGTAAGCAACCACCCAACTAAGAAGCATGAAGTTCCTTAATCAAATTTTCCCTTACTTCTCCTTGTTCTCCAATATAGAGCCTTCTTCTCTATTTGAGAACTTCATTCATGTATCGCCAATCTAACACCTCTCAAGGTTTAAGCAGTAGTTCTTTTGTCAATTTTTGTTGTATCTCATGACAATCTTGATTATAACTTTGGGTCCCCTCAGTTACCATGCTGGTATGATGTGTTTAATTGCCTGGCATATAGCCCCATCCATACCTCTCTTACACAAGGAATCAACCAGTTTATTCTCTACCACAACTATGTACTGAATTTTATAAAGCCAAGTGGCTTGGCGAGCCATTTTTGCTACATTGGTCTAGTAATCCTTTACACAAACAAGTATTTAAGACTTTAATGGTCAATTTGATGATGAAATGATGGCCCTCCAAGTATTATCTATATTACTTACTGTAGTGACCAATGCCAATAATTTTTTCTCTTAAATTGGTAGCCCCATGTTCTTGATATTCAAAGACTTGTTGAGGTAAGCCAAAGGTCTCCCCTCCAGCATCAAAATAGGTCCAATTCCCTTCTAACAGGCATCCGTTTCTATCACAAAAGGCTTCATAAAATTATGAAGTGCTAACACAGGAGTCATACTCGTTAACAGTTTGAGTTTCTCAAAGGCCTTCTTAGATGCCATTCCTCACTCTATTTGAACCAATCCTTCTTAAGCATATTAGTTAAAGATTTGGCCATGGAACCATACCTTTTCACAAACTTTTTGTAATAGCCAGTGAGTCCCAAAAATCCTCTCAGCTGTTTCAATGTTTTAGGTTCAGGCCAAATCACCATGCACTCCATCTTTTTGGGATCAACAGCCACCCCTTTACCTGAGATTACATGTCCAAGATACTTCACCTCCTTCTGAGTAAATGAACACTTACTCTTCTTGGTAAAGAACTGGTCAGACTCCAACAAATGGAAAACCTTTCTCAAGTGCTCTTGGTGTTATGCCAAATCAAGACTATATATCAATATATCATGAAAAAACCAACACAAACTTCCACAGATACTCCTTGAATACTTTATTCATAAGGCTCTGGAAGGGTGCAAGGGCATTGGTCAAACCAAAAGGCATTACCTTGAACTCGGAGCCCTTCACGAGTCTTAAAAGTTGTTTTTTATATATATCCTTTTCCTTAAACCCCGAATTATGATTTGATGATATCCAACCCTCAAGTCAATTTTGGTAAAGAACTTAGCTCCATACAATTCATCCATTAGTTCTTCAAGTCAAGGGCATGGAAAACTTGTCTTTGATGGTAAGTTCATATAATTGTTTATAATCAATATAAAACCTCCAACTCCCATCTTTTTTAACTAATAACACAGTGATGCAAAGGAACTATTGCTCTTTTGTATCATACCATTTTGTAGCACTTCTTTAACGAATTTTTCAATTTTAGACTTCTGATGTAGGGGCATCTATAGGGTCTCACCTTAAGTGGTTGAGCTCTTTCTTTGAGAGAAATGTGATGATCATGAGACCTTTGTGGAGGAAAGCTTTGTGCTTCAAAGAATACTCCTTCAAATTCCTTCAAGACTGCTTTAATCTTCTTAGGTGTGTCCATTGGTTTATCTTCTTGATCAGTGATGGTCTAAACTTGTACAGGCACTCCATACGGATTTCTTTTAAGCTATTTCTTCACTCTACTACCTTAATGGATTAACCTTAACTAATATTCTTCATTCTCTCCATTCAATAGTATGACCTACCCATCATTTTCAAAGATAATTTTCAGATTTTGAAAGTCCCTCTGCATTGGACTGAATTTGGCTAGTCAATCTACTCCTAGCACCATATCACTTCCTCCAAGTTTCAGTGTCTTTATAGGATGCTGGAATTAATACTTTTGCATCTTCCATATGAGACAAATTGTTGAACTCCAGTTATGTTAATCATATTTTGATGATGACCAAATCACACTAATGATTTGAAAACAAGTGTGCAGAAAAATAGGTAGGTTCAGACACAAATGATCGTCCGAACAAACAACCCGAAGACTCCACGGACGTAAATGACTGTCCGAAAGACACAGCTTCGGACGATGGTAATCGTCCGACACAAAGAATATTGAAGCAGTCTCGGATGAAGAACAGCATCCGATCATATTTCCAGAAGACTTTGCTTCGATCAGACGCAGGTTCGGACGCATCCTCGGACGTCCGAACGTATACCCTCGAAGAACGGACGCAGTGTCGGACACAGAGGTTAGCAACAGCCGTCCAAAAGGTCCAACGGCTAGTTAGTTCGGACGCACACCTACTGCATCGGCCGTCTGAAAGGTCCAACGGCTAGTTTTCCAGTAAACAGAAAATAGCTGTTGGAAAGTTGTTAGAAGCAGATTTTGGACAACTATAAATACCCCTTAGCCTGAATTAAACATAGAGAGACTTCTACATTGATTACAAGTAGTACTTGAGCTATTTGAGAGAAATAGTGGGTACAAGTGTTGTAATAGTGTAGGTAATTTTGTGAAAAGAGCTTAGAAGTGTAAGAGTTCTTCAAGTGTTAGAGGGGAGAGATAACAATTTTAACAAAGGGAGGTTGTAGATGTAAAACTCTTGGCTCAACTAAAGGAAATTAGTGTGAGCAAAGTGATCCTCATTTGTGTACAAGAGGTTATTGTCTCACCTACTTTGAAGAGACTTTTAGTGGCTAAACTTCAAGTTGTGAACTTGGTAGTTGCCTTGTAAAAAGGTCTTTGTAGTTGTAAGCTCCAAGCTTGAGAAGCTTGGGAGTTTGGTTTGATTCTCTTAATCTCAATATTCTTATTTGTTCTTTAAGCTTAAATTGTTGAATATCTATTGTATTCATTTGTGCTTAAGTTTTTATTTGGTACATAAAGTTTGTATTTCTATTAAACACATAAAAAGGTTTGTTTTAGATACAACCTAATTCACCCCCCTCTTAGGTTGCTCTTTGGGACCAACACAAATGGCCTTAGAAGCCAATTTATCACCATTTGCTACAGACACAATCATAGATTTGGTTAGGATAACTCCCCATTTCACCTCTTTGATCAAATTTTCAACCATAAAGTTGCAGGTACTCCTACTGTCAATCAAAATTGACACACTCCTTCCCTTGATTAAACCTTAAATCCTGATTGTTTGATGCTAAGCTCCACCTACTAGACTTTGTAAGGAAATTTTCATTAACTTCCCTCCTACTTCATATTCCACAAACTCCTCCTCATTTTTCTCAATGGTAAAGTCTTTTTCTCCTTCTATTAGGATGAAATTCAAATGAGCTTTTTTACACACATGGCCAAAAGTGTAGGGTTCATCACATTTGAAACATAATCCTCTTGCTTATCTGCAAACTCAACTAGGAAGATTTTTTTTTGAAAGTGTTAGGAAGTTGGGTACTTGTATTGGGGGTTGCAGGATTTTTCTAGATAGGAAGGATATTTGGTTTCTGAGCATTGGTAGGAAACTAGTTTAGAGTTTTTTTTTTCTTCTAGAAATAGGGATAAGGATTTGAAGAAATCTGGGTTTTTTGGAAAGTGTTTAAATTGGTTGAACTGGTAATTATGATAGGGCTTTTGTGGAGTTTTTTGATGGCATTGACTATTTTTTCTTGTAATCTGGCTACTTGTGTAGCTTCTTGCAAGGTTGTTGGTTTTATTAACTTGACCATGTTCCTAATCTCTTCTTTTAATCCACTCAAGAACAAGGACACATATGTATAAGATTCACTCATGGGTAGGAGATTGTTTAGCACAATAGATTTTATCAACTCAGATCTCTCTTGATACTCTTCAATAGATGCCTTTTACATGATTTTGCTAAATTCCTTCATGGTCTTATCAACACATCCATCACAAAATCTATTGCACAATTGTTGGCTAACTTCCAAAAACTACATCCCTTCCCTCCCATTATTTACTCCTTGAAACCAAACATCTGCTTTACCCCTCAAATACATTTCAGCAATAGACAACATTAAATCACTATCAACATCATGCAACTGAAAGTATCTTTCAGCTTTTCTCAACCATTCTCTTGGGTTATCTCCTTCAAATATAGGGAAGTCTATCTTTGGAACTTTATATATCCCTTTTCGATTTGAAATCTCAGTATTCCCCTTGGATGAATTCCCGAACTTAGTACCCATTGAAATCTCAACTGGATCTGGGTGCTCACACATTTTTCCTTGCTCAAATTTAGGTAGACTGGTTCATTTGTGACATCTGCGAGTAAACCACCAAATAATTATATTTTTCAGCCAAATCCCTCATCGATCATTCCATGCTTTCTTGTCTATTTTCTAGAATCCTTTAAGTATTTTCCATACCCTCATTTTTCTGATTAACCCCTTTAATCATTCCACTCAATTCTACCACTTCTCTATCCATTCTCTTCAAGCTTCATCCATATCTTTACTTCTTGTTAATACCATTCGCAGTCCAGATGGATCAAAATTGCTCTGATACCAATTGTAATGGTTTCAACACAATTTACACAATTTAATAAAATCCAAAATAATTAAATTAATTGAATGAAAGTAGCCAGCTCAATTTTCATTAATTCTTCCAACAAATTCAAAATAGAAACAAAAGAAAAATGGAAAGGGGAAAAAATTGTGTTAAGATTGAAGGAAAAGGTTCTAGAAACCTCAGAGAGCAATTTCCAGAAGGAGATTCACCAATTTTACAATAGAATAATTTGAGAGAAAAATTAAAAGGAATGAGATAAAAAAAATGCAAGAAGAAAGTTTGGTCTCCAATTCTTCCATTCCCCAACTTCCATGTATCCTTTCCAAAAGCAAAATACTAAAAATGTGAGCTACTCATCAAAACGACGTCACAAAATTATTACTTGCCCCAAATAATATGCGTTGTCCTAATTTTTGTATGAATCTCAATTAATGATCCAAAAGATACTGCCCTAAACAACAACGTTCTACTTATTCTTCTTACCCCATATCTAACAACTTATAACTAACTTTTAAAATTCCTTCTCTTTCAAAATTACTTTTTGGCCCATCAAAAGTTCTTAGCCATCATATTCCTCCAACCCTAATTAACCCACAAAGCCGATGTTGAGAACTAAAGAACCAAAGATTGAAAGAAACAGAATAGAAATTGACAACGTTGATGGTTTGAAAAATATGAGAAGTGGCAAATATTATTGTAGATTTACGATTCCTTGAAATGTTAAAATAATTTGTACTATCATTTATTATCGGTTGCTATTTTTGGTTGGTCTCTCCGGCGGTGGGATTTGGGGATTTGGCAAGGTTGTTGGGGATAGAGGTTGGGCTGCTATAGGATAAAGAAGGAGGGAGGAGTTAGGGTTTTCTTAGGAATAAAAAAGTCAATTCAAATATTATTTTAGTGTTAATTTTTTTTTTCAAAACCATTCCAGTCACAACCTAGTGTTGATGGTTTCTATCCATTTTGCAAAAAAATTATAGCACAAGACGGTCAAATGCACATTGGATAATCACAAGGGAATAAAGTGTATATTCAGAATACCATAAGTAGTTTTTTACATTTTAACTTGTTTTATTGACGTGTAGAATTGTTATATGGCCAGTGTCATGGGATGTAGATGTTATTAGACAAAATCATGCATGGATAAGTATAATGAACATCATTAAAACATCACCAAACGGTATATTTGGCCACTAAACTATACTCCAATTGCCAAATTAGTCACCAAACTATTTTAGTGGCTAAAAAGTCACTAAACTTTAAAACCACATCTATAGAACCACTCTGTCTATTTTAGGCGTTATGTGCTTCGTTAACCCCTTTTTGTGCATCTCATTAGTTTTAACGGGGTTAAATTGTCCAATTACTCTATGCCACACTTTACATACAACATTTGTTAAAACAATGTAGTTTAGAGTTAACATAAGTCAAAATAACATAGTTTTGAAGAAATCCCACTCATACCAACCAAAATAAAAAATAAAAATGAATAAAGAAAAAGGTTAGAGGGGGTGTGGCTGAGAAGGGAAGAGGCGTAACTGAAGAGGGAGGGAAGAGAGTTAGATCGATCAGGGAAGAGGCTTAGATTACCAAGGGTATGGAAAAGAAAGGGTTAGATCGATGTAGGAAGGAAGCGAGAGGATTAGATTAGTAGGAATGAGAGGGTCAGATCAATTGGGAGAAGAAAGAATGAATATCAATAGTATGGAAGGGCGGAAGATGGGAAAGAGTGGTGGTAGGTTGCTTGGAGATGGGGTAACAGAAGGGGGAATAGAAGGTGATGGTGGGCTAACGGAAGGAAAGAGCGAAAGGTAAGGATGGTAGACTAGCTAGGGGAGAGGGTGAAAGAAGGAAGATGGCAGTGGGCTAGCTTGAGAAGGTGGCGGCGAGTTGGTAGTGGGTTGACTTGGAAAGGAGGAATGGAGGATGGTGTTGGCTAAGAAAGGAGTGAGAGAAGTGGTAAGGAAGATGATGCTGAGTTGGCTTGAGAAGAGAGGTGGCAAAAGGTTGGAGATGGAGGATGGCGGTGGACTAGTTGGGGAAAGGGTGGTTAGGGGTTCAAATTGTAAATTTAGTAAATTAAATTTATTTCATTTTTTGCCCAAATTTTTTTATATCTTCTAGTAAGGCCTCACTTTATAAGTTACACTAATCTTTTATCATCTAATTTTGACTCTGAATTTTTAATAATATTAGTTCACTGTAGTCGGGTAATTTTAACTCTAAAAAAAAATTAATTTTTGCTAATACTAATAGCGCAAGTAAATAGAGTGACTCCATAGATACAATTTTTGAAATTTAGTGTGACCTTTTTGGCTACCAAGATACTTTGGTGACTAATTTGGCATGAATGATTTTTCCATATTATTAAGAGTTAATTTCACTTTACCAGTATAACGTTTATGATCATTATCACTTTAGTTCATAATGTTATTTTTTAGTCATTTAAAGCATTTCGTTAAATCCAACTCATTATTACTGCTCATTTTCACAAAAATACCCTTATAACTTTGTTTAAATAAAATATTATCTTTCTACAAATATCTTTATCTCTTTTTTCTACATATTTTCACTGATTCATTTCCCTTTTCTCTCATTTTGTTGTATGATTCAATAATTTTTCAAAAAAAAAAATTTGAGGGTAAAAATGTCATTTTAGTTAAAAAATCTAACATCATTAGTTTTGTAACTTTAGTGCCTAAAAAATAACTTTAAAAATAAAGTAATAGTAATATTAATGTTAAGAAGATAAAGTGAAATTAATCATATTATTAACACTCCTAACTCAAAATAAATAAATAAATAAATAAATAGAAATAAATGAAGTGGAGAAAACATAGGCTCAAAATGCTACGAGTGCCCCCGAAGGAAGAGCTACACTACAAAGAACAGCAAAATCTATCTTCTTATCCTGATATCCACTCCCACTAACCTCGATAGGCCACCCAAACCAATAGTCCAATACCGGTCACGGCAACCTTCATTACACAAGGTGGCCAAAAATAAAGAAATAAAAAAATAAAAAAATAAAAAATAAATAAAAAATTCAGTGGACATGACTGCACTCTTTGGGACTTCTTCTTCTTCAACAGTAGCAATGTTGGCTTCTAGACCCCTTCCTCCTTGCTCAACTAAGTCTTCACTGCCCTCTTTCTCCCCAATTCCAGGTACCAATCTCTTATTCATGTGAATTTTTCTATCTTTTTTTTTTTTTGGGCAACTGTTGATTATGCCATTTTTTTTTTTTTTTTTTTTGGTTTCTTGACTACTTGTACTGGGATTTCTAGTCGGAATTGAGGTTATTAATGAGAATTCTCATCGACCACAGTTCAGTTTTTATGGTGTTTTGATGATTCAAGTTGATAATTTTGCTTAATCTTTAAAGATTCTAGTACTAGTAAGGAGTATTGATTCAAGAAGAGGGCAAAGAAAAGATTTTTCCTATATTTTTGTTTGTTTGTGTTTCTTTGTTTTGGGTAAAAGAGCGATAGTTGTTTTTATTTCAGTGCTTTTACAAGGGAGGAAATTCTATGGAGGGATTGGAATTCCAGTCAAGAAAAGAAAGTCCCAATTCCATGTTTCAGTTTCCAATGTCGCCACTGAAATCAGCCCTGCTCAAGAACAGGTACATAATAAGTTAATTTTCTAGATCTGGTTTGTAATGAAATTGCTATTTTCATTTGGGATGTCCTGTCTATAATAGTGTTTTTATTTTAGCTCGAAACTTTTGTAATCTTAGGTAATGTGATTGTTTAATTGATTATATAGTTAAGATTGTCGGCATATGTCGTGTAAAGTTATGCATTATATTGAGGAGTATTTGCATCTTAGATTTGTACAATAATTCTTGTTCCTAATTTGTTAATTACATTTGTATACAATGGACATTTTTTGTTGAGGTGTGATTTTGATTGAAAGGATGACCGAAGACAATAGCCTAAATGTTTGAGGCATGAGCTTCGGTCGGAAAAAGTGTTAGAAGCAGGATTTTGTTGATGTTAAATTTTGTCATTCAAGTAGGGGAGTTGTTTCAATTGCAGGCTCGGAAGCTTGCTTCTACAGAAAGCCAGAGACCGGTGTATCCATTTTCAGCTATAGTAGGACAAGATGAGATGAAATTATGCCTCTTGTTAAATGTGATTGATCCTAAGATTGGAGGTGTTATGATAATGGGTGATAGAGGAACAGGGAAGTCAACAGCTGTTAGGTCATTGGTGGATTTACTTCCTGAAATAAAAGTTGTTGCTGGTGATCCGTACAACTCAGATCCAGATGATCCAGAACTGATGGGCATCGAAGTCCAAGAGAAAATCTCCAAAGGTGAAGAGCTTTACACACTTATGTTAACCAAAATCAACATGGTTGATTTGCCATTAGGTGCCACAGAAGATAGAGTCTGTGGAACAATTGATATCGAGAAGGCTCTTACGGAGGGTGTAAAAGCATTTGAGCCAGGTCTTTTGGCAAAATCTAACAGAGGAATTCTGTATGTTGATGAGGTTAATCTTCTTGATGACCATTTAGTGGACGTTCTCTTGGATTCTGCTGCCTCCGGATGGAATACTGTTGAAAGAGAGGGAATTTCAATTTCACACCCAGCTCGATTTATTCTTATTGGTTCAGGAAATCCAGAAGAAGGTGAACTTAGACCACAGCTTCTCGATCGGTTTGGAATGCATGCACAAGTGGGTACGGTGAAAGATGCAGAGCTTAGGGTAAAGATTGTTGAAGAGAGAGCTCGTTTTGATAGAAATCCTAAAGAGTTCAGAGAATCTTACGACGCAGAGCAAGAAAAGCTCCAGCAACAAATCTCCTCAGCAAGGAGCTGTCTCTCTGTAATAGCTCTCATGCCGTTAAAATTGATCATGACCTGCGTGTTAAAATATCCAAGGTTTGTGCTGAATTGAATGTTGATGGACTGAGAGGAGACATAGTTACAAATAGGGCGGCAAGAGCATTGGCTGCTCTCAAAGGAAGAGACAAAGTAACTACAGAGGATATTGCCACCGTCATCCCAAACTGCTTGAGACACCGTCTCCGGAAGGACCCCTTGGAGTCAATTGACTCAGGCTTACTTGTCATTGAGAAGTTCTATGAGGTTTTTAGCTGAGGTAGTTATAGCACTCCTTTCTCGTAACTTTGAAGTGCAGCTGCTGCATTCTTTTTCCTTATGTCTTCGCTTGCAAAGGAGTAGCGGCTTTCACCATGGCAGATGATTTCTGGACTCCTAAGCAGGTTTTCACCTTCTATATATCTTATGTTTAATTGCGTAGCCTCATTTGTTGTGTTCAGAACTCGGTTTCTTCTTCTCATGTCAATGGATTTTTTTTCCCGTACTTCAAAATTTTGGACAAAAATTAATCTGTTGGCCAAGGTTTTGTGCTGTATGCAGACCCTTCAGTCTGGTTGTAACGAATATCAAAAGCGGTTCTTGAAAAATGTGGTCTTTCTACATGTACCCTGGTTATGAAATGTTGAAACTAGTCATTTTGTAAGATCAAAGTTAATTTTGAAGGTTTCGCTGAAGGAATTGATATTGTCTTTCTTTTACTTTGTCATCTAGAGAAGTTTTAGTAGTATAATGTTGTAAATATGGCCAGCCTCAACAAGGAAACTGATTTTATATTCCAATAAGAAAAGTCTTTACTACTCACTCTAGAATGAGAAATTGATAACTATTGCAAAATGGGTTGTCTAGACTATTGGATGATTAAAAAATAATTGGACATACTTACTTTTCAGTTATCTCAACGGTTTTTCAGTCAATGGATGTAATACTCATTCCGCATTGCAGAATAACACTCAGTTACTCCATAAATACACACATTGTTCTACCTTCTTTTTTTTCCTATGAGAACAGATATCATCCCTTTCACAAAATTACATAATAGGAGACAAATATTAGGTTTATTGTTCGAGCTAACTGCCAAACATTTTGTTGGTGTTTCTGTCATTAATGATTTTCCCATTTTAAGCCTATGTCTAATACTGACTAGTATGTTGATTTGCTCAAGAGGAACCTTATACTTTTTATAGTATAATTACTGCAATTTTACAAGTTATTTAGCTCTAATTCGAGTTGAAAAAAACAATTACAAGGAGTTTCTAATTTTACTAGTTAATGTTTATTTCTGTGCACGTATGTACGTGCATAATTAGGCAAAGCTTCAGTGGTCTGAAGTGAATTTTGTCAGGTTTAAAGATTCTTTTATTCCAATAGTTCCACAAGCTCCATATACCAAAACTAAGGATACCACCCCAAGGCAAATTGAATCATTGAGAAATCTCTAACGAAGAACAACCATCCTTGATCCAGTTGGCTATATTGGTCTCTCGAATTCCTGGGACGCCCAAAGGAAATCTTGAATCCCTCTGAACCTTATCCATCTCATTGCAGATTTTTGAAGGAAGAGGAGATACTCGCAAATAGCAGCTTCGGATGGCTGCTAGCAAGGTTGAAAGACTTGGTCGAGTCGTATCTACCGTTTCGATATCGATACGCTGCATCAACCTATAGTACAAATCTTATTTTTGGCTAATTAATTGCTTATCAACCTGTAGTACAAATCTTATTTTTGGCTAATTAATTGTTTATAACTAATTTACAGTCATCACCGTGATTGCGACTAGTACCACAAATTTGAACCATGGCAGCTATTGATTGTTGGATAATGGCCTTTATGCCAGCCAGAGGTAACATGTTTGCTTTCCACCCAAATAATTTCCTCTGCAACTTTTGCAGAATAAATTTGTAACTTTTTGAAGGAGCTCTATTCTGGTTCAAAGGAAGCCCAAAATAGGCTCCCATGTCATCAGTTGCTTTGAGGTCTAAGCAATTAGAAATCAATGTTCTCTGCTCCTAGTCAGGGGACTGTTGGGTGAAAAATAAAATCCTTGACTTAACCAAATTGATGGATAATCCAGATGTCAAACAGAAGTCCACAAGGACTTCCTTCAAAGCAAGAATTGAAGTCTCCTTTAGTTGAATTAAAAAACAAGACATCATCCGCAAACATGTAATGGCCTAATTCTGAACCATTATTACCAAACTTAAGGGGGATTCAACTTTTGTCCTCTACCTTCCTCCTTCAAATGATTGCAGATATAAATGTCTTGCTTGCCACAATTAATTTTTTTTTTTTTTTAAGGACAGAGAGGGGTGTTGCATCAGGTCTCTTTGGTTAGGTTAAAAATATTTTTAAAAATTTTCTTGGCGCCCAACACCAAAAAAATTATTTTTTGATTTTCCTTCTTGTGATTCAAAATAACTTGTAGAATTTTTGAGTATAAGTTATTTTGCGAATAGTTCAACAGTGATATTAAATTTCAAATACTTATTTTTATAATTTCATTCACTTAAACTAATTTTTGTTTATCAATTTCTGTCTATTTTTTTCCTTCTATTGTGGGTCCCGTAGTAATATAGTTTTTATTTATTTTTATTATTATGCTTATTTTACGATTACATTATATTATCATTTACAATAAATAAACATAATCTTTTATTGATCACAATTACTTGTGAGTATTTATTACAATTGTTATAAATCTTTGTAACTCATTCATAAAATTAAAAATAAAAAAAGTTAAAAGATTATGTTTAAAAATTTCATTTTGTCACCCAAATATTGAAAATTGTATGAAAAATAAACTTTTTTCAGGGAAATATTTTCCAAGAAAAATATTTTCCTGAGGAAAACATTTTACGTCCAACCAAACGACCCAATGAATAGTTTAGAATGATATATCCTCTTAGGGTAAATCAACTAAATAGTCCTCCATTTTTATTTTTTTTTATCAAAGTCGATATGGTCCTTAACTTTAATTTTAGTCGATTTCATCACTCAGCTAAATATTTTTAGTCAATATTTGGCTGCACTGCCAAAATAGGTTTTTTGTATTTTTCGAATGGTCAATAATGTGATTGTGGGTGGTACAATCGAGAAAAGTTGTGTTTTTTATAATACAACCAAATAAGGTGCAAATTGTGCAAAAATTTCGTTGAGGGAATAAATAGACTAAAATTTAAGTTGAGAGACTTTTAATTTAATAAAAAAATTAAAGAACTATTTAGGTGATTTACCCTATCCTCTGACAGGAAACTATATATATTCCAGAAATAGGGAACTATATTCATATTGGTAATTAAGGAACACTCTCTATGTGAAATTTTAGAAATTTACAAATTAAAAAACGAATAGAAAAGAAGATGAATTAAGAGATTGATAAAAAGTTGCACTATAGTGTCAATAAAGTAATTGGAGTAATAAGAAGTTATTTGATAGTGTTTAGTGAGTATTCAATATTGTTAGAGAGACAAGGAAATAGAAGCTGACGAACAGACGGTAAAATGGGACAACGCACTCCCTTTTTCTTAAAAAGAAAAAACTGAGAGTCTCTAATAAAAAAAAAAGTATATCATGCCGAAACAGTGAAGAGTAGGTTATTAAAATAAGGGTGAACACGAATTCAATTAATCGAATTCGTAATTATTCTCATTTTTAAATTAAAATTTTGAAACTAGCATATTAGAATTCGATTAATTAATTGATCCAATTAAATTAAAAATCGAAAATCTATTACGAAATTGGAATTGAGTTTTAATTCGTAATTAATCGGTTTCTAAATTTAATTAGATATTTAACTTTGTCCTAAACTTAAATTCTATTTCTTGGCAAAATATATGCATAAAGTTTCGAATTCAAGATCTTTTAAAGAAAATTTTTAGTACTTGCCGTCAGTGCAAGTTGAATGCTTGAAATATTACTTATTCTTTTTAAGTAAATATAATTTTTTATATAATATAGTTTTACAAACTAATAGTATAATTTTAGTTAAAAAAATAAATATATAGTCACACAAATGATATTATATATTTACATGTAAACACAAACACGTACACATATCAATCTGTGTATGTCTATATACACACATACATACACACTAGTAGAGACAAGCTGTACAATCACTGTTTTCTTTCCCTTTTTTTTTTAATGCATTCATTGATAAAAATAAAATAAAAATTGAAATAATAGCTTAATGCATTGACTTGTTATAGGCTGATGATTCACACAATTTGTCAACAATATTACAATTTGAAAAGGACTTTACATAAAAAGATGAGATTAACCATCTAAAAATTGCAAGATTGCCTAGTAACCGCACTCAATGCCTTCCTTCAAAGCAAGAATCGAAGTCTCCTCCTTAGTTGAAGGAAAAAACAAGACATCATCCGCAAACAAGCAATGGGCTAATTTTGGACCATTATTACCAAACTTATGAGGGATCCATCTTTTATACTCTACCCCCTTCCTTCAAATGATTGCAGATAAAAATATTTTGCTTGCCATGAATTGCAGGAAAAAAAAAAAACATTAGGGGTGTATTCGTTTGGACTGAAAATATTTTCTTGAGAGAAAATATTTTCCTTGGAAAATATTTTACATGAAAAAATCCTTTTTCCATACAATTTTCCGATGTTCGGTTGACAAAATGAAAACATTTTGAAATAAAAAACTTTAACGGTTTTATCTTTAATTTCTGGATACAAGTTAAAAAAACTTATAACAATGGTAATAAATACCTTACAAGTAATTGTGATTAATAAAAATTAATTTTGTTCAAAATTAAATGATAGTACAATATATTAGTAAAATATGCATAATGATAGTTATATTAGTGTGGGACCCATAATTGAGAGAAAAATGAATGAAAAAGAATTAAAAACGAAAATAAGTTTAGCAAACGAAATTATAAAAGTAAGTATTTGAGCTTTAATGTCACTCTTAAATTATCTGGAAAATAACTTACACTCAAAAATTCCGTAAGTTATTTTCAGCCAGAGGAAGGAAAATTGAAAAATATTTTACACCGGAAAATATTTTCCGGTGTTTGGCACAAAAAAAATTTCTGAAAAATATTTTCAATCCATTGCAAACGAACACACCCTAAATCTCTTTGGTTGGGTTGAAAATATTTTTTAAAAAATTTTCTTGGTGCCCAATGCTATAAAATATTTTCTTTTGTAAATTATTTTTAATTTTTCCTCCCTCTGACTAAAAATAACTTATAGAACTTTTATTCTAAGTTATTTTCCAAATAGTTTAAGAGTGATATTAAATCTTAAATATTTACTTTAATAATTTCATTTACTTAACTTTATTTTTGTTTTCAATTCTTGTCTATTTTTTCCCTCCTATTGTGGGTCCCGCAGTAATATAGTTATTATTTTTTAATCATTGTGTTTATTTTACCACTATATTATATTATCATTTACTATAAATAAAATTAATCTTTTGTTTAGAATAATTATTTATAAGTATTTATTACAATTGTTATTAGTTTTTCTAACTCATATTCATAAGAATAAAGATAAAAAAAACAATAAAAGATTATGTTTAATATTCTCATTTTGTCAATCAAATATTGAAAATAGTATGAATCTCTCAACTTAAATAAACTTTTTTCATGTAAATGTTTTCTAAGAAAAATAATTTTTTTGAGGAAAACATTTGACATCCAACCAAACGACCCATAAAGGAATAGTTTAGAATGATATATCCTCTGAGGGTAAATCAACTAAATAGTCTTTCAACGTTTTTATCAAAGTCGAGATGATCCCTAACTTCAAGTTTAGTCAATTTAGTCTCCCAACTAAATATTTATAATCAATATTTGGCTGTATTGTGAAATTAGAACTTTTGTATTTTTCGAATGGTCACCAATGTGATTGTGGGTGATACAGTCGAGAAAAATTGTGTTTTGAATAGCACAACCAAATAAGGTCCAAATGTGTATAAATATTCCATTGAGGGAATAAATAGACTAAAATTTAAATTGGGAGACTTTTGATTTTAATAAAAAAGTTACAGGACTATTTAAGAGATTTACCCTATCATCTGACAAGGAACTATATTCATATTGGTAATTAAGGAACACTCTCTATGTCAAATTTTAGTTACATGAAATTAACAAATTAAAAAACGAATATAAAAGAAGATAAATTGAGAGATAGATAAAAAGTTGCACTATAGTGTCAATAAAGTAATTGGAGTAAGAAGTAGTTATTTGATAGTGTTTAGTGAGTATTCAATGTTGTTAGAGAGATGCGGAAATAGAAGCTGATGAACAAATAGTAAAATGGGACAAGGCCCGCCCTTTTTCTTAAAAAGAAAAAAAAGAAAGAAAGTATATTATGCCAAAACAGTGAAGAGTTGGCTATTAAAATAGGGGTAAGCACGAATTCAGTTAATCGAATTCGTATTTGTTTTTACTTTTAAATTGAAATTTCGAAACTAATATATTAGAATTCAATTAATTAATTGGTCCGATTAAATTCAAAAATTGAAAATTAGTTACGAAACTGGAATTGAGATCTTAATTCAAAATGAATCGGTTTCTAAATTCAATTTACATTTAACTTTGTCCTAAACTTAAATGCTATTTTTGGCAAAATATATGCATAAAGTCTGTATTTGAATTCAAAATCTTTTAAATAAAATCTTTAGTACTTGTTGTCAGAGCAAGTTGAATGCTTGTAATATTATTTCTTCTTTTTAAGTAAATATATTTTTTTATATAATATAGTTTTACAAATTAATTCTATAATTTTATTTATAAAATACATATATAGTTGCACAAATGATATTATATATTTACATGCAAACACAAACACACGAACCTGTGTGTACACACATACACACTAGTAAAGCCTGACCGTGTACTCACTATTTTATTTCTTTTTTTTTTTTTTTAATGCGTTCATTGGTAAAAAATAAAAAATAAAAATTGAAATAATAACTTAATCCATTGACTTGTTATAGGCTGATGATTCACGTAATTTGTCAACAATATTACAATTTGAAGAGAACTTTACATACAAAGATGAGATTAACCATTTAAAAACTGCAAGATTGCCTAGTAGCCACACTCAATGCCTTGGGCATGTAAAAATGAACCAAAGGGATCTCTTCCTTTCAAAGCAAGAATCGACGTCTCCTGAAGGAAAAAACAAGACATCATCCGCAAACATGCAATGGGCTAATTCTGGACCCTTATTACCAAACTTAAGAAGTATCCCCATCTATTGTCCTGTATCTCCCTCCTTCAAATGATTGTAGATGTAATTGTCTTGCTTGCCACGAATTGCGGGGAAAAAAAAAAATTAGATCGCTTTGGTTGGGTTGAAAATATTTTTCATAAAAATATTTTTTTAAATTTTTTGGAGCCCAACACCAAAAAAATATTTTCTAATGTAAATTTTTTTTAAAAAAAATTTCTTTCTCTTATGAAAATAATTTACAAAATTTTTGAGTCTAAGTATTTTTTTCAAATAGTTCAAGTGTGATATTGAATCTCAAATACTTACTTTTATAATTTCATTTGCTTAAATTTGTTTCAATTCTTGTCTAGTTTTTTACTTCTATTGTGTGTCCTGCAGTAATATATTTATCATTTGTTTTTATCATTATGCTTATTTTATCACTATAATTATTATATCATCATTTATTATAAATAAAAATAATCTTTTGTTGATCACAATTACTTGTGAGTATTTATTACAATTATTATAAATCTTTGTAACTCATATTCATAAAATTAAAAATAGAAAAGGTTAAAAGATTATGTTTAATATTTTCAACCAAATATCCTCTTAAGGTAAATCAACTCAATAGTCCTCCATTTTTTTTTTTTTTTTATCAAAGTCGAGATGGTCCTTAACTTTAATTTTAGTCGATTTCGTTACTTAGCTAAATATTTTTAGTCAATATTTGGCTACACCGCCAAAGTAGGTTTTTTTGTATTTTTTCGAATGGTCAACGATGTGATTGTGGGTGGTACAGTCGAGAAAAGTTGTGTTTTTGACAATACAACCAAATAAGGTGCAAATTGGTACAAAAAATTTGTTGAGGGAATAGATAGACTAAACTTTAAGTTGAGAGACTTTTGATTTTAATAAAAAAGTTAAAGGACTATTTAGGTGATTTACCCTATCCTCTGTAAATACAAGGAACTATATTCATATTGGTAATTAAGGAACACTCTCTATGTCAAATTTTAGAAATTTACAAATTAAAAAACGAATAGGAAAGAAGATGAATTAAGAGATGGATAAAAAGTTGCACTATAGTGTCAATAAAGTAATTGGAGTAATAAGAAGTTATTTGATAGTGTTTAGTGAGTATTCAATACTGTTAGAGAGACAAGGAAATAGAAGCTGAAGAACAGACAGTAAAATGGATAAGGAACTCCCTTTTTCTTAAAAAGAAAAAAAAAAGTATATTACACAGCCTTTCTCTTAAAAAGAAAAAAAAAAGTATATTACACCCAAACAGTGAAGAGTTGGTTATTAAAAGTAGGGTTAGCACAAATCCAATTAATTGAATTCGTAATCATTCTTACTTTTAAATTGAAATTTTGACACTAGTATATTGTAATTCGATTAATTAATTGGTCCGAATAAATTCAAAAATAAAAAATCGGTTACGAAACTGGAATTGAGTTCTGAGTGTGTTTGTAATTAACCGATTTCTAAATTCTATTTGATATTTGACTCTATCCTATGCATAAGTTCTATTTTTTGGCAAAAATATATGGATCTTTATTCGAATTCATTACCTTTTAAAGAAAATTTTTAGTACTTGCCGTCAGAGCAAGTTGAATGCTTGCAATATTACTTTTTCTTTTTAAGTAAATATATATTTTTTATATAATATAATTTTACAAACTAATATTATAATTTTACAAAAAAATAAATATATAGTGACAAAAATAATATTATATATTTACAAACACAAACACGCGCACGTATATGTGTGTGCGTGTGTTTATATACACATAAACACTAGTAGAGCCGGCCATGCAACGCACAGCTAGTGCCCACTATTTTTATTCCCATTTTTTTTATCCATTCATTGGTAAAAAGAAAAAATCCAAAATTGAAATAATAGCTTAATGCATTGACTTGTTATAGGCTAATGACTCACATAATTTGTTAACAATATTACAATTTGAAGAGGACTCAATTTTACATAAAAATATGACCATTTAAAAACTGCAAGTTTGCCTAGTAACGGCACTCAATGCCTTAGGCATGTAAAAATGACCCAAAGGGATCTCTAAATCTGGATTCAAATTGTGCATCAATATGCTGAAAATAAAAAAGTCTGAATCAAACATAAAATGGACACTAATAAAATATACATCCTGTGACTATTTTGAATAAATAAAATGTAGAACATTTAAAACAATTTCAAATATTATATTGAATCAAAAAACTTTTGGTACACATTTGATCTAAAAATTGACTAAATGCCAAGAGATAAAACTCTCAGCAATGCAACTCTAAACATTTAATCGACTTGCTTTAATAAACCTTGGCAATTAACATTTGTTTTCAATAAACTGAAACTTCAATTTTGGAACTACCTAAGGTAATGTAAATATAAATTAACAATCCACAATTATGTAACCTGATCCTATTTGCATGTGCACTCTTTTAATTGGTGATTTGACTTTCAGTATATCCTGTCATATGGAGAAAAAATGCCCAAACTACCATAACCTGTTTGAGTTGGTTGGTTGGAAACACCCGGCAGCCAAGCCAAGCAAGTACCGCCACTTTAGACTCTTCAAACCTTCTTTACCTCTAAAAAAAAAAAAAAAAACGCTAAACATTACTGAAATATTTTTTTAAGAAAAACTAAAGAGGCAAAGTGGTACTTCTGAAAATATCAACCAAAATCTTAAAAAAAAATAAAAATAAAAACTAAAATTAGCTTGAATAAGAAAAGGGATTATTTACCTTTCCAAAAGCATATATTAGATATGTTCATAAAGAGATAAAAAGATAATCCTCAAAATTGGATTAGTAAATTGTTATCATGTAAAAAAGAATTGCAGAAAAATACTGAAATGTCCATTAAAATGATACATATTAGAAACTGTAAGAGGATTAAACATAACAAATATCAACAGTCAACACCATGAAAAACTTACAAATCAGAAGCAATATACGAAAATATGCTTAACCACATCAAATTGTACATAATGTGAAGTATTAAGAAAATAATATTATCAGTTATTAACATATTTAATTATTAAGAACCAAAAATATTATGTACACAATGTATTAATATATTATTATAATATATACTAAAATATCAAAAGAAATATAATTATTCGACATATTTTACCGGTATGTTACCGGCAAAGTCAAACGACTTGTTCAACCGGTAAACCAATCAATTTGTTCGATCGATACTTGGAAGTTGGAGTCAAAGTCGATTCGAAAGTAGAATAAATCTAGTTAATTTTTTCGACTTGACTCGATTTGATAGTTCAACTTGTCAACTTTTGAATACTCCTACTGAAAGTTGTACAATATTACCCAAAAAAAACTTAAGAAACCTATATCTAAAACATAAAAGTAAACAGTAAGCACATTAGGCTTAGCAAAATTTTATCTTCAAATTATAATCAATTTCTTAGTTAGTAAAAGCTATGTAATTATTGAAAATACACAGAATTTCAATAAAACAAAAGTCACAATCTACCAGTTACAGTAATTAGAAAAATAAACCTCAGAAAAGGAAAAGAAAAAAAAAAAAAACATATTTTCTCTAGAATTTGGACAAGTACAGATCTTATCAACTCAGTAGAAAAACTATTAAAAAATAAAGTTAAACAAAAGCATAAATCTTGAAATTGAAGCACAAAACAAAACTAGAAAATAATTATTGAATACATAACTCATTCCAATTGTGTAAACTACTATTAGAAAATTCACAATAAAAAATGAGAAAGAGATATATATTTTATATGGGAGCTTTGCTGTGAGGATGAAGATGGGGATCTGCCCCCTCCCGTTTCAATCCACAATCACCTGTGAGTAAGCAAGCCTTCACCAATTTTTGAAGAAGGGAAAAATACTATTCACAAACTTTTGAAGAGATGAAACGAAAAAATATGTGTCAGCTTAAAACTCAGAAGAACTAAAGCCAGAAAAATGAAGAAAATAACCCAAGCCATTATAGAAAAATCCTGATTTCCAACAGCAAAGTCCTGCAAAACAGCCATGAAGACAATATTAGATCACTATACACTACTAAAAAATTACAAATTTTATGCGGATTTTTGCTGCGACTTTTTTTCACATGTAATAGCTACGGAATTTGCTCCGGATTTTACTTTTCTAGTACCGAGACTAAAATTTTGATGCAAATTAAAAAATTCGCAGCATAATCCACAAGTAAAACTCCCTCCATAAGGCAAGAATATATTACCTGTGGATATTTGTTACAGATATAGCCGTATATAAATTATCCGCAGCTAATTCATCAAGTAATACACAAAATAAATTGAAATGTTTCCGTCTACAAAAAATCCGTAGCAAAATTCGTAGGTAAATTTGCTGCAGATTTTGCTACATAATTTTGCTGCGGATGTAGTTGTAGATCTTTTATAACAATTTTTTTAGCCTTATATACAGTTACATGCGAAATTAGCTACAGATATTGTACATGCAAAAATATTCACAATTAATTCCGTAGAAAATTTCTGCAGCAGATCCCTTTAATTAAAAGGTATAAACACAAAACCCACCCATCTCCCCCCGGATTAAATCAAAAAAAAAAAAAAAAAAACCTCTTTCCTCTTTCCACCCATCTCATCCACCTTCTACCACTATTCACCTGCCCCCTTCTTCTTATTTCCCTCTCTCCTTCCCGGTTTAGCTTGACCCTCCATCACCCGCCCTCTTCTTCCCATTTTCCTCTCTCATTCCCGTCCCTTTCTTCCTCGTTTCTTTCTCTCCTCAAGCCTCCTCTTCCTTTCTCCTCTTCAAGCCGGCCGAGAACCACCTCCTCAAGCTGCCACCAGTTGCAAGGTAATTTATTCCTATGTTTCTACTTTTACATCAATTTAATTTTTTTATTATCCAAATTTTTTTTTTATTTGCAACTTTTTGTTATCTATAATTTCCCTAAGATTTTTATTTTGTTATTTTTCAGGTTTTTTTTTTTGCTAGCAATTTTTAGTTTTTTTATTAAGATTTATGGCTATTATTTTTTTTTTGAAGGTGTAAATCTAGGGATAAGATTCCTTTGTTGTAACTGGGAATTCAGTAGCTTTCTCATAAGAGGTACTACTTTATTTATTTATTTATTTATTGTGTTAGATATTTTTATTCTGTATAAAAATATTGGATAAAGATTGTATTTTTTTTTAAGTTGGATAATTGAGAGTAAGGATGTGGTGGAAGTTCAGACTGCAATACTTATTATTAGTAACTCAAAAATAGCTTACGTTACATTGTGTAAGTGCACTTTGGACATTATTAGACTTCCGAATTTCTTGTGGGTTTTATATGGTTTTGATAGATTTCATTCGGTATTCGCTGTAAAACAGTTCAGATTGCAATACTTATTCAAATTTGTTAAGACTTAAAGATTGACAATTACAGTTTAGTCTAGTGTTTGCATGTAAGAAAACGACGACAATAAATGATAGTCTAGTGTTAATAGGATTAAATCATCCTATGGTGGTGCCTATGAATTGAAAAAAAAAAAAAAATCTGCTACTTGTGATTCTCTCTTTGTTGGAGTCTGAGCAATAACTTCTGCATGAAAATTTGCTAAAAGATATGATGATTTAGTACAGCATTAGGGTATGGAATTGTGCAATACACATTCAAGGGGTTTTGTATTTCATTCTTTGAAAGTTTTATATTCCATTTTATGTTTCTTTTGTAAAATAGGATGATAGTATTTAATTTTTTATGTTGGAATTTAATGATAGCATGGGAAATAATGATAATATGATGACGATTAAATCATGTTGTGGTGTTGCTTATTAAAAATTGACAGGTGATTTTTTGTTCTCTGTGATTTTGTCCCTGTTAGAATCTGGATAATAACTCTTAAGACAAATAAATACATTCACTACGAATTTTTGTAGCATAGCATTACTATGGTGCATTGCACATATTAAAGAGTTTTGCAAGTCAGTTGAGAAGCTTTAAATTCCATTTTGCTGTTACTATTGGCATATTATGATAGTCATTAGATTTGCAGTTTGCAAGTAAATAAAGTTGTTTTCCAAACTTTAATACCCAAGTAAATCTGAAAAATATACTTGAGACTAATTGGTGCTGACGCCAATTTCTGTTATAGAATTTTGTAGTTTGTTCAGTTAACTCTATACACAAAAGTAGAAGCAAAAATTACAACTAAAAAATATTACAAGATGAGTATTTAATTGATCTATAACAAATCTATAGGTAAATCATCTCGTTATTTAATTTGGGGAGTATGTTTTTGTGAAATTTTTACTTGATGACATTTTTACTTGATTTGGATACATTTTTACTTGATGACAGTTTTACTTGTAAATAGTTGTTCTTGTTGATGGGTTTTTGCAGATTATTGATTTATGGTTTGTATAGGTCTGGGGATAAGTTAAAGGTTTAGGATTTGAATGCTGTCTTGCACCATTTTGGGAAGTTGAACAGATTGAAAGAGCTTTCTAAGGTTTGAATTTTGTGAAATTTTGGTAGTTGTTATTATCATACAGAATTTGATTCTTAATGTTTTTAAACCTATTAGTTTATGAGTAAACTGCATAATGTCAATGATATTTCTATCCTAGTAGTGTTAATCTTTTTTTGAACTTTTTGGATGCCCTAAATTGTGTTCAACGAGTCGCCTTCTGTGCTACATGTTAATTGTAAACATTGTATTCATTCTTCCAATTTCGTCCGTCATACATGTCTGTTATGCAAAATTAAGTGACAAAGATTTAGATTGCTTAAAATTGTTACCAAGGTTCTCAGGTATAGTATATATATTTTGAAGTAAATTATCTCGTTATTCCCTGTAGAACATATCTTTCTAGTTGATGCGGATCATTGTTGAAATGAATTGGATTATTGTATTGTTTTGTTTTGTATTATTGTTTAGGTGATTGGACTACGAACTGACTATGTCGGACTGACTATGTGTACTTCATTCATTATGTGAACTAACTATGTTAACTTCATTCATTTCTTAAAACGATTACCAAGGTTCTCAGGCATAGTACAACGCGCTTGCATGTGACCATGAATTAGATATGTTCTTGTAGCCATAAAGATTATGGTTGTGGAGAATATGCATGGGAGTTGATTTGATCTATCATTGTGCTGCACTTAAGCCTTATTTAATGTTATTTTCAGTTAAACTTATGTTGCTTTTGTCTGATGTATATTTAGTCAATGGTAACATATGCATTAGCAAGTGCAGTTTTAAGAAAATTTCCTTTTAGCTTTAAGAAAATTCTAGTTTCTTAGATGAGTTACTACTTTCTTTCTTTTGTTGAAGATGATTGTAATCTTCTCTTATAATTTGACCGGTATAGTACAATTTATTCATTATTCTTTGCCAAGTTTTTGCTAATATATTACCCCACTAGTGAGCGGCATAGTGCAGTTTATTCATTATTCTTTGCCAAGTTTTTTCTAATACTATTACCCCACTAGTTAAAAGTCCCAGTTATGTCCTCCAACCATTGTATAGGTGGTTAGGTTTAAAAAAATAAAAAATAAAAAATAAATATGAAAGAGTAATGATTAGGATAAATATATGTAATTAAATAAAGGAAACACATGAACACATACATATATTTGTCTTGTTAGATTAGTCAACTTACTATCATATGCTAAATTTTTACTATAATATGCATGTGGAAAATCTTCATGAAATTATATTCTTATATTTGTTTGAAAATTAATTGTTTAACGAGAGACTAAGTCAGTCATTAGTTTGGCTAGGAAAAATGGAAATCCCAGAGTATCGAAGATGGATGTATAATAGGCTTCTTCCAAATCGCTGGGGATATGTGGAAAAATTTTTTGAGGGTTTGGTTGGATTTATAAATTTTGCTTGTCAATAACCAAAATTTTAACTGAGGGAGTTATTAGATGTCCATGTGTGAAGTGCAAAAATGAGCGACACCATGTCCCTGATATGGTGAATGTTCATATTCTGAGGAATGGTTTTAAACCTGGATATTGGTATAAAATATCACACGTGGAGAAAGCACCTCGAATTAATTTAGAATTTGATATGGATTCAGGCGATGGAAGGGGTGATTTTGACATGCATTTATGGGCAAAAAAATAGACCTTCTACAGGCAGTTATGAACATATCAATAGATATCAGGGCATGGTATATGATGCTGCGGGGTTGTCTCTTATCTAGTCAAGAAGGTCATATAAAATGTGGAGGAACCTCCAAAAATGGATGCTGCTAGGTTCTATGATATGTTGAATCTAGCTCAAGAACTATTATGGCCTGGATGTGAGATGCATTCGGTGTTGTCGACAGCTATCAGGATGATGAGTTTAAAATCTGACTACAATATGCCTCGTGAATGTTTTGATGGCATGGCACAACTAATGAATGAAGTTTGTCCTTCTTTAAACAAGATTTCTTCTGATTTTTATAGCATAAATAAACTAGTAGCAGGATTGGGTCTTACTAACCAAAAAATCAATTGTTGCATTAACGGATGTATGTTGTATTGAAAGCATGATAGGGACTTGAGGGAATGTAAGTTCTGTCATGAACCCTATTATAAAGAATGTAGAAGGAGAAAATATGATTGCAAAGAGGTATCAACATAAAAATATGCATTATTTGCCTCTTATTCCACCGCTTCAATGCTTATATGCTTCGGAGACCACTGCAAGGCACATGAGATGGCACCAGGAAAATTGTAGGGAGGAAGGTGTATTGTGTCATCTGTTCGATAGAGAAGCATGGAAACATTTTGATCGCACCTATCCTGACTTTGCTGCTGAGCCTCTAAATGTCAGATTTGGTTTGTGTTCTGATGGGTTTACTCCCTTTAGCCAATCTGCAACACCTTACTCTTGCTGGCCCGTAATTGTTACTCCTTATAATGTTCCTCCTGAACTATGCATGACTTTTCCTTTCATGTTCTTAACTATGATCATTCCAGATCCACACAATCCAAAAAGTAAAATTGATGTGTATTTACAGCCACTCATATATGAGTTGCAACAATTGTGGAATGATGGTGTCTCGACTTATGATGCCTATGCGAAACAAAATTTTGTAATGCGGGTGTCATTGATATGGACATTGGAGACTTCCCTGCATATGTAGGCATGTTATCAGGGTGGAGTAAAGCTGGAAAACTAGCATGCCCTATTTGTATGGAGCATTCAAAAGTGTTCTATTTGAAAAATGGGAGGAAAAACTCTTGGTGTGACTGTTATCGTCAATTTTTGAAGTCTGATCACATTTTCATAAGGAATACAAATGACTTCTTAAGAGGAAAGAAAGAGCGTTCTATCCCTCCTCCGAGATTAACAAGGGACCAACTATGGACGAGAGTTCGTCACCTTTCCAGGATAACTGACACTGGTCAACATCCGCTTTGGTGGTGATGGTTAAACTCATAATTGGACAAAGAGAAGTATTTTTTCGGACTTGCCCTATTGGAAAAATAACGTCATTCTACACAATTTTGATGTCATCCACATTGAAAAGAACGTGTTTAACAATGTGTTCCATACTGTTTTGGACAACAAAGTTAAAACCAAAGACAATGCAAAATCAAGACTAGACTTGGCAGAGTATTGTCGGCGACTGGAGTTGCATTTGGAACAAGCATTGTAGCTTGTCAATGGGAATTGGAGGAAGTCTAAAGCCAAATTTGTTTAACTCGAACCAAAGGGATGATGTAGGTGACCGGATACAGTGATTGAAAATGCCGGATGGCTATGCATCCAACATAGCTAGATGTGTGGATAAGAAGAGGCAAAGTTTTTTGAGATGACAAGTCACGATTGTCATGTTATGATGCAATGTCTTCTTCCAATGGCATTTTGTGCATTTCCTAATGGGATATTGAATCCAACTATAGAATTGAGCCAATTCTTTAGGGATTTGTGTGCAACAGTTTTACAGAAAGATCATATACTAAGCATGGAAGAAAACATTCCTATCATATTATGCAAACTTGAGCGCATTTTTCCACTATCATTCTTTGACTCAATGGAGCACTTGCCAATTCATTTATCCTATGAAGCAAGGATAGGTGGCCCTATCTAATATTGATGGATGTATTCTTTGAAAGGTAACCAACCGCTCATTAATTTCTTGTCAAATTTGAAAAACTATTCTTCATATGAATTATTTCACGATTACAACGCTTTTTCCAAAATTTAGGTTCCTCAACAAGATTTAAAAGACTGTGAAGAAAAAAACTCCTGTAGAAGGGTCTATATATGAAGTATATTTGGCTCAAGAAATAGCTATTTTAGTTCTCATTACTTTGAGCCGCAAGTCCTTTGTAATAGACATAGAGTTCATCGTAATGACAATGATGAAAGACAATCAACCCTTTCAGTCTTCAATTTTCCTGGGCGTATGGCTGGCAAGAGTACAACTCAATCGCTAAGTGATAAAGAATTGCAAGCTACCCAGTTACATGTTTTTTTAAATTGTGCAGACGTTAAAGAATATCTTGGGTAAGTAGTGCCCCTTTTAAGTCTATAAATATGTTTTGTTGGATAAGACTCTTACCATATCAACAATTCTGGTGTAGCATGTATGAGTATCAAGTGAGAAGTGTGTATAGTAATGTTAGCGAAGCTATTATTGATCAACAAATTGAAGCTGGATTACTTCTTCCGTTGGTTCTGAGAGTATGTAAGTATTTAGATTTGATGTTTATAACGTATACAATATTGTCAATGTATGTCCTACTAACAAGATAGACTTAATAGGTGACCAATAACGTGGAACGCATGTCACACAATCCTCATTTGCATTACCTAGCCTTAGGACCATTGAGAGTTGCAAAGTCATGGCCTATCATATTCATTAATGGCTACAAATTTCATACGACTGTATGGGGTGAAGGTAGAAAAACATACAATAGTGGAGTGTGTGTTAGGGGCACAAAACAAGGCTTAGCTTGCAATGACTATTAAGTGTCCTCAAAGAGATTCTTGAATTGGAGTGGCCAGGATAACCAATAAAGAATCTAATATTATTCAACTGTGAGTGGTTTGATACATCTCCACGTGGTGTGAAAGTACATGGGAAGTATGGAATTATTGAGATGAATAAAAACCGAAGATACACAAAGTTTGACCTTTTTGTTTTTGCTGCAATGGCAACTGTTACAAGTTTATTATTGCCCTTATCCTGGAAAGAAAATTGACAAAATTGATTGGTGGGTAATTATAAAAAATAATCCAACCACGGTTGTGGATAACAAACAAGCATTAGAAACTGCTTATCAAGAAGATCAAGCCCATTTTAATGCAATGATTGATGAAGACCCAATTGATCAACTGCATGATGATGAACACAATGGTGAAGAAGTTCATTTAGGTGGGAGGCAAGAAAAGGGAAGAAGAATATGAAGAATGAGAAGAAGAAGAAAAAGTTGATGATGATGATGATGATGAAGAAGATGAAGAAGAAGAAGAAGATGAAGACGAAGACGAAGACGAAGACGAAGATGAAGAACATGAAGAATAATAGACTATAAGAATAATAATATTTCTATAAGAAGAATAATTTTTCCATAAGAATAATTATTTTTGCATTTCTGTTATTTTATGGTTTGAACGTACCTTTTGTTCATGTTATTTTTTTCAAAACTGCTTATATTAGTGCTTTGTCTCATGATATTACAGACATCTTGCATATCTATTGTATTATCAACAAAATAGATAAAGATGCAAGGGTGGTTGTCCAATCTTTGGTCTAGCTTTTCCCACCAAAAAATATTTACTTGTTTGATTTTAAACTTAGTTTGAGAAGCAATTGATGTTTAAATGCTGATATTTGTAATGCTATATAATATGGAGTCTTGGAATGTTGAGATTCTTGGTTGATTATCGTATTTCTGTTTTTTTTATAGGTACATAAACTATAATAATTCCTTTAGTTTTTTCGTTTTTGATATTTTGATTTGGATCTTTCCAAATTTTTACCACAAAGAACCATCATCTCATACATATTGTATTACTATTGTTTTATGATTGAATAACTAATTTTCATGTTATTTTTCAAGAATCCTTATATTATTGTTCTGTGATTTTGTATTGGATTGTAATGTATCTTACCTGGTTTCATTGTTTGTTGTAGATGGCTGATGTAGGAGATAAAGGAGGAGCCAAATCCAAAAAGACTCTTGCCATTGTGGGAAGAAACAAAAGAAGGAAAGTACAACAGCAGTAGGCGTGTCAGCCTAAGTTCCTCCGCCACCATGCTCCTAAGCATCACAAACTCAACAAACAAATGCACATTCCTAAGTTAATCCCCATTGCTAACCTTCATGCCATGTGTCAATCTAGTCCATCCACATCTCAGTAAAATCCTCAGGCTCAACCAATTCCTCAACCTCAACTTCATCAGTCTCAAAACAATCCCTTATTGATATCCTCTCCTGGTGGTGCCTTTCATACAGTCGCCAGTTCTTCTAGTACCATTGGTAATAATGCTAATGACACACAGATTTGGATAGAGCCCGATGGAGATGGGTTAATATTATTTATGATAAACATAAAATTGTGATTTAATTGTTTATACAAAGATAACGTGTTGTATTAATCTTGTTTGGTTGTAACTAGGTTTTGGCCTCGCAAACCAGCAATTGAGGGCATTGCTATATGCATAAAGACCAAGTTTGAAGAAGGTAAACCCTCAGCCTGAAAGAAGTTTTCTACAGCCACAAGAGACATATGGTTTGAGGAATTTTAGGTATTTTTGTCTATATTGTTTCAATGTATTAATAGATTAGATAATTCTATTTTTCATATTTTTATATGACAACTTACTTTGAACGTTCCAAAACAAAATTTAGATGGCCACCTAGGCACAATGAAACGGTGAGGGAGAATTTTAAGAAGAGATGGGCAGGTAGGCTAGCCCAGATGCTACAAAAAGTTTGAAGAGGTGGTAAAAAATCATCTTGGATGGGGGATAGTGCATGGGCAGACCTGAATAAATATTAGCAATCCCTAGAGTTCAAACAAAAATTCAAACAGAATAAGAAGAAGTGGGACTCCAATGTGGGTGCATCACTGCATACAGACGGTTCTATACCGCATAGAGTGCATTTCAAGAAAATGATAATACTAATTAATTTTTTGTAGTTTTAATACTTCATTATATTAAAATGCCTTCATTATTGAGGACTTGAAAATATTTATTTATTTTTAATTACAGAAGGCTAAGAGGGCTGAAGACCTGCCATTCTCTGATTTCTATTTCTGCACCCATAAGAGGAAGGAGGGAGATTGGGTTCATCCTCGAGCCCAAGCTGCTTATGTAAGTCATTAAAGCTTGATTAAAATCCTTTTTTGATTTGTCCTTTAATATTCATATTTCCAGAAAGTTGACCTTTTTTGTATGATTTTTGCAGGAGAACTTTGAGAAGAAAAAGGTTGAAATATCTTCTCAAAGTACTGTTGAGAATGACAATATATATACTAATGGTTCTCAACACTCACAGCATCTGCTATCAGACTTGGATATTTGGTATGATGCCGTGGGAGGAAAGAAGAAAGGCAGAGTTGCTGAGCTTAGTTCTGTAGGTAGGACCATGAAGGGTTTCTCGTCCAGATCTTCACATCCATACGGCCTACTTGAGGATGTTGATGAGAGGATCAGGTGCATAGTCCACTCCTTTAGTACTAAACTACAAGCCCAACTAGGAAAGGCATACCACTAAGAGACTGGAAAAGGAAGAAATGAAGAAAAAGTAAGCTTCACTACAAGCCTAACTGTCTGAAACGAGAAGCCAGTTGAATATTTTGATGAAGCGGTTGGGCGTTCTTCCTGGATCCTCTCGTCACCAGCGTTCCCCACCTCTTAATGATGAGGATGATGCAGATGGTAACTCAGATGATTAGCTATATTTGATTGTTTATTTAGACAAGTAATTTGTAATATTTGTATTTGTATTTGAATTTGTTTCGTATTATATTTATTTGAATGTGAATTGTTATTTGAGGTGAAATTACTAGAATGTGACATAATGGTACAGGGGTAAGAAAAAACCAAACAACATTAACAAAAATTTACTGCAAAAATTATTTGGTGATTTTGCTGTAGAATTATATGCAAATATTTCTTACCTGCAAAATTTCCTAGGAATATTACTTGTGGATTTTGCAGCGAAATATTTACATGGGGATTTTGCTAGGGAATTTTATGCGGATTTTTATGGGGATTTTGCATGCAGAGATTTACATGCGGATATTTTTTTGCAGCAAAATCCCCATTAAAAGTCCTTCTTAATGATTTCTTAACGGAATATTGTAGCAGAATTAGACACGGAAAATATCTGCATGAAAATTTTCGCAGCAAAAATTGCATCAGATTTAGCTGCGGATTTTATGATCCGCAGCAAACAATTATCCACGGCCTTTTTACCCGAGAATTTTTTTTGGCATCCAAATCTGCGGGAAGGCTTGTTACCTGCGGATTTTTGGATAAAAGTCGCAGCAAAATACGCAGGTAATTAAGAGTTTTTTTAGTAGTGATAGGGTTCAAATCATAAATGTAATTGGCAAATTTTTAACATTTGTTCAAAACAAAGACAGTAAAAACAACTAAAGACTAATGTTCGTTCCATAAATCCCAGCTCTACAAGTTTAAAACATCTTCTCAAAATTATTGTATAAGAATCTCAATATTTGTAAATATTCACCATACTGATTTACTAAAATAAATATTTTTCAGTAAAACAATATCAATGAAACCAATAGATTTTTAGTAAGAAAAGGGGAAAAAGAGGAAAAAGTATCATACCTCATCAGTAAGTAAAGGGGCAAGGCTTATAAATTTGCAAATATACTATGCGATTTTCAAAAAAAAAAAAATTGTTATCTTGGCCGAACAAATATTTGCAAAAAAGGTAAATAAAAAAAAAAATTTGGCTTCAACTTTAAACTGTAGTCTATACTCAAGAAAATCCAACTTAAAGAACTGAAATATAAGCTTAAGATCCACCTAAACCATAAAAATATCCCATCTAATTACTCAGGAACAACCGAAGCCATGTGATTAAACAAACAAAATGTTTCCAATTTATCACGTAAATAATAATTTCATACAATAATACTAAAAAGTAGATTAGATCAAAACAAAGCAATATATTGAAGAAAAAACTGAGAAAATAAAAATAGAAAATCTGAGGGGAAAACACATAAATCTCGCATATCTCCCAAATTTTGGTAAATCTCCCAAATCTGTCGATGGTTCCATTCTCTGCAAAAACACAACCATATTAGATTAATTATAGAATCCATAAGAGCTTTTCTTTGCATAGGACAACATTAATCGACTTTTCCTTCATTAAATTCATGTTGTAAAAAACCTTTTTGTGCAAAAAAAGAAAAAGAAACCCGAGAGGCAAAAGCTCACTTGGAAGAAGCAGATGCAAATCAATAGGAATTTAAAGCATTGAAGAATTAGGCAGCACAAATTTATTAATGGGTATTTTGTTCACCTTCAAAACAAATGCAAAGCAGCAAGGCATCAAAATAAGACGAGGGCTTATTTTTCTTAGTGGCGGGAAGGGAAGTTGGGAGTGGCAGATAGGAAGGGTTAGATGTGAAATAGTCTGCGGTAGGTGTGACTAAAAGGAAATGGTAAGGTATAGAATAGTAGTTTGACAGATGATCCAATGGTTCACAACATAATGAATTCCCTTAAAATCATCTTAACCGGCCATTATTTATCTCCAAAATTCCTGAAAATTAGCTAATATAGAGATATGAAAGACAAAAAGCAAACTCTTTTCCTTTTTATTTGATTTACAAATATGTTCTTGTATAGTAAGAAACGGTTCACAAAAGAAAGGATATAAAGTAGAATTTTGTGATTAAGTATAGTTTTGACCCTATACAATTAGGGACCCTTCAAGTGGAGAAGGGTATAATCTGGAACTTTGCATCCAAAAAATAAATAACAAAACCCTCTTTATATCAGCTGCCACATAAGCAGCACTCGCCATTTGGCAATAAATGGAGTTTTTAAGCTTCTTATACACACACACACACATATATATACACACACACTAGATGATCCTGGCTGTGCCTAGGCCCACTCAAAAACCTTTGGTTTGGACATGTTCTAAAGAAAGATGAACCTCATTACAATTTGTAACCAACATCAAGGTCTCTGTATCATTTTCTCCTTCTTCCATCTAAATGACCAAGGAAAGTAGCATTTGCAATAAAGAGCAATGGGTTAAATAAATTCACATTCTTGTATGATCTCAAGAGATATCCCAACATTACAATAGAATCACATCCAGTGCATATGCATGTATTTCTAGAAAAACTACATTGTGGTTTTAAGATACATTAATAAAGGACACACATTATGAGCCATAATTTATATTACATCCATAATCACAATTTATATTGCATCCATAATATATTAGGACTTTCCAAATGCATTTCCATGCAAATCCTTCAAAACTGCTTCTACCACCTATAGGTCTTTTTTCTTAACACAAACAAAAAGGGGAAACAAAGAAATCGTGAACAACAGAGAATTAATGAGTAGAGACTGCATTGCTAAGCAAGAGGAATAATCATTACATATATACAATGCAAGACAACTTATGACCTGAATGAATAAGAGATGTATCAACTTTAACAGTGTAAAATCATTTGAAAAGAATGGATAGGTTGATGAATATCCTTGAACAATAGAAGCTATTTAATAGTATAGAACTACATGCCAACTATTAAATATTTAAATAGGCCCAGTTGTTGCGCTTAGCTAAATGTGACCCTTTTGTTTTATGATAACTCTAGTATACTAGAGTTATTATACTCTAAATTGTAGCATTATGATAGTACAAATCCCAAATTCTGAGTAATTAATTGTAGGTTTTAGTTAATTCCTTTCATATGCATTTATATTTTTGTTCTTATTAAATATGTTAAGTTTTTATTAAAAATTTAGCTTAATTAGTGCAGATCAAATTTAAAAGTTGGAAATTAGATTAAAAAAGCTCGAGGGACCAAAGTGCAATTATCAAAGAAAAGAAGGGTTGCTGGGACGAGAGTCGGATGATTAAGTAATAGGGGCAATTTAGTAATAGTCCAGGAACTAGTTTCTGATTTTGCCTTGTACTATTTAAGCTACTTTTAAAAACAATTGTAGGGAAGTAAGTAGGATTAGATTAGATAGTCAGTAAGTGTTAGGATAGTTTAGGATATCTTGGACATCAAGCTTCTTCTTAAATAGAAATTTCTCTTTAATTGTCTCTTAGATCTACTTTTCTCATTTTTTAGCAAGTTTAAATTTTGATTATATAGTTGTAGTTGGTTAATCCTTAGCTTCGAGTAGATATAATTTTTACTTGCTTTCTAGTATCAATTAGTAAAAATCTCTTTGCTTGCAAATTAGGGTTCTTAGAAAAATTAGGATTTTTGTTAAATTCTTGCTTTCTAGTTAAAAATCATTAATTCCTTACATTAATTTCTAGTTATTTTTTAGTGGGTTTTCTTTATTTTTCATCAAAAATCCAAAAACCATTTAAATTTCAATTCTACTTGTTCCAATATCTAAGGTAAAAATGGATGCTTTTAGTCTTAAAGGTTCTTAATTGTAGTCTTTTTAATTAGGTAACTTGTTTGCTTTTAATTTTAGCCTTATTTAGGTCAATCTAGGGTAGAATTTAGTACTTTTAGTTAATTACTTTTGTTAGAATTTAGTAGCTAGTCTCCTAATTTCGTAATTACTTAGGTTTTATTACTTGTTTTAGTAGATAAACTATCTTAATTTGGTTTTGTCTACTTGAGTTTAGATATGAATTTGAATAGTATAGTTTCATCTCTCACTCATTGATTCTTGCTTAACTATATAAATACCCGTATATCTCGGTATTTGCCTTCTAACAATCCTTGTGGGAATGATCCCTACTCCTCTTCCTACTAGTTGACAACCGTATACTTGCGAGATGCCACCTAGTTTTCTAAGTATTTTTAACTAGGTGTTGTAAAGGGCATCAAGTTTTTGGCACCATTGCTGGGGATTGTCTTTGATTTTTAGCAATATCAAGCGCTATATGGGTCGTGTTGATTAAGCACTTTAGTTTAGTTTAGTTTAGTTGTTAATTTTGTTTATCTTTATGCTTGTTGGATATCTTGTGGAATTGACTTAGAATTTCAATTGACTATTTGCCTTGGTCTTGTGTAGTGCATGGTAAGAGGTGATAAATGGCCATTCATTTGCTTTGACGAAGAAAAGGAAAGAGAGTTAAGGGAAATCTGAAAATTGAAAAGGGTTGTACTTACAACAAGAGCAAGAAAATATAGAAATGGCAAATGCTAATGCTCATTAAGGGAATTTGAACACGAAAAATAAAGAAGAGGTTGTTGAAAATAATAGGATAGGTGGTGGTTATGGTAATGGAAATGGCATGAATGGGAATGGAAGGCCATTAAGGGAATATGCCTTGCCGAATTTTGATGGAGCGAACTCTAGCATTGCACGGATGCCCGTGCAAGCTAACAACTTTGAAATTAAGCCTACCTTAATCCAAATGTTCCAAGCTCATGCTATGTTCGGGGGTAGTCCCAATAAAGATCTTTATACACACCTAATGAATTTTGAAGAAGTTTTGGACACGTTCAAGTTTAATGGAGTTCATCCAGATTGTGTGCGAATGAGGGTGTTTCCTTTCTCTCTCCGGAATAGGGCAAAGTCATGGTTACAATCCCAAGCCCAGGGAATGTTTACTACTTGGAATCAACCTGCTAAAGATTTCTTGGCAAAGCATTTTTCTCCTGCAAGAATCTTCCAACCGCCGAATTGAGGAATGAAATCGCTTCCTTTAAACAAGATGTTAGTGAAAGCTTAGGAGAAACTTGGGAGCGGTTCAAGGAGTTGCTAAAAAAATGTCCTCATCACGCAATTCCTTTGTGGCTTCAAATCCACACTTTCTATAATGGTTTGATTCAAGAGACAAAATCCATTATGGATGCCTCCGTCTATGGTTCTATCTCATACAAGACTCAAGAGGAGGCTCAAGAATTGCTCAATAGGACTTCATGCAATCATTATTATCACGGAACCTTGACTCTACCGATGACTCAACACCAAGCCAATCAAACTAATGAAAATAGTGGAGTGTTGAATTTGAACATGCAAGTTGCTCTTATGGCACAATAAAGCATGTTCATGAGTGTGATGAACAATGTTGAAAAGGCGTTGGAGAACTTGGAGAAACTAAGTAGTGTAAATGCCATGTCTTCTTCTCCAACCCAACCAAGCATGGTATGTAATTTTTGTGGAGATGATCATGGCAAATGGACAATGTGAGACGCCTTATGGGTCAAATGAACAACTCAATTATGTGTCTAATCAATCATCATTTCCAAGGAACCCATCCGAAACTTATGAGAACACATATAATCCCTCTTGGAGGAATCATCCTAATTTTTCATAGAGCAACACCAATAATCAATCCAATCCTCCTTACCAACCAAATCCACCACCTCAAAATGTCCAACACACTCAAATCTCAAGTTCCTCATCTAGACATTATCAACCGCCGCATCAAAGAAATTTCCAAACTAACTCATATCAATCTTCCCCTAACCCTTCATTTCAAAACTAACCAAGGCCTCAATTTCAATATGCAAACTCTCCCCAGTCTATGTATCATGACCAATATGCTCCAAGAGAGAATGTGGGAGAAGATGGTTGGTAAAGAGAGGTCGAGTACTTGAGAAGAGAGTTGGATAGGAAAAATGAGGAACACAAGAGGAATTATGAGAACTTGAAGGTATCTACGAGGAATTTGGGGTTCTTCAGATTCAATTGGGCCAATTGGCGAAGATGAATAATGAGAGAACTTTAGGGGTGCTCTCAAGTAATACTATTCCAAATCCCAAAAAACAATGCAAGGCCATCACCCTTAGGAGTGGTAAAGAATTGGAAGAAAGGGTTGGAAAAAATTTGTTGAAAAGTGGAGAAAATGAAGGAGTTGAGGATGAAGAGAAAGAAAAAAAGAGAGGCTTCAAATGGGCAAGACAAAATGATGAATGAGTCTATTGAGCCCAACTCACTAAGCAATGAAGGCAAGGATCCGAAGTATCATGAGTCAAAACATGTTAATGTACCTTTTCCTCAAAGGCTAACGGATGAAGAAAAAGCAAAGAAGTTCAAGAAGTTTCTTGAAATTTTCAAAAAGCTTGAAATCAACATTCCATTCATGGAGGCACTTGAGAACGTGCCCACCTATGTTAAATTCATGAAACAAGCCCTCATTTCAGAAAAGAAATTGCATGGAGATGAAATCTTATGCGTAATAGAGAATGTAAGCCATGTAGTGCACTCCTTACAAAAAGGTTGCCACCAAAGCTCAAGGACCCCAGATCATTTTATATACCATGTAAAATTGGGGTTTTACAATTTAGGAGAGCATTGTGTGATTTGGGAGTTTTGATAAATCTCATGCCTTTTTTAGTAAAATTTAAATGGAAGACAATTGAATCGAACAAGTACCTCATTGCAACTTGCGGACCGGAGCATAAAGTTTCCAAAAGGGATCATTGAAGATGCGATTGTGAAAATTGACAAACTCCACCTTTCGGCCGATTTCATTGTGCTTGAAATAGATGATGATGAAGAGATGCCAATCATTCTTAGGAGACTCTTCCTTGCTACCAGCCGTGCACTTATTGATGTTCAAGAAGGGAAGTTAGAATTCCGAATAAATGATGAAATTGTTACATTCAATGTTTTTAGTTCATTAAAACTTCCTTCAATTTTTGAAAATGTCATGAATATAAATGTGGTAGATGACTTAATTGATGATTGTTGTAGGATTCTATGCAATGGAGGAAGAGGTCTTGGAGTCAAATGCGCTAAATCAAGATGATGAAGAAAGGATGAGGCACGTGAATCATTTGGAAGATGAGACCTTATTGCAAAAAAAGAGGATGAGGAGAATCAACAAAAAGGTAAAAGGGGATTTTCGACCAACGAACCCCCCAAGTTAGAACTTAAACCTCTTCCTGCTCACCTAATGTATGCATATCTTGGTCAAAATGAGGCATATACGGTGATTGTGAATGCATCTTTGACAAGTGAGCAACTTGATAGATTAATTATGGTGCTTAAAAAGCATAAAGTTGCCATTGCTTGGTCCATTGATGATATTTAAGGGAATTAGCCCTTATATATGCATGCATAAAATCTTGTTGAATGATGGAAATAAACCAGTAAGACAACCTCATAGGAGATTGAATCCTACTTTAAAAAAGGTTGTGAGGAAGAAGATTCTTAAACTTTTGAAAGTCGGTATTATTTACCCTATTAGCGATAGAAAGTGGGAATGATTGGTCCCACTCAAGTCGTTTCAAAGAAGGGTGGTATTACCATAATCATGACTGAAACCAATGAGCTTCTCCCCTCTAGATTGGTCATGGGTTGGCGAATGTGCATTGATTTGCAAAAGTTGAATGAAGCCACACGAAAGAATCATTTTCCTGTACCTTTTATTGATCAATTGCTTGAGAGGTTGGCCGATTTTACATATTATTGTTTCCTTGATGGTTATTCCGGTTATCTCCAAATTGTCATTTGTCCGGAAGATCAAGATAAAACAACTTTTACATGTCCACTTGGTAACTTTGCGTATAGGAGAATGCCCTTTGAGCTTTGCAATGCACCAAGCACATTTCAAAGTTGTATGTTTTCCATTTTTCATGACAGGTTGAAAAGAGCATAGAGATCTTCATGAATGATTTTAGTGTATTTGGTGTCTCATTTGATGATTGTCCTGCAAATTTGTCCAATGTGTTGAAAAGGTGTGTAGAAACTAATTTGGTTTTCAATTGGGAAAAGTATCATTCACGGTGACGGAAGGAATTATTTTGGGTCACAAAGTTTCATCAAAGGGGACAGAAGTTGATAGGACAAATATAGAGGTGATTAAAAAATTGCCCCCTCCAATTAATGTTAAGGGGGTAAGAAGTTTCTTAGGTCATGCGAGCTTTTATAAGATTCATTAGGAATTTCTTATATTGCTAGACCTTTGTGCTTATTACTTCAAAAAGATTGTCCTTTTTATTTTGATGATTCTTGTTTGGAAGCATTCAATGAGTTAAAACACGCTCTTATGATTGCACTGGTCATTGTAGCACCAACTCTTCCGTTTGAGCTTATGTGTGATGCTAGTGACTATGCAATAGGTGCCGTTTTATGTCAAAAGGTGAATAAGATATTGCATGTCATCTACTATGCATGTAGGACCTTAAATGATGCACAATTTAATTATTCTACAACGGAGAAGGAACTGCTTGCTATAGTCTTTGCACTTGATAAGTTTAGACCATATTTGATTAGATCAAAGGATGCGTTAAGTTTGATTGGGAGGTGGTCGACAAGAAGGATGTGGAAAACATGATAGCCTACCTTTTGTTAAGGATTGAAGCATCTAAACTTGTCAATAATGAAGAATGAGCCATCAAAGAAGAATCGTCAATTAAGAAATTATTTGAGGTGAAGGAAGTGAGTCCATGGTATGCAGATATTGTGAATTATCTTGTGGCAAAGGTAATACCAAATAGGCAAAATTTCAATGAGAGAAGGAAATTCTTTCTGGAGCTTAAACATTACTTTTGGGAAAAGCCATATTTGTTTTGAAAGTGCAATGATCAAGTCTTCAGGAGATGTGTCCCGGAATGTGAAATTACCAATATATTGAGACATTGTCATTCATTTCCGGTTGGTGGACACCATGGGGATCAACTAACGGCTTTCAAGGTTCTTCAAAGTGCTTTGTATTGTCCAACTATGTTCAGGGATTTTCGAAAAATTGTGCTCAAGTGTGATGAATGTCAAAGGGTGGGAAATATTTCAAGAAATCATTTTTCTTCTCAAATGAAATGCCCCTTCATGGCTTTGTTGAGTTGGAGGTATTTGATGCATGGGGAATTAATTTCATGGGACCATTCCCGGTCTCATTGTCCAACAAGTACATTTTGGTTGAAGTGGACTATGTGTTAAAGTAGGTTGAAGCAATTGCCACTCCAAACAACGAAGCCAAAGTGCTCACCAAATTCCTTAGAAAGAACATCTTTTCTCGGTTAGGAGTGCCTCGAGCTATCATTAGTGATGGGGCCTCTCACTTCAAAAATTCACATTTTGAAGCCTTGATAACAAAGTATGGTGTGAAACACAAAGTTACTTTAGCCTAGCATCCCCAAGCATAAGGTCAAGTTCAGGTTTCAAACCGAAAATTGAAGAGGATCTTAGAGAAGACAGTGAAAAAGGCTAGGAAGGATTGGGCACTTAAGTTAGATGACACATTGTGGGTCTATCGGACGGCATTTAAAACCCCCATAGGCATGTCACCATATCGTATTGTGTATGTAAAAACAGATGTCACTTGCCGGTGGAACTTGAGTATAGAGCACATTGGGCAATCAAGAACTTAAATTTTGATTTGAAGGAAGCCTAGGAAAAGAGGATACTTGATTTGAATGAGTTGGATGAATTCCGGAGGGAAGCATTTGAGAATTCTTTGATCTATAAGGAGAAAACTAAGGCATGGCATGACAAGCTCATCCTAAGGAAGGAATTTAAAGTTGGTGATTTGGTACTACTTTACCATTCAAGGCTCAAGTCATTTTCGGGAAAGCTCAAGTCAAGGTGGAGTGGCCCCTTTGAAGTAGTTCAAACTTTTGCTCATGAAGCGGTGAAAATACAAGGTAAAAAAGGAGCTTTCAAGGTTAATGGTCATCGGTTCAAACCCTACTTTGGAGGAATCATTGAAAGCAGATGAGATATCGTCCAACTTGTGCAAGAATGAAGTCCATGCCATAGTGAAGCTAGTGACTATAAAAGAGCGCTTCTTGGGCAGCAACCCAAGTCTTTGATTTAATTATGGCACTATTGTTTTTTCTTGGTGTGATTTTTCATTATTTTAATTTTGAGTAAGTTAGTTTCAAGTAGGTTAGAATTTTAGTTAAAAATCTAAGCTTTATTTAGTCGAATAAATGGTGCTAAAGAATGAGTGAAAATTGCCATCCTAAATTATGAATTTTGTGTTTATAGGTTGTCCTTGCAAAAGGAGAAAAGTGATGAAGAATTGAGCAATCTTGGCTAAGAGTAAAAATTACACTTTGCAAAAATTGAGTCGAGATCGCGATCTTAAACTCAAACTTCTGGAGGGCATAATGGTCATTTGGTTGAGATAGCGATCTCAAGTCCAAACTTCCGCAAAAGCAAATTTTGCACCGAGTCAAGATCGAGATCTCAACTCAATCGAGATTGCGATCCAAAATATCGCGATCTCGACATCAGGCCAAATCGCGATCTCGAAAGATAGAAATGTTTTTAAAATTCCACTTTTTCTTCTTCTTTCCTCATAAATTTCTTCTATTCTTCTCCTTTCACCCGAAAACCCTAACCCAATCCCTTGAAATTCTCCCATCATCTTCACTAAAAATCATTTGAAACCCCATACCCATCACTAACATCATCCTATTTTCCTCTAGGAACATCAAAGCTAGCATTTTGTGAGAGGATTCTTGGAGAAATTTGGACTTCAAGGAGAATTGACACACAAGAATTTTTGAAAATTTTCAATCCGAAAAACGGATAACATCTTTCCTTGGGTTTTTAGTTTCAATTGTCAATTTGGTAACGATAACTGTTAGGTTTTGTGGATTAATTTGTGGTGAAATTGGTGGTATCCAATTGTTGAATTTTGGACAATAATTAGTGTCAAATTTTTTTAGGAGAATTTTGATATTGAATTGTTCAATTGTTTGAATTGTTGAATTGGTTTGTGATTGTTTTGAAATTGCTATCGAAAAAAAAAATGTCTAGGGGATTTATGATAGTGCAAAAAGAAGGGCGAGAATGAGGGGAAGAGGAGTTGGTTCGAGGAAGAATCAAATAATAACTGAAAGCCGGAGAGGACACTAGTGGAGAAGGGGGTTTGGAACAACCATTTGAAGGAGGTGAGCAGATTGAATCTCAATTCTTGAGTGATAGGGCTAAACAATTCTACAAGAATAACGAGACACATGAGGTAATTAGAGAGCGGAACTTCGACCTTTTAATGCATTGGGGTGATTATGAATATGTTAGAAGAACTATTGAGGCACAAATTAGGTCAAGGCATTGGGAGGGTTTTAAAACCCCAGTTGACTCCGGGGCTTCCTAATTAGTAAAGGAGTTTCATTGCAATCTGTGTGAACTGGAGGATGGCAAGGTACGAATATAGGGGGTGTCAGTAGATTTTAGTTCAAATTTGGTTAATGCATATTTCATCATACCCCCTGTACCTTCTAATCAATACTTGGCATTCTTGAATAATAAAGAGAAGAACATGAATGCAATTAAAGATGCCATTTGTGATAGGAGAGTTGATTGGATTAAGAGTACTTCCTCTAGTACTGAACTAAAATTAAGACCATGCATGACAAGGACTTTCATTAGTAGTCAAATTATAGTTTTATTTCATTAGCTACCGAATTTAGGGGTCCAATGCGGTGAGTTTTATCTAGAGGGATAAAGTACTCTTAGTTTATACCATCATGACAAGGGTGCCGGTGAACATTGGTTATCTTATTAGGCAGGGATTCTTGGAGAGTGGAAGGTCAGGAAAACCTATATTTTATGCCCCTAGTCTAATTCACCATCTTTGTAATATATCAGGTTGCCCGATTGATCCTAATGAACAAATGACACATCCACGAGGAAGAATCAACCTGGAATATGTCTACAGAATGGTGAGAGAGTATGAAACGCACCACCAGGAGGAGCACCCTACCCAGCCACCGCCGCCACCGCCTCAAAATGCTTCATTGATTCTGATACCCCCAAGCTTTGTATTCAAAGCTCCTGTGAATGAGGAGGAGATGAATGATCTGCAAGGGTACTGGTCATACAATCAAATGGTGATGCACAACAACTTGGATAACAATACCGTCATTGGAGAAGCTCTTGAGACCATATCATTGGCCACATGGGTTAGGTCACCACCACCTCCAGTATGGCACTTTGGTCCACCTCGTGGACAGTACTACACACCACCTACATCTGCAGCACATCATGAGAGATCTAGCCACGCGGGTGTGACCGGAGGGAACATGGATGATGATCATGAACAGGCCCAACCTAGTGACGTTGAGGAACTTCAAGAAGAGATGGAATGAGAATATGAATGCCACTATTTGCTTAAGCATGGATGAATACCAACCCTGACCCCTAGATTGATTTGATGAATGATGATAATTCTCTTTGTTTTTATTGATTGAACACCATGATTGTTGATTACTTTTGATTATTGTTGTTTTACATTATTTTCAGTCTTTGGATTTGAAGTATTTTAGCTAATGGCCCTAAACTGACACCAAGTTGATATATATTTTGATGTTTCATGGACTAAATCTCTTTGGGAATTTTGTGTTCGACACTTGGTATAGTCGCTTTGGTCATGGCTTAATAAGAGTAGAATAGCTAAAGGCCCTAAGCTGATGCCATCTTTGCATTTGTTAATGAATTGAATTGAATGTTGATATTGTTCGAAGCTTAATTAGTGAGATGCATGGCACGGTTTATTACTCTTAGCATTTTTTTCTCAATTTTGATTCTTAGCTTAAAATTAGGTCATGGTTTGAGTAATTTTTGTAATTTTTGGACATATGTTTATGTTTCATTTTGGGTGAGTGGAAGGATGATTTATTCATCAATTGGAATAAAAGAGACAAATTTGGGGGTGTTTATTTTCTTTTGTGTTGGTAATGGTTGTTTTATACATATTATTGTCACTTGATTTATAATGAGTGAAAATTGATCAATTGGTACTCAATGATGATGAATTTTGACATTCAATACTCTATGATTGAAATATTTGATTGAGTCATTCCACGAATTTTTGTGTGAGTGAGTAGTTCATTTGCAACAAAAAGATTTCAAAAACTTGGAATTACTATTTTTCAAAAAAAAAAAGTGCTGAAAATTTAGGAAAATTTATTTGAAATATTGTTTCTGATTAAATCACTTATATTATTTGGTTAAATGATCTATTTTTTGGAACAAAATGAGTTAAATGAAATAAAAAGAATTTTAGGACATTTTGTGTCCTTGCATAGGGAATGTTGTTCTAACTTGTGAATAATTGATATTCGAAATTAATTTTAGGTACATTTCACTTCTTTTCCTTGGTTTAGAACCGTCTTAAAAAAAAAATAGGAATAAGGCAAGTATGGAATTCCGACAGGTACCCATGTTATTTCTTCGAAATAACTCATTAGGAATTGCGTTTTAGTATACCAATAAATTAAGGAGTAAATGTTTGTAATACATATCATTGGTCTCATATTACTTATTCCTTGTTAGAGGTCTATTCCCGAAATGTGTGATATTTGCATTTAAATTGATTTCTAATTGAATTTCTATTTTCGTGATGCCTAGTCGAAATAGTTGACTAACTTCATAATTATTTGTGATTTGAGAAGTAATGATGTTTTAAATGGAAAGAACTAACACTTTTGGTAACTCTTTTCGACAATGGTAATGCTTAATGATGTGAAATCTTGTGTAGTGAATGAATGTGTGCTTCTATGTAGAACAAAATTTTAATTTTGGATTGACTCATTTAGATACTTCACATATCATATAGAATTGAACGTTTCTTAAGAGACTTCTTAATTATTCTAAGTACATCCATGATTCATCAAGTATCATGTCAATTTTGGTGGTGTTTATGTGTTTTAGTGTTAGTAGGTTCCTTTTAGTTTTTGTTTTGCTCGGGACTAGCAAAACGCTAAGTTTGGGAGTGTGATAATTCTAGTATCTAGAGTTATTCTACTTTAAATTATAACATTTTGATAGTATAAATCCTGAATTTTGAGTAATTAATTGTAGGTTTAAGTTAATTCCTTTCATATGCATTTATATTTTTGTTCTTGTTAAATATGTTAAGTTTTTATTAAAAATTGAAGTAGCTTAATTAATTGTTTAAATATGTTAATTTTGTGCAGGTCAAATTTAGAAGTTAGAAACTGGATTAAACAAGCTCGAGGGACCAAAGTGCAATTATCAAAGAAAAGAGGGGTTGTTGGGAAGAGAGTCGAGATCGCGATCTCAATTCCCAGATTGCAATCTCGACTCGCAGATGGTTAAGTAATAGGGGCAATTTTGTAATAGTCCAGTAACTAGTTTCTGATTTTGCCTTGTACTATTTAAGTTACTTTTAAAAACAATTGTAGGGAAATAAATAGGATTAGATTAGATAGTTAGTAAATGTTACCATAGTTTAGGATATCTTGAACATCAAACTTCTTAAATAGAAATTTCTCTTTAATTGTCTCTTAGATCTACTTTTCATTTCTTAGCAAGTTTAAATTTTGATTATATAGTTGAATGGGTTAATCCTTAGTTTCGAGTAGATATAATTTTTATTTGCTTTCTAGTATAAATTAGTAAAAATCTCTTTGCTTGCAAATAGTAGGGTTTTTGTTAAATTCTTGTTTTCTAGTTAAAAATCCTTAATTCTTTGCATTAGTTTCTAATTAATTTTTAGTGAGTTTTCTTTATTTTTCATCAAAAATCCAAAAAAAAATTAAATTTCAATTCTACTTGTTCCAATTTCTAGGGTAAAAATGGATGCTTTTAGTCTAAAAGATTTTTAATTGTAGTCTTTTTAATTAGGTAACTTGTTTGCTTTTAATTTTAGCCTTATTTAGGTCAATCTAGGATAGAATTTAGTGCTTTTAGTTAATTGCTTTTGTTAGAATTTAGTAGTTAGTCTCCTAATTTCGTAATTGCTTAAATTTCATTACTTGTTTTAGTAGATAAGTAGCTTAATTTGGTCTTGTCTACTTGAGTTTAAATATGAATTTGAATAGTATAGTTTCATTTCTCACTCACTGATTCTTCTTAACTATATAAACACCCGTATATCTCGGTATTTTCCTTCCAACAATCCTTGTGGGAATGATCACTACTCCCCTCTCTTACTAGTTGACAATCGTATACTTGCGAGATGTCACCTAGTTAGTGTTAGGAGATATGTGATTTCGACAATCGTATACTTGCGAGATGTCACCTAGTTAGTGTTAAGAGATATGTGATTTCTAAGTATTTTTAACTAAGTGTTGTAAAGGACATCAAGTTTACTAGACTTATTACACCCCCAAACTTAGCGTTTTGCTAGTCCCAAGTAAAACAAAAACTAAAAGAAATCTACTAACACTAAAACACATAAACACCACCAAAATTGTCGTGACGCTTGATGAATCGTTGATGTACTCAGAACAATTAAGAAGTCTCTCAAGAAACGTTCAATACTATATGATGTGACGTATCTAAGTGAGTCAATCCAAAATTGAAATTTTGTTCTACATAGAAGCACAAATTCATTCACTACACAAGATTTCACATCGCCAAGCATTACCATTCTCAAAAAGAGTTACGAAAAGTGTTAGTTCTTTCTATTTAAAACATCATTACTTTGAACTCAAATCACAAATATTATGAAGTTAATCAATTATCTCGACTAGGCATCATGAAAATAGAAGTTCATTTAGGAATCAACTTAAATGCAAATGTCACACATTTCGGAAATAGATCTCTAACAAGGAATATGTAATATGAGACCAATGATAAATATTACAAACATTTACTCCTTAACTTATTGTTATATTAAAACGCAATTCCTAATGGCTTAATTCAGAGAAACAATATGGGTACATATCAAATCCTGTACTCACCTTATTACTACTGTAATGGCTTATTTCGAAAAATAATATGAGTACATATCGAAATCCTGTATTCGCCTTATTCCTAAAATTTTACAGCATAGAAGCTTTTGATTCTATCTGCATAATATTGAAGGAACATACCAAGTGATGGTTGTTATTATCACAAACTTCAAAAGTCATTGCTTATTTCAACTTATTCGTGGGCAAAAATCTTGTTCAGCAACAAAGAGATTGAAGAGTATTACAAAACCGCAAGATAACATATTAAATTAACATAGTTGGCCATATCAATTGGCAAAAATACATGAATAAAAGGAGGCTTAAATTTTTGAGCTACAAAATATTTTGAATGAAAGGGTTACTCAATGGGAAAATACTACCATAAACCCGATTTTGGGCCCCACCTATAGATCTCGTGGTCAAGATTAAATCTTATAGGATCTTGCTTACATCAGCTGATATCATAGATTCCATAACATTTAATCTACACCACAGGGTTTACAAGTGGGGTCATAGATCAGGTCTACCTAAGTCTTTCCCTACTCAATGAACACCATTATTTTTTGTCAAAGTTCTAATAAGATTTGAAATGGTGGATGTGGAAATGAATTTTCAGAACAAATCATATAATCTTGTTGTTTGAGTATTATGAGCATTAATGAACCCAATAGTACCTATGACAACCATCAAATAGTCTTAGTGTTGAACCTCAGTTATGTTAATCATGTTTTAATGATGACCAAATCACACTAATGGTTTGAAGGTTCTAACAAGTATGCAGAAAAACAGGTAGGTTCAAGCGAAAATGATCGTCCGAACAAAACAACCAGAAGACTCCATGGACACCAATGACTGTCTGAAAGACAGAGTTTCGGACGATGGTAATCGTCTAATACAAAGAATTTGAAGCAAGGCTCGAACGAAGAACATCGTCCAATCATATTTTCAGAAGACTTTGCTTCGATCGGACGCATATTCGAACTCATCCTCGGACGTCCGAATGATTATCCTCAGAGAACGGACGCAGTGTCGGACGCAGGGTTTAGCAGCGGCCGTCCGAACGGTCCAATGGCTAGTTCGTTCAGACGCACACTTCTCTGTATCGGCCGTAGAAAGGACCAACGGTTAGTTTTCCAGTAAACAGAAAATAGCCGTTGAAAAGTTGTTGGAAGCAAATTTTGGGCAACTATAAATACCCCTAAGCCTGAATTAAAGATGAAGAGACTTCTACATTGATTACAAATAACTCTTGAGCTATTTGGGAGAAATAGTGGGACTAACAAGTGTTGTAATAGTGTAGGTAATTTTGTGAAAAGAGTTTAGAAGTGTAAGAGTTCTTCAAGTGTAAGAGTAGAGAGATAACAATTGTAACAAAAGGAGGTTGTGAGTGTAAAACTCTTGGCTCAACTAAAGGAAATTAGTGTGAACAAGAGTGATCATCATTTGTGTGCAAGAGGTTATTGTCTCATCTACTTTGAAGAAACTTTCAGTGGTTAAATTTCAAGTTGTGAACTTGATAGTTGCCTTGTAAGAATCTCTTTGTAGTTGTAAGTTCCAAACTTGAGAAGCTTGAAAATTTGGTTTGATTCTCTTAATCTCAATATTCTTATTTGTTCTTTAACTTTAAATTGTTGAATATCTATTGTATTTATTTATGCTTAAGTTTTTATTTGGTACATAAAGTTTGCATTTTTATTAAGCACATAAAAAGATTTATTTTAGATACAACATAATTTACCCCCTCTTAGGTTGCTCTTTGGGATTAAGTTTTTATTTGGTAAATGCATAAAGTTTACATTTTTATTAAGCACATAAAAAAGTTCATTTTAGATACAACATAATTCACCCCCTCTTAAGTTGCCCTTTGGGACCAACACTTAGATTCACAGTTTTATTGATTTTCCTAGTCTATCAGTATCACTTTCTCCGAACCTATCTCCCTCATTCCCAACCAATGCTACAAAAGGAATAAACAACAATCAAAAGCAACCTCTGTGAATTAAATAGCAGCTACGGTAGATCACAAGATACGTAAGATGAATTCCTATGACTAAATATCAAAAGAAGTTTAGAATAGTACCCGTGCAAAATAAAATAAAAACATGAAAATTGATAGGAAACTAAAACTTTCTCTCCCTAGGTTTACTCCGGTAGCTAAGATTAGATGGGTAAGGTAAAAGTCCGATAAAGATCCAAAGCTCCAAGAGTTGGAGGAAAGACTCGTGTCCTTGAGACCGAGAAAAATATGTTACTTAGGAAATGTAATAAAGTACTGCATTTTTCAAGGTGGGTCATTGTCAAGCAATTAAAAAATAGTGTTAAGTAAATTTACAATGAGGTACAAGAACAATTTGTTACTGTTTAGAGCACAATTTTTATTTTGAAGGTCAATATTGTCAAAATGGCAATTGTTTAGAGAAAAAATATTTGCAAATTTAAAAACAAAATCCTATTTACATTAAAGTCCCTAAATAGTGGTCAACCATTTTGATCTGATGTTTTAATCTTAAGGGTCCAAGAGTCATTTCACCCTTTCAAAAGTAATTTCTTACATATATATATAAGAAGCTAAGAAACTTCCCACAATTGCCATGTGGCGCCTCTGGCTTACATGGATGCTGACGTGGAAATGGGGGACAGCTTCATTTTTTTCTTTTTCTTTTTTTTTTGGGAATGAAAAATGACTTTTTATGCCCCTTATGTCTTGCACATGCTTTGAGTCTTCTTGGATATGATTGTCAATTTACCCTTTTTTGCTATTTCACTTCAGCATGAATTTACACTTTATGCATGAAATCACAAAATTAACCTTTAAACATAAACAGTGTTGAACTATGCAGGGATATTATGGATAATTCACAGTCCTTATGACTTGAAAATATAAATTATTCCTTCCTTACAGACTACAACAATCTACGGCTAATTAACCCCCCCTTAATTAAAGCTACTCCACCTGGCCACGACTTCTGCTTTCTCTTTTCAGAAGACAACTGTCTTCTTTTCCTTAATTTATGCACACTATAGCTTTATTTTATCACCAAAATCTGTACGATCTCATCTTTTGCCTATTCCATTTTGTCAATCTTGCGATCTTTTCCCAGATTTTTTGCACCTTTTCCCCAGATTTTCTACCCGATTTGGAGAACCTGCACCTCTTTTTAATTTTTTTCGCACCTCTTTCATTGATTTTCTACCCCATTTAGAGGGATGATTGAGAACCCTTTTACATGGATTGGTGAACTAAAGATGGAAAACATGGAAGTTTTCATTCATATCTTAGAAGCTTTTTGTTCATCTCTAGTCTCTTATCTCTTCCTTTCTCTGTTTTTTTCTCCATCAATGATCTTTGTGTTTGTAGTAATCTAATTAAACTTTGGTTTTGATTTTGCAGATCATTGCTTTCCCTACTTTCGATTCCCAGTACATCTCTTTGCCAAGCCTTAGCTGGAACAAATATAATGCCGACCTGAAAAGGATGACAATTGGTGTTTAGGATTTTTTTTTTCAAGTTATTAAAATATTTTTTAAGTTCTACAGATCTCCATAACTTTTGATTTTTTTTAAAAAAAAAAAAATCATGTTTATGTGAATCGAGAATTGGGATTTTTCTATTTTTTTTATTCTCTTATTTAAAAAAAAATCATGTTTATGTGAATCGAGAATTGGGATTTTTCTATTTTTTTTATTCTCTTATTTAAAAAAAAATCATGTTTATGTGAATCGAGAATTGGGATTTTTCTATTTTTTTTTATTCTCTTATTTATAATGGATATTGACTCTTGCTTATGTGTCTAGGTGAAATTAGCAAAAATCAGAGACAGCTGCAGAGACAAAAGGGATGAACATACAAGTGATAGTTCATTTTCATCTAAAGACCCTTTTTATATTATAAAGAAAAAGAGCTAAGATCCTGTAATTCTATAGCTATTTCTTTTTAGGGATTGTATGTGTAGTTTTTAGATTGATATAATTATATTGTCAAAATTGAGTCTCTTCTATCACGCTAATCCAGACAACATCCACCATGGTCATCATCGGTAACTCACAAACCTTTAGAACATTTTTCCCTTCTTTCTCTAATTTCCTATTTGGTTCATTTTTTAGTTAATAACTGAGAAAAATTAATTATTGCAGAAGAAGATCCATGTTAGCATCAAAAGGCTGCATAGGCTGTCTTTGTAATAATTGGGAATACAGTCTTGGTTACAAGATTATGCTCAAGACCCTCACAAGCTCAAATGGTAAAGATTCTTAATCTTATTTACTTTTTATATTATAATTTAAAATGATTGGCTTTTTTATTTTGGGTTAGATAAAAATGTAAGCTCTAATATTTTGCAATGAAGTTAATTTCAATCTCTAACTTTTTTCACCCCCAAATTAAGCGCAAATCTGAGATTGAATATTATGCTATGCTTGATTAGATTAGAGTCCACCATTTCCATGAAATAAGTGCTATTGGTTTTACTTTAGTTAAGTGTTGTTTGATACTTATTCCTAACAGACACAAATCTGCATTTCAGAAAAGTAATCACTTTGTATGGATAACTGTGGATCAATACATCTTTTTTGAAAATTTTTTTGGGCATTAGATCTAGACTGAGTAAATATTTATGTGTGGATCATTTTATTTTTTTTGACCCCATTGCATTTTAACTGAGTGTTGTGGTTGTTGTGCTTTAAACAAGTTCATACATTAAAGAATATGTGTAAACACAGATTCTTATAAAAAAAATGGGGAAACAAATTTTATAGCCTGAATTTATCAGATAGGAGAAGAAAATAAAACATAACTAAAATTCTGACCGGATTGATGATTTGACCTTATTCAACCATACCCTGTCATTACATACTTTCTAAGAAAATGTTCAAGTAATATTTTTGAGGTGAGTGCTTAAATTATCTTCTTTTCCCCTATTTATGAAGCTATGAGCTCAAATATGTTAGTAGGAACTTAGCAAGAATTACACATATTATGCATTTAAAGACACTTATCATAATATATTTTCATTTGAATTTTGGGACAAAAGTGCATTTTTCCTTCGTGTCAATGACAATGATCTATATTATATTTCTTTCTAAGATGAATACTAAATTAGGGAAACTATAGTATTTTATGTGTTTTTTGCTTGCATTTAGTAGATACACTTTATCATGTGTTCATGTTTCTTTCGGAAATTCTAGGTCCTGTTTCTAAAGTTTGCATTGTTGCAGAACTTTTGGGAAAATTATTGTTTCTTTGTTTATTTTATATACATATTTGAGGTTCTAATGGTATTATACTTTTCTACTTCTAAGATCCCTTGAATTCAATTGTGATTATGAGACTCAAAAAAATAGCTTGTATTATGTATGATGCAGAACTACATAATCTTTTTGGAAGTCCAAGTATTTCAGCCATGAAAATTTCTTTTCTTTAGAGTTCAATTTCTTGAATACAACTCCTTAGGAACTTTTTGTTGATTGCAGATATAGTGTGCAATTATTAAATCATGCAACGTTGCTTATTCTGGATTCTTTTTCATGCTCAACAACTGCCAAAGTTAGGATATACTATAACAAATTTCTTAGAGTTGTCCAATTAAGGTGTAACAAGGTGCTTACATAATTAAATTGGATTTTTTCAAACTTTTCAAACTCCATCTTTCTTTACAATTTGTTTTTCCCCTTTTCCTACTTTAGTAGAATCTATGTGTCTGTATGTGACTATATGTTCAAAGTATTGATAATGAAATGGTGTAAGAATTTCTTCTCTGAAGGTGTGAAAATTTGTACTATAAGTAGTATTATTGATGAATCTTTAATGATTTTGTTTCGCTTAGCTATTGGATGACATGATGATATGAAGTAGTATGGTATTTTCCTTTGAAAAAAGGTTCTATTTTCATAGCTTTCTTATTTTGCACAGAATAATTCTCTTCTCTCTCCTACACATGCTTCTCAATCTATTGAGCTATATCAGATGGCATGGGATTCAGGCATCATATAATTCACATAGAGAGATCACAATTACATATTGATGTTGTCAAACATGTATTTGAAAAATTTCCTTTTAGAATAGGGCCTTCAGAATTTAATCCATTCTATCGTCATCTATATCCAGTTATTTGGAAAGGTAAAATGTAAGTTTAGATCATCTTATTGCCTTAGTTTTGGATTATGTTGGAATTAATGTGTTTTTGCCCATATGTACACATAATTTTATTTTTTTTATATTTTGATATTTTGTATCAATAAAGAATTACTATATTATTTATGAAAATGTCGTCCTTTTAGGAAAAGGAAAAATAGTGGGCACCGACCGTGCGTTGCATGGTCAGGTTTTACTAGTAGCCATAAGAAGATAACTAAATTCTTGTCCACATGGCAAGCCAATGGCTAATGTTGTAGTAGATCAAGTCTTTCTTTTATTTTATGGTAGACTGGGTGAGTCTGGTCATGCTTGTTTTTGTCTAATATAAAACTTGTCAAAAAAATTATAAAAGCAAAAAACTGAAGGTATACTAAGGCAATTTACACAACAAATTTAATCATGAACATTCAGACATTCATTCACGATCCAAGACTTGATTTACACTAAAATTTTAGAAAAGAAATGAAAGTCTCATTGTTGTAATGAGTCTCTATTCCAATGTGATAACTACACCTATAGCATAAAGAATAGAAAGTCTCATTGTTGTAACATTCTAGCAACACCAGAAACAACCTTCCCTTCCTTGAATGTTCTGCTCCAAGAATCCAATAAAAGAATTGAATTTTTATGACTTCTTAAATCCATTGGTGGTGCTGCCAAAACCACCGCAGAAGAAAGTTGTTAGTCTAAAGCTCAAAAAACACTGTGACTATGTCACACTGATGAATGGAATATTAAGTTTGATCAACCCATTAAAATTTACACATTATTTGTCATCTACCTATAATCATAATTGAAATCATAATTCAGAAATTAAAGGCAATAATTTAAATCCAAATAGAACCTAAGGAATGGGTAGGAAATAAATTAGATTATCTATTACTGCTAAGTGCCTGAGAAAAAAAAATAAAAATGAATAATTACACATAGAGTGACCAAAAGCATCAAAACTAAACGTATGATTATGAAGTAGAGATTTTGCACATGAGAATATACCTTTCATCGTCAGGCAAAAACCCATCAGGTAGAATTGAAAATATTGCATTATTAGAGTTTTGTTTTTAAAAATTCTCATAGACATTTAGTCGTACATAAGTCATGTATAACTAAAAACCCAACATTTGGATACAAAATGGCCTAAGAATTCGAAGTCGACAACTCTGGCCCTTCTCTTTCAATCATTGAACATAAATCCATCAAGTGCAAAATAAATGGAAGACATCGATGAAGTAACAACAATTAAAATGAAAGGAAAAATAGCTTAGCTTTTAGGAGAGAAGCTATAGTTGGTGAATCCTTACATCTTTAATGCCACTATATCCAATTTAATTCAAGATTCAAAAGCTTACTTATATTGCGTTGAGCAAATCCAAAACAGTAACTGTTTGAAACTTTACATATTGTTCCTTGTGAAGTGTTTTACTTAGTTAAGAGTATAAGTGGATTGAAATTTTTTTGTATGATCTGAAAAAAATTTAAGAGCAAAAATACATTGATCAAAGATGTTCAATTGAGTATTATCAATTGTACGTCATTTAAAGTGTTAGATGTCACAGTAACACTTTGAGTTAGGATTCATAGGCAAAATAGTTCTGTTGGTACAAAAAATTTGAGTTAGGGTTAATTCGTGTGCAATATCATCCAAAGTAAAGTTGAGCACTGTGCGTAGTACCCATTTTCCAAATTTTTTCTTAGTTAAAGCTAGTGGAAAAGGTTCCAAGATGTCAATATTGTCCCCATTGGGCAAAATGCCAAGGGTTGAGGATAAGGACAAGCTACTTAGTTGGGAATCAGTGTTGGTTGGAATAGAATTGATATTTTTCACACTTTCGCACATAGTCCATGGCATCCTCTAGCATCTTTGGCCAGTAGTAGCCCTGCATTTGTACTTTTTCAGAAAGTGCTATGCCGCCAACGTGGTGTCCGCAAACTCCTTCATGTACTTCCGCCAAGACATACTTGGCTTCATTCGAACTTAGGCACGGGAGATAAGGCATTGAATAAAACCTTTAGTACAGAGTCTCTCCAAAGATCAGGTATTTTGCTGACCTCCTCTCAACCCTTTGGGCTTCTACTTTGTCCTCCGCTAGTTTTTCTTCCTTAAAATATTGAATGACCGGGGTCATCCAATACGGAGCTGTGTCCATGTCCATGACTTCTTCCTGTTCAATACTCTTCTCCTTCAGCACTCCAAGAAAAGCATCCTTTAAGACATTGGAGTGTACTGAACTGGCTATTTTGAGACAGGGCATCTGCCTCCCTGTTTTCTTCCCTAGTTATATGAGTTATCTCAAATTTGTCAAAGTGTTAGATCAAACTCTTCACTTTAGTCAAGTAAAACTGCAGTGAGGATTCTCTTGCCTCAAATTCTCCTTTAACTTGTTCCACTACCAAGTTGAAGTCCATGTTTACTACTAAGTTCTTGACTCCTAACTCTTTGGCTAGCCTAAATCTGGAGACCAAGGCCTTATATTCTGCTTCATTGTTACTTGCATGAAATTCAAATCTTAGGGCATAGCTTGTCTTAAGTCCATAGCTTGTCTTAAGTCCCTCCGGAGAGGTAAGAATTATGCCTGCACCACAATCTTCAGTACTGCTTGCCCCGTCTACATGCATATTTCACTGACGAGATTCCTTGACTTGCTCTCCTGGAGAGGTAGTCTTCCCTTGTTGTTGTTCTTCCTCTACTCCTTCAATGATGAAATCTGCTAAGCCTGAGCCTTGATTGTTATTCTCGGTTGGAAGAGTGACTGGATGTCATACTCACTTAATTTAATGGACTACTTAACCAACCTCCCTGAAACTTCTGACTTCATGAGAACAGTTTTAAGCTGATGGTTAGTCAATACCACTATAGGATGACTTAGGAAATACGGCCTAAGTTTTTTTGCCGCCGTCACCAGGGCCAAAGCCAACCTTTCAATAGTAGGATACCTGGTTTCAGGATCACTCAGTACCTTGCTCACATAATACACCGGCTTCTGAAATTTGTTTTCCTCCTTGATAAGGGCTGCACTCACTGCCGCAGTTGAGCAAGCCAAGTATAAGTACAACTTTTCTCCCGATTCAGGCTTAGTAAGGAGAGGAGGTGAGGCTAAGTAAACCTTCAATTCCTCAAAGGATCTTTGGCATTCTTCAGTCCACTGAAAATTTTTAGTGCTCCTCAAAGCCTTCAAAAAGGGTAAATTTCTATCCCCAGATTTGGACAAAAATCGATTTAAGGCTGCAAGGCGACCAGTCAATCTTTGCATGTCCTTCACTCCTTCTGGTCTAGGAGGTTCCATGTCTTGAATTGCTTTTTTTTTAGTTGGGTTTGCCTCAATTTCTCGTTGAGTTACCATGAATCCCAAGAACTTGCCCCCTGTCACTCTGAAGGCACACTTTTTCGGGTTAAGTCTCATCTTGAATTTTCTCATGGTGGTAAAGGTTTCCCAAAAGTCCTCCACATGATCAACGTTCTTTTTGCTCTTGAAAAGCATGTCTTCAATATAAACTTCCATGTTACGCCCCAACTGATTGGCAAACATTTTATCTACCATTCGCTGATAAGTCGCTCCAACATTCTTAAGTCCAAAGGGAATCACCTTGAAATAGTAAGTACCAGAATCAGTGACAAAATCTGTCTTGGCCCGGTCCTTAGGATTTAGCCAAATTTGATAATACCTCTTATAGGCATCTAAGAAAGACAAGACCTCAAACCCAGAGGTTGAATCTACTACTTGGTCAATACAAGGGGTAGGGTAACAATCCTTTGGACAGGCCTTATTTAGGCTAGTGAAGTCAACACACATTCTCTATTTGGCCTCAGGCTTGGGCACCATTACAACATTCCTAAGCCACTCCGGGTACTGAATTCTTTCTATGGCCTCGACTTTCAGTAATTTTTTTACTTCTACCTCTACTGCTTGCCCTATCTCCCTGCCAAAGTTTCTTTTCTTCTGAATTATTGGCTTGTATCTTGGATCCACATCTAGGGAGTGCATGGCCACTTTGGGGTCAATTCCCGGCATATCTGATGGATTAAGAGCAAAGAGGTATTTAAATTCTCTAAGTAGCGAGATGATTTTTTCCTTCAATTCTCCCAGAAGGAACTTTCCAACCTTTACCACTTTATTGGGTTCATGTTCATCTAAGATAAAATCTTCTAATTTTTTGACCGGTTCTCCTTTATGTAGGTACTCTTCCATCTCGTCCACGGCATTGATGTTGTACATAGGGGCAATTTTCTTCCCCTTTAATTTCAATGAGACAATATAGCATTGCCTGGATGCTGCTTGATCTCCTTTAATCATGCTATAGGAGAGTCCCCTACTCTACTATCCGTAGGGAACTTCATCTTCATATGGTGGAAAGATGGGACTGCACCAAGCGCCCCTATGGTTAGCCGGCCAATTATGATGGCATTGTAAAGAGATGATGCTTTAGTCACTATAAAATCCACCATCACTTGGGCGTTCTGTGTAACTATACCAAATATCACAAGAAGAGTGATATACCCAAACGGAATTACCGTTTCTCCAGTGAAGCCTACCAAGGGTGTGGTCACAGGCTTGAGACCTTTTTCCTCCAACTTTATCTCCTTGAAAGCAGAATAGAATAGTATATCAGCAGAGCTACCATTGTCAATAAGTGTCCTCCTCACATCATAGTTTGCCACTGGTAAAATTACCACTAATGGGTCAGTGTGAGGATGGAGTACTTGTTGTGACATAATTTGGGTCGCTTCAAGTCAGATTGGATAAAGTTCACCTGACAGCATAAACCTTGCGAGATGACGCGGAGTCACCACTTGCTGCTCCACCAGAAATGGTGACTTGATAACTATTCTTCCTTGATTCTCTACCCCGGCCACTCCGTCTCCTCGAGGCGACCTCGATCTCTCCTATCTGGGCTCCTAGCCTGTCGCTGGGGTGACCTTCCTCTATCCATTCCTAGGATGAACTGTTTCAAATATCCTCTTTGGATCAAGTCCTCGATTACATTTTTAAGAAGAGGAAATCATTAGTATCATGGTCTTTGTGAAAGTATCACCACTTATTTTTGTTGCAACGCTCCGGGTCGCTCCTCATTGCTCCTTGTCACTTCACATATGACTCCGTCTCAATCGCTGCTAAAATTCTTGAAGGCATGGTATTAAGTGGAGTGTATGCCTTAGGAGGTTCAGGACTCCTCCTATGGGGCAAGGGTATGGATAGTCAATCCCTCACATTACTCTTCTTTGAAGGCCCTACTGCACTAGCCACACCATTAGCCTTCCTCTTCTTGCCATCGTCTCCACCTACTCCAGTCTCTCTCTTTTTCTTCTCACCTTTATCTGCAGATTGGGCAAACTTTTCAGCTCTACGAAAAAGATCACTGAGAGTAGTTGGAGGTTTGAAGTTGAGGTCGAAGGAGAATTTTCCTAGTCTCACCCCAATCTGGAAGGCCATGATTTGCATATCTTTTGCAACTCCTTGGATTCTAATAGTCTCATTTTTGAACCTATCCACATAATCCATGAGCGATTCATCGAGTTTTTGCTTAAGTGTAAGCAAGTGTGTTCTCGTCTTTGGGATCCTCTTTTGATTCCCAAACTTATTTTAAAATAAGTCTACCAGTTGATCAAAATTTTTAATGTCGCCCTTCTTATACCCTCTAAACCAATTTGAGGCAGCACCCTTAAGGGTTCCGGGAAACCCTCGACAGAGGATAATATCATACGCTCCTTGGAGACACATTTTGGAACGATAGACATCTAGGTGCTCCCATGGATCAGTACTCCCATCATAAGTGTCGAAATGGGGAGTTTTCCACCTTCTAGGAAGAGGTTCTTGCATGATATTGTTAGTAGGAAGGAAAGGGAATACTTGTATATAGTATTCCTTCCTTCTCTATCGTCCATTCAGTCCACCCTAGCTACAACTCTTCCAACCTTTTCCTTAGGTCTTCTTCCCTTTCAGGGACTACCAACACAGTACGATCTTTGTCTTGGTATCATCTTCTCTCATGAGCTACAAATGCTGCTTCACCTGGGCCCCTTTCCTTAGTACCACTCGGCTTTGAAGAGGCCGCTCTTCTAGATTCTGCTCTGGCAGTTCAGCCAGTTCGCTCTTGCCTGGCAAACTAGATGAGGGTACTCCTGCCGGGCAGACAGCAGGAGTTAGTTCCCTAGTCCTCTATTCCTCTCTCCTTGAGTTCCCCTTTCTCCCTCACCAACACGAAATTGGGGGTGGACAATCTAGGGATTGCCACCCGAATGGTGAGGATATTTTTCGTCTTAAGAGAGGTGTTGCTCCAATTGCTGCCTAATGAGCATTTCTTTCAACTGAGCATTTTACTGTCGTAACTTGTGAATTTCTTCATCCTTGTCCCCAACCCGGGGACCGGAATCCCTTTCGTGTTCCCCCTACTGATCCATCTCCCTGCGGGATCGACCAAAGTAATGTTGAGTTGAAATTTCTTTTCCCTTGCCAGCATTGCTTCTGTGAGTGTTACGCATGTTAGGTGCCATATTTTTGTAATGACTTTTAGTTCAATTTTTCCACAGACGGAGCCAAATGTTGGTATGAAAAATTTGAGCTAGGGTTAGCCCATGTGCAGTATCGTCCAAAGTAAAGTTGAGCACCACGCGTAGTATCCATGTCCGGATCACCTGAAAATAAAAAATGTGGGGTTGTGTCCCCTGTCTAGGCTCCGACGCTCAAGACAGTACTTAGACTAGAGATTAAAATTCAATAAAAATTCAGAGCTTAAATAATTAGGAAGTAATTAATTGAATATGACCTGTAACTTTGATATTTATACGAGAAATCGATGGGTTGGATCGATCTGTAGGTCGAAATATAATACTTGACCCATTCATGCCCATTTGAACCACATGGGCGATATAAAATTACTAAAATAACCTCAGTAGACCCGGGCTCGGAGCCATGTGTAATATTGTCATTGGGTATATTATTTTGGCATCATCAAGTTCATTTACTAAATCTTACCTCATAATTTTTCACCCACCTTGAGAAATGGTTAAAGAATCCGAACCTGCAAAATTATTTAAACAATAAAAGTTATCCAAATGCATAACCACTCCATTTAGGCAAGTATTATTAAGGTCCGTTAGGAAGGCTCTAAAATGTTTTCCATGAGAAAATATTTCTCTGTCAATCATTTTTTAGGAAAATGTTTGCTTTTCCATCTTTTTTCCTTTGTTTGGTTAACTTTAAGGAATTATCACCTACAAACCAACATCAACATTCACTTGATTCTAGTAACTAATAACCATGGACTCATGAGTACCCATTTGCCTTACCCGTGTTACTACTGCTTTGCATCTTCACCCAAAATCCTACTCCATAACCACCACAGAAAACACCAACCATTTGAGACCACAAAAACACGATAAAATGCCTCCTAAAATCAACATACCCAACAAAGATTTTAACACATTCAATTGAAGAATGTAGTCAAATCTTAGGTTTTAAAGCAGTCATAACACAACCTAGGTACTTTTTTTACCCCAAAAAATAGAAATTTTGAAATAAAAAACAAAACCCATTTGATTTTTTTTTTTTATCATATATTAAATTGACCTGTTCATAGATGAAGAATTCTAAACCCTTTGTACACCCATGATAAAAAAAATCAGCCAAATCCCCTCATGAGCTCCTCTATAACCTTCATTTTTGCATTTTCCCAACTTTTCTATGACAAACCTCTAATCGGGGCCTGATATTTTTCTCAAAATTGGTTTAGTAGAAAATTGGATGGAATTTTAATAGGAAATTACATAATGAAACGTTGTCGTTTTGTGTCAATTGGAAACAAAATTAGGGCCAGGTATGTGTGAGAGTTTGGGAAAGTTTTAACAATGTGATATCATTTGAAGGATTAGTCACACGTTTGGCATTGTAACTAGGAAATTGAGGCTCGTGGCGCGAGCTGTTGGTTGACTTGGAACTAAAGCCTTTTCACTTTGTTTTTATTCCTATTTCCGTTGTCAGTCTTGGGAGTTGTTTTTTTTTATTTTTTATTCTGGTTAATTTTCAGTGGATATTCCATTGAATTTCTTTGGGAGCTTTCTTCCTTCTTCCTTCAATCTTATCACAATTATCTTCCAAATCCATCCTTCTATTTCTATTTTGGTTACTGGATAGATTAACGAGACAGGGTTTTTATTGAATGATTATTGAATTTCATTTTTTTTTTGGTTTTAATTGTATTGCCAATTTAATCAAATTTTCTGGGTTTATTACAAATGGTATCAGAGTGGATTCCAATCTGCTAGGGCCTAATTGATTTGAATTAAGACTCTTCTTCCTAATTTCCTTCATTTTATTTCCTCTTTTTTCCTTTGCCCATCAATTTGCTCTTCTCTTCCCAATTTTGCTTCTTGGAAATTACAAGTGTGTCTCTTCATATTAATGGCAGATTATTCTCTATGTGTTATGACTCCAAAAAATATGGCTTCCATGACGAATGGTATATTGAGGAAGCTCGAGATGCGCCGAAACAAACAATGTCGGTAACAGAGTATTTTGAGAGATTTGAAGAATGGAGGAGTGATTTGTTGATTGTGAAACTGGATCTCAATAAATCATACCTTGTTGACAAGTTTAATTTGGCACTTAATCAGAAAATCCAATTGAAGCTGGGTGGATTTCATAAACCACCTCAAATCTTATTTGAAGCAATTCTCCATGCAAAAATTGAAGAAGCGGTAATGGAGATGGAGGGGACTACTATGGAATGTGAATGTATGGAATGTGATATTGAGGTTACGTAAGCAAAGGATGATGTAGTTCAAAAAATAGGTGAGTTAATGGAGAATGAAGAAGTAGTATCTACTAATGGTTCCTTTGGACAACAGGTGGCTGAGGTGTTCGATAATATACTAGACAAGGAAACCATGGAGGAAAACTTGAAGCAATTAGCCAAGTAGAACCAATTCAACAACTACTTCAGCTATTGACTAAACTGAGGGCATGGGTAATTCAAAAGTGGAGATGTACCATGGGAGTAATTCTCTGAGTGATGAATTTGAATTAGGTTCTCAATTTGAACTGGAGAAGGATGGGCCACAATGTATATTAGATTCATTGTCTATGGATGAAATTTTTCTTATTAAAGATGGGTTTGAGGCTCAAATAGATAGTAATGACAAAGGAAGTGATAGACTTGATGTCTTGTTTGATACCCAGGAGTTTAGCATATCAAAAAAGAGGGGGATAACTGAAATTTTAGAAATTGATAGTGAAAGCAACCAAGCGTCTGATGAAATGCATGAAAGTCAATCAATGGCTTTGAGGTTAGGAAACTCCTACCCAGTTGTATTTAGCGAGACATCTTCTGATACTGCATTTGATCCTGGGGGTATCTATCATAGCTACTGAAATTTTTAAAGTTTGCAAGTGCAGTCTCTCAAGGTAGAACGTGCAATGATTCATATAGAATTTTTGACACTTTATTTTTGTTGGAAAATCTAATCTGATAAGAGGTAGGAATAAAGTTGATGAATACGGTTGCCCACGTATATTGAATGAGGTGATTACTGATCTTATATTTAATCCTGTGGTTCCAAATCGAAGTTGGGAACTTTGGAGAAGGGATCAAATTTAAAGGGTTCTAGGGTAGAAGAGATGAATGAATATTGGGTGAAAAAAAGAGAGCATAAGAATTGGGAGCAACTGTGAGTGCTAATGTGCAAGAATATTACAGATATTGGGATATGACGTATTACAATAGGTCATAGAATGTTCAAATTATTTAGCTTGAAGTGGTATTTGGGAATTGGTAAAATAGGGACACTTGTTAAGTTCCATGGAAGAGAGGTTGCTAATGTGAACTAGTATAATTTGGATACATCGATGCGTGTAAAAGCTTTTCATTGTAGGGAGTATGATGACTGTATTGAGAAATCAAAGGCAACAACTAATTCTTCTAAGCAGATGGTAAAGTATCCTGGGAAAAATTACAAAAATGTCATTCTTCATGTGCTTAAGCTTGAAAGGGCTTGGCTAGGGAAATATCATCCAGATTTCTACTCAAAAATGGATAAGAAAGCCGAAGAGCCACAGGATTTTGAGAAGTTACCTGATTCTTTCCATAGTGAAGAAATACCAAGGATTTGGGTGATCACATGAGTACTTCCGAGGATAATTCTAATTCTAGCTGGAGTTGTCTCATTCTGGTGTGTCATTTCAGGAACCAGATCGTACGAGTGGTAGAGGAGAGGAATTTGCAGAGGGGAGAAAGCTTCGAACGCCTAATGATATCAAAGATGATAGAACTGAAAAAGTTAAGTCTATGAGAGGGCTGAAAGATCTAGGAATGGGTGTGATGTTATCTCAGAATATTGATGAAGGGCGACTGAAGATAAGGGCGCATTGCCCAATAGTGATAGATGTTGGGATGAAAGAGAGATCAATGGGAATCGTTATGAGTTTCAAATCGATATGGTTGCGAGTAGGACTACACATTATTTTAGGAGATTGGTGACTCGCTTTTGTTGAATGCGGAGGTTAATTCTTATCAAGCACTGACATTCTTGAGATGGTAATTGAGAAGTAGCTCTTGTCACATCCTAAGCTTGCTAAGACCTTTGCTTATAACAAAAATGAGAAGGGGCCTTTTCCCCGACTTGTGCTCTATCTATAATAGTGAAACCCTAAAATAGAAAGGGTTAGCTTAGATTAAGACTTTAGAATAGTGTTGCCGATACGTCTAAGAGAAAGTCAAGGGGCATCTCCAGAAATTCTTCTAAAATTTTCCTCTTCCCCAGGCCAATCTATTAAAGGGGGTTAGTCCTCTAGTTTGGAACTATTTTTTGACACCTCTTTATAAGAAAGAGAGGGACTTTTTTGCTAATTTCTTTTATTCCAACAAGTTCTTTTTGAATTTTTTGATCATTAGGATGGGTTCGGATGACATTAAGTAAAAATTTTAACCCGAAATGGCTAGGGAAAAAAAATGGTCCTTTTTTTAGAGTACTCCTGGGAACAGAGTGAAAAGAATAAATCCAATGGAGACGAGGCGGGGCCTGTAGCTCAAAGGATTAGAGCACGTGTCATTTCTTTATGAATATTTATAGCTGAGTCTACTAAAAAAGGGGCCGCCTCATCGTGGTGATTAGAGGACACCTCTGATCGTTCACCTCTAATGTGATACGTTCCCTCCCAGTTAGGGCATACATAAGCATGGTTACTTTGAGAAACTGGGAAATGTCATTTTGAAGCAATTTTTGTTGCTAGCACTCGTTCTCGACAGAGCCAAATGTCATAGCAGTCTACCTCTCAAATATGGAATAGATGGACTAGATGAGGTTTATCTTCCATTGTTCTCTTTGAAATCTAATATTAAGTCAAGCCATCAATTGACAATTGATCTTTTATCAACGGATGTGATGCATAGGGAAGGTAATCTTTTTGCACATTTAGTGATTGTAGGGTATAAAGTGACTTACCTATAGAATTCTTTGATAAATTATGACTTTAGGGTGATGGATTTATTTGAGACAAAGATCTTTAAGATGGTTCGGCTTTGCCGAGCCATTCATCTGTTGAAACATGATTCTTCTATTGTCTTGAAATTAGTAGTCCTATCAGATACTCACAAAAAGAGTCTAGTCAATTGCAGCATTGCTCTTTAATACATGAAGCAGGCTGGAGTACCACTTTGTGATGAAGATGGGATATTGATTACCTAAGAAGATGTTGTTAACAGAGGAAAGGAGCTTGTACTTTCTTTGCACTGGAACATTTTTGTTCACTTGCAGTTGCACCTTCTAATCAACAAAAAGCTATTATCAGTGGAGATATCCAAAATAAGGGTTGTGGCAGAACATTCAAGCACTTACTGTACATTGAACATTAGGTTTTTGGGGAACAAGTTTCTAAAAAAGAGAATTGTCACAAAAGCCTCCAGAATTTCCAAGGTATTACTTGCATTTGATTGTGAAGACCGTAATCGGGATCCTGAAATTAACATCCTTGAGGACAAGGCTGGTTTTGAGGGGGAGGATTTGTAACCTATTCCAAACCTTTAATCGGGGCCTGATATTTTGCTAAAAATTGGTTTAGTAGAAAATAAGATGGAATTTTAGTGGGAAATTAGGGAATGAAACGTTGTCGTTTTGTGTTAATTGGGAAACAAAATTAAGGCCAGGTATGCGTGAGAGTTTGGGAAAGTTTTAATGATGCAACGTTGTTTAAAGGATTAGTCACGCGTTTGGCACTATAACTAATTGGGCATGTGGCATGAGCTGGTTGGCTGACTTGGAGCTGAAGCCTTTCCACTTTCTTTTTATTCCTGTTTCCGTTTTCAGTCTCGGGAGTTTTTTTTTTTTTTTTGAATCAGGTTAATTTTCAGTGGATATTCCATTGAATTGATCTGGTGAGCTTCGTTCTTTTCTCATTCAATCTTATCACAATCTATTCTCTAAATCCATCCTTCTATTTCCCTAATTTGGTATTTTGGTTACTGGATAGATTAATGAGATGGGGTTTTTGTTGAATGATTATTGAATTTCTCTTTTCTTTTTTTTCTTTTTTTGATTGCATTGCTAGTTTAATCAAATTTTCTGGGTTTGTTATATTTTCATATCAAAACAACCCTATAAGAAGCAAACAAAAAATAGTCAAATACCAAAATAAATGAAAATAAAGATCAAAATTTGTTGAAGTTCCTTGAACTAAAAAACAAAAAATGAAAACTCAAAAAAAATATCATGCTTTTGTGTGTTTATGTGGTTGTTTTACTGAAGAATAAAAAAAAATAAGAAGCCTAGACAAGGGACTAGGGGTGTAAACGAGCCGAATTGAGCACGAATAGTGCCTTAGTCAAACTCGAACTTGAAATTTTTTCTGATACTTGAACGAGTTTCAAAATTTGAGCTTGAGCTCGAGTTCGAAAAATTTGACATAGTTCGAACTAGCTCGAAAATAAGTAAAACGAGCTCGAACTCGAGTAGTTCGACTTTTTCATAAGTAAAATATGAAAATTTTCTAAAAAGTATGGACATTTTAGTAATTTTATATATAATAAAAAAAATTTAAAAAAATTACGGTTATAATACTCGAAAAGCTCGACGAGCACTCGAGCATATTATACATATGCTCGAGATCAGCTCGTCAAGAGTTTCGAGCTCGAGTAGAGTTTTTGACCGAGCAGCTCAGCTCACGAGCAGCTCGATTCGTTTACAGCCCTACAAGGGACAAATGGAAAAGATAGAGCGTTGGGAACGGAGGAGAGAGATATGTTAGGCGGATTTTTGGGGATTTTAGAGTTGGATTTGGTAAAAAAGCTTGCAGGATGTCTCCTAGTCTCCTCCTATGCTGTCAATTTCGTGGGTAAATTCAGAGATATTTTGGCCCATAAATTTATTTACACTAAAGGCCATGAAAAGTTTGCTACTGTTTGGCCCATAAGTTTTATTTTGAAGGTTAGTGCTGTAAATTTCAATCTTTCCCCTAAATATTTTAATTTCTAAATGTTTTGAAAAAATTTAATAAGTCCCTAAATAGTTTGTAACTATTTTCAGCACCTACTTTAATCTCAAGGGTCCAACGGTAATTTTACCACTTTGAAATGTATTATTGCTAGAAAAGGAAAAAAAAAAAAATTCCACATGGCAAAATAATGGAGGATGTTATAGTAAGGAGACCTCTTTTTATGTTATGGTTAAATATATACTAGGGGTATAGGCACACTCTGGGTGTGTGCACTCACAAAATTAAATTGACTAAAAAAAATAGAAGTTTTAGAAATTATTTTTATTTTGGCATTAAGTAATGATTAAAAGGAGAGAAAATGATAGAAGGTAGTTATTTGGTTTTATTAAGAAAAAAAATAAAAATTACACTATAGTAATTATGATTTGTAAAGCGAAGGAAATGATAATGGAAGGCAGGTTTTTTTTTTTTTTGTGTATTATACTAAACTTACACCAAACCTCTTGCATAATATAAAATGAAACTAGTGATCGAGACATATTCAATGTATGTTCGTAATTCCATCAATAGTTTTTATTTTGTAGGCTAAAGCATATATAGAGGGGGAAAAAAGAGTACTACACAATAAAGCATATCTAAGTATCAAGCATACAAAAATATGATGCATATTACTTGCTGTACTGGAATTCTTGATGATTCAAATTTTGAGAGTATTAGAATGAGAATTATTGGATTCTTGGAGCATTGGAAATTTAAAATTGTGAAAAAAAGGAAAGCGTGTATATTTATTTTGTATGGGAGATTGAGAAATTCTAATATTTAGTAGTGGTGATAGGTGATATAATTGGTAATTATAATGAGTTTAAAGGGGCACTGTAATAGTGTTGTGGTAGTTTTTCTTTTTAAAAAAAAAATCAGAATATACAAATAGAAACCAATCAAATAATATTTTATAAGGTCAGGGGTAGAAAATGAAGATTATAAAGTGACACTATGGTAATTGATTTTATAAAATATTATTTGATTTATATATATATATATATATATATATATATATATTCTGATTTTTTTTTTAAAAAGAAAAACTACCACAACACTATTAAGTTTTGTTTAGATAACTTTCACTTTTTTATAAATGCCCACTTGGCGAATAGTAATTAACCAACTTCACGACCGATTTTTGAATTCCAATTTGATTATCCAAAATTTATTCTGAATTCAATTTAAAATTGAAGTTGATTAATAATTTTATGATTTAGTTCTAAATTTCAATCGAATTATTTGACCGATCAATTTGTTAAAAATAAGAAGACAATCCAGAGATGAATATGGAAATTCTATTATGATTAATAATCACCATTTTAGCATAATTATCCCTGTAAAAGAATGCTACTTTTAAAATCCAAAGCTGACCTTATGTGTTAAGGAAAATTCTACGATTCTGAACTATTATTTCTACTTTTTTTTGTTTTGGTAGAAAAAAATTTAAAAAGGGGGAAAGTTTCTTTCTTTAAGGTCATACAGGCCATCGACCCTCCATTCTACTTTAAAAGCTTGTCAAATACAACACATCTTGTCTTTAAAAAATTTGTACCATACAAGTCTACGGTCCATTTACAAACTATCTCGTTTTACTTAAAAAAAACTTATTCGATACAATATTTTGTACTTTAAAAACTTGTAGAACTTCCTATGTCTAAATCAACACTGTAACTTCTTGATGAAAACACCTGTTAAGATATCGCTATTTCCCACATAAGTCCTCAGAAGTATGTTATCTAGTTCTATAAGATAATTTTGTTTGGACAATTATTATTCAAAATATTAAAATTAACACTGAAATAACTTTTGAAATGTAATGTTTGCAATATATATAAGGTAAAAAGATAGTTAGAAAACGTGTTAGAAAATTATTACAAAATATTATTTAGAGAAATAAACATTGAAATTGTCCAAACAGAACCTTCTCTTTCCAAGCAGAATATAGCTCATTCGCGTTAGAAATTCATCTATGATGTTTCAGCAGAACAAGCGAAATTCAACATTTAATAAAATGTCAAATCTCACTTTAGGGTAAAATAGGCAACTAAACTGATGAATATGCTTCATGGAATCCGCTAATAAAATTCCAACATACGCCATGCCAAAGACTATTCAGAATTTTTTAGCTTGAAAAGAAAACAAAATAAAACAACTCCAACATACTGTAACCTAACCCGTTCAAAACATTACATGAGACATTCACAACTTTAAAGCTGGAAACCTGGTCTTTCCACAAGTTTGACACAGGTTCTCCTCAAAAGTCAAAACCAAAAATCATTTAGATGATCAAAGCTTCCCGCTCATGTTTTGCTGTTACCAGTCCAACCTTAGATTTTGATGGAATCTGCAGGAATGAAAGGAATTATTACAAAAGATGCAAGCAAGATCCACAAGCTGTCATTTTTAACTAAAATCTCGAGTAGAAGTGTACAGCACATGCAAAAGTTACCCTCAAGGAAGAACTAATACTTGCTGCATCACAAAAGACAATTTAAGCAGACCACTGAGACCGAGGGAATTAGCATAAACCCCATCTACTGAATTGCTCATCTGTGAGCTGCATGCCCAAAATCACACTATATACAATTCCTCGATAACACATTAAGTAGCACTACTATATATCAGTATTTAGAGAAAGTAGAGCAGGCTGCTAATCAAACATGAGAGAGATCGTACAACCACACGTCATGAAAATCAAAACAAATTATATGAAAATTTGCACCAATACAAAGTCAATATCAAAACTTAATAATTTACTAACTATTACATTTCTAGCTTTCGAGATTATTAAATATACATATATCTCACATTAGTTAGCCTAAAGATCCTGGACTGATTAATAAAATTCACTGGCCACACCACTCATTGCCAGTTGGTTTTGAGATGGAAACCCATGTTCTTAAACATGGTATCAGAGCCTCAAAGTTTTCCCTCATCCACACGTGTCGTGTTCTCTCTAGCCCAACCTAACGGGCTTGTCAACTCCCTGGGAGCTCTACCAACCTAGGGTCACGGGTTCTCTCTCTAGCCCCGGGCGCTTACCTTGGGAACTCAACCAATGCAAGTCGCAGGTTCTCTCTAACCCCGGACGCTCAACCAACCCATGTCACGTGTGAGAGGGGGTGTTAAATATATCTATTCAAATTCCCACATTAGTTAGCCTAAAGATTCTATACAAATTAATGAGGTTCATGGTCACACCACTCATTTGCCAATTGGTTTTGAAATGGACACTCATGTCATTTAACATGGCATGTTTTCTCTCATCCACATGTCTTGGGTTCTCTCCATCCCAGCCTAACGGGTTTGCTCAATTCTCCGAGAGCTCATCCAATCCAATTCACAGGTGGTTCACCCTCTAGCCTCGGCACTCAATTCCCCAGTTGCTTAACCAACCCAAGTCACGTGTGAGAGGGGTGTGTGTGTGTGTGCGTGTAGCACACTCAAAACAACTGACTAAGCATGGTAATATCCTCAAGGACTGGACCTATTTTTGTATCATTAGAGTTCTCTGTAATCATTTTCACCAAGTTGTTTGTTGATTGAATTTCAATCTTTCCCATTCTCCCACCACTCTAGCTTTTACCAGTGCTGTTATTATACTTTCTGCCTCCTCTACCCATGGATCCCAGGACCTACAACTGTCGACATTTGCACAGGCTGCCAAAATAATTCCTCGAGTTCCTAGCAAGGATTTTCCCTCTCTTGATCACGGATTTAAGAATCTAAGCGGGGCCATCAAATAGCCTGGTCTATTAACACTTCTAGAAAGTAAAGAGACCTTGTTATTCAAGCATTTGCTTACTGAATTTTCTGACATTTCCTTAAATCAAAGGTTTAATAACAGAACAGATTAGAGGAGTGAAGAGAAAATAATTACTGGCAGCAACATAATATCAACCGAAATATGCCAAAAATATTGCAGAGACTTGTAGTTAACATGTTTGAACCAATTTTAACAACCATTATACAGGCATTTAAATATAATTTTGTTTGCTCACTCTTAGGGCCATACCTTGCACTGAAGACTTGTAATAGTGGATCTCAGCAAAGATGTGTATAACTATCATCCTCAACTTTTTAACAAAATCATCCCGACTCATCTTTTTATTCTGTAAGGAGTGATAAACAGAAAAAGAATGATAGAAGAGAGAAAATAAGGGGAAAAATCAAATTTTAAAAACTATCCAAGACGAAAAAGGAAATACTGTCAGTCTAATATACATACCTTGAATATATCATAATTGCTCTGAACAAGGTTCATATCCTCTTCAGGAACTTTATTAGAAATGGCAGCAAACAACATCGGGAATGGCATCCAAGGGGACTTAGGAGTCCTCACAGAATCTGAAACCAGATTGCTAGCTTTTTCTTGAGGCCTTCCAATCAAAGCCTGATGGTCACTTGCCTATGATAAATAAAAGCATAAAAATTGCAGCAACGACACCAAATATGTAGAGGCAAAATGAATTTGACCAAAAAAAAAGAAAAAGAGCATGATATTAAAAATGAAACTTGTATAATCCATAAAAAATTGTTATTCAAGACCACCAATTTGTCATGTGTCGTACCTAAATAATAGACATTTCCCAGCAATCATTGCAAATTGCAATGTAGTTCAGCAAACTGAAGGAGTACACTACAGCCTACCAATATTGAGACACTGCTATATGCAAAATTATGGAGTGCAAGAAACTTGGCACGTTATTTAGTTATGAAGGCTCATTAGAGAGTCAATCAACTGACCTAGACTAATGGACAATCAATATGCTCAAATATTGGCCGTTTCAGAGTCTTGAAAAGTTTTTAACTAGAGGACAAGATTAACTCCATGCAAAATTAAACAAGATAAGCAAAGAGCAATAATCAAATTCAGGCACCCAGAAGAAAGAATAAAGCAAAAATTTGAAGTGACCGAACAAACGCATGTTCTACAACCTGAAAAGCCTGCTTATTCAAATTCAGGCATCCAAAAGAAAGAATAATTCTTTTTTGAAGTGACCGAATTCTTGCATGTTCTACAATCTGTGGAGCCAAGCCATTCTCCTGCTGCCAATTCAACTTATCCTAGGAGCTGCATACCAAATAGAGAACATCCTAAGCAGAAAGATCATGCATGAAACCACATTCCAGATGACTCCTCGAGTTTCATGTTCAATTATCTGGTTTAATGAGTGTCTCTTCACCACATCTAGAATGTACTAAATAGGGACCTTCTTTCCATCAATACCAAATATTGCATAACAGTCCAACTTTAACCGATAAGGACACTCGCCTTAAAGAAAAGTGAAAATAAGTCAGGAAGCAACTTGTGCCTTTGCCCTCTCCATTGAATTAAGATATGAACCAACTTCACAGTCAAACAAAGCTAATCTCAACAATGAGTGATCCAGCTAAAAGCTGATTGCAACTTCATTATTATCAGCTTCTGCCGCACAGTCTCAGACTTTAACTCACCAAAAAATGCTTTGACCAACTACTTCATACCCAAAAACGATTAGGGAGCAATCCACCATTTACTCTAGAAATTATAGGTGAAAGAAAACATTTACTGAATCCTGAAAAGATATTCATGTGCATGCATTGGATTAACCTTACTCTTTCCTCAGCTAGAAGTAATTAACTACAACTGAATTGCAAGAAAATATACAGATCACCATCCAAAAAGCACTATGATAAAGTAAGCATCCAAGTAAAATCCACTTTCATGAGTTATAGAAAGTCCAATAATATGCCAGGCACTGCTTTTTCAATTTTCAACTAGGTTATATGTTTTACATTGCATATGAAATAAGCAGCCTCAAGTTTAGACAAAAGGAATCATATCTAGACAGCACTGAGGTGCACCTCAAGTGCAGTCTCATCTTGTCCATCAAAAATAGAAAAGATTATCCAGTTGTGAGATATCTAACCTAGGTTAGTATGAATACCAAAATTGCACTACTAAGGTGCATTTTGAAATAGGTTATATGTTTTTCAGCTTATACACATCTAGATGTGTATAAGAGACAGTTTCAGCATCTCTCATTGTTTCACTACTACTTCGGCCACAACTACAATCTCATCCCGTCCAGCAAAAATAGAAAAGTTTGTCCATTTTCTCATATCTCACGAGTATGAAGTATGAACTCCAAATTGGAAGTTAATTACAATAATACACAAAATAAAGCAATTGCCCAATACTCTCTAACACACTGCAAAATACTAGTTGTTCACAATGCTTTTATTTGGTGCACTTCAAACTACTTGTTGGAAAAATTTTACCATGTGATGATACAGATGCACAAATTACCATACTGAAAGATCTTTCAGAAGCACAAATTACCGTACTGAAAGATCTTTCTCATATTTCAGGTAGATAAGAACTAGACTTCATCCTTTCACGTGTGCTTAAGCATTCACAGGTGTTTAAAGCACACATGAAGAAACTTGGTATTGCCTCAAACATTCAAGACAACTCCATATAAGCCACACAAATTGTCCAACTTCACCAGAAACTTCTACAGAACCAAAAAATAAAAACCATTTTCTCCTTGCTCAAAAGAACTTCAGCTCAACATGGAAAGAATTTCAACAATTAAGAAACCCATCAGCAATCACCACTTTTTTCACTTTACTTTCCACTTAAGGTAATATCGGCTACAACTATCCTTGATATAGGAGAATAATATGTGGTCATAAGTGGTGATATCTCCCATTGCAAAGGGAAGTAAAAGCACAACTGTATTCTAAGTTCAACATGAAATTTAGAAGTCCCAGATAGTAACAAAAAAGTTTCCGATCAACAGTGGAGAAGAGGATTTATTGAATGCGAAGATATACTGAGAGTTCAATCAGCAAAGTGAAAAGGTCACGAAGTTTATATAACCTCAGATACTTACCAAATCAGTTGTAGACGAGTCTAAGAATACCTGGAATTCAGGCACTTGATAACAAGTGCTGGCCCCTTTCAAATCAACCCCTCTCTCAGTTTCAGCCAAATGTTCTGCAGTACAAACAAATAAATGCAACCATAACTGCTAATTAGTGGTTGGAAAGGATGACTAGTATTTAAAGTTTGCACAAAAGATAAACACAAGAATCTTTGATTGACCTTCTCGAATGCTTCAGCTATAGCAACTTTTGCAGTAAATGAGTTTCAAAATCAAGGAGTACAAATAACTGATTGAACTCTCAGTATATCTTCGCATTCAAGCAACATGACTAAAAAGATGTATCATAAACGATCCAACTACTAGAAAGCAAGAAAACAGCAAAAACTTAACTAAGTATACGGCACCAATCATAAATATCAGTTGACGAGTAAAATAGCATGCATCTTTGAGACTTATAATTATGATTAATGCCGTATGTTGCTGAATCTTATAGATATACTGAGAGTTCAATCAGAAGAAATCTTGAAACTAACAACATATTCTAGGGTAGATATGAGAATTTGCATTCATATTCCATACTACAAAATGCTTTGGATTTTGAAGATCATCGATTCCACTATCAAAGTCCTCAATACTGGGATGGAACTGTTTCGATCCAGGATGAACAAGCTCCATGTTTCCCATTATTACATGACAAAAAACCATATGTCGTACACCATTTTCGTCAACATCACAATAATTTGCACTGTAAAAATAAAAAAAATAAAAAAAAACCACTGAAACCTCACTAGAAGTGCATCAAATGTGAGAAATATGATAACTGATTTAAGGAAAACAAGTGCTGTGGAAATAGAAAATCTGAAGGCATACAACACCAGCATGCTAGGTTATTTAGCCATTATTGCAAGGCCTAATTGCACCAAAAAATGAATACAATATCGTACAGACCAAGTACTCTTTTTAAGTTGTGATGGAAAGACTAATGAAAGATGAAGTTCTCAAAATAACACATGACCAAAATCTGTCATCAGATATCCACAATTCTCACATAAAGAGCCAAACAACCATGTCGAGTTAAGTATGCTACAAAGGAGTATAAAAGAGACGATGATCCCAAGAAAATAACAAATTCTTCAGAGAAACGAACTAAATATGTCATAGAAACGAAGTCAATGGCAACAAATGCTAAAATTTACAACATTTTAACTGAATTCTAAAAGACACATTTGAATTATACATATACAGCAAGTTTGGTGCAATAAATGGAGGGGGATATGAGCAGCAAGACTTGAGGATATATCACAGTCCACAAAATGCACGGAATTGCTTACCATTGGTATTATTGGAGTTGAATGGACTACTAAATGACTACCTCTTCTTGCACATCAACACTTCTAACCCAAATTTGTTGGAAACCAAATAAATATAAAAGAGAAAATTTTCTAATTTGAGACATCACCAACCACCACCTAATATCTATCACCCTTCTTTTACTTGAGTTCCACTTTTAGCTCCCCATCACACTGCGCTGCACTGCACTTTTAACCCAAACTAGACATATAGTTAAGAAAAAATAGATCGAAATCCGACTTCGTGATCAACATAAATCAAGAATAATGTTACTTTATATAAGAAGAAAAATTATACAAAAATTTCATACCAAATAATTAATGAAGCAAGATAGGATTAGTTTACGCAAAGACACCATTCTCCATTATTAGGGAATCAAAAGCAAGAAAGCCGAAGTCCAACCTCCATATCAACCATTATCATATTGGCAATGTGAAGTGATTGCTACAGAAAACAGTAAAAGAAGATTCAAACCTGATCTCACGTGCAGTTGGCTGGGATGAGATGAACTCCGAAGCCATAGACAGGCTTAAATTTGGACGGTGCTGAAAAGCCAAAACCATATTTCGTGATGCTAGAAGCTATTTCCTTAGAAGACGGAAGCCAGGCATATCTCACATTTGCATCCCCGCGACACCTTTTAGTGATCTCAACCTGTTTCTGAAAAAGCTCAGATCGAGCTTCCATGGAAAAACTTGAGCCATGACAGATTTCAACAATATTTGCATCATGCTGAGAATATATGCCCTTAAAGAAAATATCTTTCACGGTGTCAGAATCTAGATGCCCCAATCCAGAGTCAAATCCTACATCTATATTTCTCTCCATCTGTTGATAATCACAAAAATTATTGTCAACCTTCACATTGGCTTCCCTGATGCTACTGTCATCGGGTTCTGCATCATAACCTTTTCCTCCAAGTTTGTGATAAACTTGAATTCCTTTAAGAAGAGCATTTGACTCTCCACTGGACTCCTTCAAATTCCAAAGATCTGAAATATCAGATCCATTTATCGCAATCTCAAGTTGCAACTTGATATCACCAGACCTTTGAGGCTCTATGACTAGATGACCTTGATCTCTCTTATTATAAGAGCAGGCATGAAGTTCATCACAATCAACAAAAGTTTCAGGGAAAAAGCATTCTCCAGCTTCATCAATCCAGGCTATGGGTTGATGCAGGCCTGTCTTCAAGTCCAGTAGCAACATATGCAAGAAGTCTAAGACAATGTGTTTCTTATTAAACTGCACTTCAGTTATTGCCTTCTTCACTTGAAGATTTTTCTTAACCAATGTAAGAATGTTTTGGGGGAAATCAACCCATTCACCCATTTGGTAATACATCAAGCGCTGTGGCAGCCCAGTTCTCATAAAATTCACATGGCATCCTGGCAATGATTTTCTGCTGTCATAACTGCAACCATCAAGTTTTCTCCACTTGCCAAGTTGGTGGATTGGAGAACCAAAGATGGATCGTGATGGCAACACCATGCCGGTGGCTCCAGCTAAATATCTATCAAGATGGGCTGCCTGCTTCCTCTTCAGACCAAGAACAACAGACTGTCTGCTACCCAATACCTTTGCGAATTTTGTTTCCATTTCTACCCACAGGATCAATCCCTATCCACGGAGTTAAAGCCAAAAGTTCAAAGACAACTATAATATGCAATCCAGTCCTGATTATTTCTCAGAGGAAATGTGCCATTTATAATAGTCAACAAAAACCTGGATGACAATAGACAACTATATTAGATAGCTTTTGCAATTATTATTTCCTTATAGAAAGTTTTGTTATGATGCTATAACTTTCAGTAACAAGACACAGACATTATGCAGAAAGAGAAACAATCCATTACAACGATAACAAGTTTGAACAAAATCCAAGATGCAGGCAGATGGGGTCACATGAAGAATCTCGATTAAACTAAATGCACCGAGGCAAAAATGCTTAAGCTCAGCTAACAAGATGAAAAAATATTAATTTCTAGTTTCTTGGTGATAGACAGCGGCTGGTTGGCGAGCAAACCCCCGTGCTTTCATGACTATATATTCATTTCCGTTATAGTTTAACAACCTATATCAGCCTCAAAGAGGAAAAATATAATTTTTCTCTTTAAAGGGATATTTTCCCATCACGTCATTTCATACCCAAAATTAGGTTGTAATGTATTAACTCAGTTCACCCAAACTAAGACTATTGCATGGATCGGGATTATAAAATTTCCCATTTTTAAAATATTGTCCAATAGTCAAATATAGTTAAGCTCCTAAAAAGCCTGAAATGGGAAACGAATAAATGTTATTCTTAACAAGCAAATCTCTCCACTGGGACAACCAGTGCGATTTGATCCATATAATTATAACATGGGCTAAATGAATGCAAGCAACTGGGAGGCAATTTGTTTGTCAACAGACAGCTCTCAAATTCGGAATGTAAATTCAACAAATAGATGGCATCTAAGAATCATATTGACCATAAACGTCATGTTATCCTGAATGTCTTTGCAAGATCAACAAACTTGATGAGTATACTCATCAAACTAATTTCCTGTGATATACTCAAATCATTTGAATCCTAAGAATACAACTGTTTTACATTCTAATTAACAATGTATAACAATTTATACACAAAATCACTGTGCTAACAAAACAAGCACAAGTGTATAAGAAGTTACCTAATTTAGCAATCTTGTGCACTGCTATAAAAAATGCGTCAATCAAATTGTGATTAGCAAACTCAATCTGGCATCTATGCAGTGAAGTAAGAAAGGTAAAAACTTAGAAGAATTATAAGGTAGGCTTGAGAAAGAACTAACACCATCCCACCCAAGGCTTTCACGAAATGCCCCCAATCCCACTGCAAGATCTTAGTCAATAGTTGTGATCTTGAATATTACAAGGCATGTGGAGGATATTCCAAAGCTCAAAAGGTAAGCAAAAAGGAAGCCTTTCAATTCAAAATGACACTATAAATAACCTATTATATGCAGTGATAAGGGAGGAGAGGGAAATAAAATCCATATCTAAAGAACCTGATTCCTGCAAATCATTAACAATCAAATAAACCTAGAATTTAAATTCATCTTCATACATCCCACAGAAAATAAAAACAAACAAATTACTCGAGGAACTTTTATCTGTAGTCTGCGCCCAAACTTCATATTAATGAATCCTCAAAGATCACCAACCCTAGGCAAATGGTGACAATACTAGGAAACCACCATGACAAGCACATAGTTGCTTGACGAGCAAGCACAAGAACACTAGCAGAGGGTGCAAGTGAACCATTTTCCATGACTTCAAAGCATTAACTACCATGCAACAGGACAACCGATCATGCAAAGCACTTTCTTATGCAATAAATGGGTTTACTCCAATAGCACCGCGGTGTGAGTCTAGGCCCTTGTCTCCTTCTTTGAAAAGTTACACCAATTTTACGAGTTTAGTTGAACAAATACCCTATTATAGCACCAACTCGGTAACTTCTTCCACTTTATTTGACCCACTCTAAGACTATCTCTTAGGTAAGCAGTGTATAAAATTAAACATTTTCTGGACCACACCACACGGTTCGGGCTCAAATTAACCCAGTACGCAAACTGTTTGTTTTTCATAGTGATAATTCCAATTCCTACTCTAACCATAGTTACCAAATGGAGTTTTAATTGGGTAATCAGATGCAGAGCTAACAATTTTTGGCAATTGATCGATCATTCATCCTATTTCTTTTCTTCCACATTAATTGCAATATTGCATGCCATAAACAAGGGCTTCTCAAACAGAAGCTAGATAAAAACAACCATACATACCGTACAACAATTCCTAATTTTTTATAATCTAACTTCCGAAATAAACTCTCATAATATCACACAAAATTCCTTCACCAACATAATTTTAACTCAATTTACCACATATTTGAGAAAAATTATATAAACAAAAAAAATATATATATATATTAACCAAAAAAGTCCCTTCAGAGAAATTAAGTATGCGAAATCACCCAAAAAAAGGACGCGTAAATTAAATCCCAAAAATTTCACATACAACAAAATTATAACTGATCCCCAAGAAATTAAAAGAAAAACACAAATTTAACCCCAAATAAAAACAATCAGGACTGGAGATTTAAAAAAAAAAATTAATTAATTAACTTAAATCAATTTTAATTGTAAAGAGAGATATAGAATAAACCTTGATGATTTACTGAAAGGGAAGAAACGGAGAAGTCGGCGGATGGGGAATTTCTGAAGTTTCCTTCTTCTACTGCGACGTCGTCTCAGGGGAAGTGCCAAACCCTAAACTGGACCGAGAAGATTTTTCTCAACTGGGGCTGGGGGCGACTTTACTTTTTCTCTTTTCTTGTCAAATTGTGTAAAGAGACGAATGTACCCTTCAAGAAGGTAACCGTTGTTTTTGGAGCTTCAAGATGGAGATTGAAGTAATGCTGACGTGGGCTGTATGTAACGGTACTTCGTTATATTTAGGATAATTTGGTTTGGGCCTCCAAAGTAACTCAAATTCAAATTTAATTGAGTCCCTGAAAGTAAAAATTTTTAATTGAGAAATTTGAATGTCCCATCTGTGTCCTTTTGTTCGGTGACCGGATTTAATTAACAATTAAAAATACAAATTTTCTATTTTTTAATTTTTTATTTTGTATCCCAAATTATTACTGTCAAATAATCATATTCATTATTTTTTATTTAAACAATTATTTAAAATATTTTCCTATTGAAACAATCATTTCATTATTTCAAAATATCCACATTACTCCTAAATATCACCAAATGATGGCCAATAATTTGGTATGCAAACGAAGCCCAATAAATAAGCACTTAGAAGTGGGGCAACTATTAGTAAGAATAATGAAAGTAATTTTTTTCTTGGCCCATCACAACATAGTAATGACCGATGAGAAGTGAGGCTATATAATAAATACCCATGATGATTTTTCTTATAGTGATTAGACAAAATGACTAACTTTAAAGTTGAGGAATCATAAACATTCTCTCCAAGTAGAGTCTTACTTTTTGTTGATAGTCCCCCCTCGTGGGGGGGTTTAAAATATTTCAAACACTCATGACATATTTAGTACCCTTAATTTTATTTTTTCAAATCCTCAAACACATATTCAATCCATATCGTGCCTTCATTCCTTTATTTATACCTAGCATAGTAATAGAGGCAAAGTGACTTGCTCTCTTTACTTTGGTAAAAGTAGATCTAATTCCCTATTTTTCAAATATGATTTGTTAATTCTTATCATTGTTTAACTATCCTGTCTTTCATTGCATTGTATGTGTGCATTTTGTTTATTTTTTATCCCACTTGGAAACTTTGTATTTTCAAATTCATTTTCCAAGTGCTATAGAAATTTGTCTCTTTCATAACTTAGTAGTGAATTCCATCTAAAACTCCATGGCGGATGAACTGGCAAAGGTGTTGAGTGGGTATGTTAGGAAGAATTTCACTAGACTTGGGTGATATCCAAGAAGAGGTCATGGAATGCTCGCAAAAAATAATAATAACTTGATTGGAATAAAAGTTCCTCAAGAGGTTATGGGTTCAAAAACTATGAACTTTACGAGAATGAGGAACTTTGCTACCTAGATTTGGAACTACCCAAGGAAACTATAGGTTTTCGAAATTCGACTTAACTAATTCCAATTTATATTAAAATCTGATAAGGATTTGGAAAGACTAACAAACTGGAGGGCTTGGATCATTAACAGCCAAATTCTGGTTCTAGATAGGTAGAGGGGACATGGAGGATAACAAAGTAACTTTTAAAAAGGTCTACATGTGGATATAGGCATGGAATCTTTCTAGACAATAGTTGTCTAAATATGTCGGTGGAAAGATAGGCTCTATATTCTTAGATGTTAAGAAGATGTTAATCTCTCAGATTAGGGGGAAATAAAGGGAAACACATTAATCTCCAGGTACTTGTTGATTTGACTAAACATTTATTTTGAGGAACTGCTATTTCATTGAATGGAATACCAACATGGGTACACTTTAAATATGGAAAATGTCTATACTTTTGTTATAAATGTGATAGTTACAGTGGGTCAAGGCCTTTAGGCATTTGCTGAGCTTGAGTAAGGGTTAGGTAGACATGCAATTTTGGATTAGATGAGAGTTAACTGAGATAAACTCTCCCCAACAAAAAAGGTAGGACAAACCAAAAGAATGAGCACATAAACCAAAAGAGGGAGCACATGAGAAATGTGGATATCATAACCAAAGCCTCAGGAAGGAGGAGAAATGGGAAGGGATTCGGCATAGGTTATGATAAATATTATATGTGAAGGAGTACATTTGAGGAACATGTTGATTGAAGAGAGTAATAAGCAGGAGACATCAAAAACTCAGTGGCTTCAAATAGGAATATTCAACTCTTCCCTAGTTCCAATTAAAATAGATCAGCAAAATAATAACCAGCAGGAACTAGGTAGGGAAAAGAGTTGAGAGATTAATTTGTGGCCAATGCAAAAATTGGAGAGCTAGAAAAAGGATGGAACTCTTGCAGAATCAGATCCTAGATATTGATAACCTAATTAACATCCTAATTATTTCTAGCTATAACTGTGGAGGAGGACATGAGTGTAGACAGACAAAAGGAAAAGTTGAGATCCTTTATTAAAAATGGTGAGGAAATTACTGGAGTACCTATGGAGGTGGAAGCAATATATGATCTGATCTTAATTGCCTGATTATAGATTTAATATGGTTAACTTGAATTTTAAACAATAACTAAGATTTGATTGCTCAAAAAAAAATCTAAGTGCTTATACTCATTATGTTATTTGAGATACTTTATTTCCACATGTCTGTTAGGGCTTATGGTTGGATCAAAACAAGACTATTTTTTATCTATATAGTAGACCCAAAAATCAGATTTAATTTTTCGTGTCTTTTGCAATTGAATTCTATTTTATAGGACCTTATCGTCAAAGCCAACAAGCTAGGAAGGAGAAGTTTGTCAGTTGCCTACACTCTTCCCCCTATGGTAATCTCAACACTAATGAAGCCTTAGTAGGTAATCTAGACAAGGTAGTTTGGGAAGGTTTTGAGAAATTCAAATATGACTGAATCTTAGGTTTTTCCAAAAATATAGGTTATGTTTCTAATACTTTTGCTGAAGTATTGAGAATTTGAGATGACTTACAAATGGTTGAACATTACTCATTTAGTTAAAGAGGCTAACTATCAAATCATCATAAACATGGTCAAGCAAAAATTATGAGAATATCACCCTTTATTTCATATTCTCAATAATTATAGGGAATTAATAAAGAATTTTCAGGAAGTACAATTGAACTACATCTTCCATTGAACTGTGGATCATTTTGCTCAATATTACATAGTGCAATAATCTTCTTTTGTTTCCTTTGTGAATATTCTCCTTCTCTTAAACTATTATTTTGGAGAATGTAAAAGGGGTTAATTATTCCATAATAGTTTGTAATTAACTAGTATATGTATTTAATACTAATTTTGTTTCTTACCAACAAAAAAGTGATTCTTTGTTCCATATACATTGTCAGTTGATTCTTTTGAGTCAAAGTCTTGAGTTTCAAAACTTTGAGTTAACTTGTTTAATTTTCTAACTTATGCTAAAATTTTAAATTTTTTGTATGGTAATATTTGATATAAATTTTACTTTTGTTGAAAATCTCTATTTAAAGTCAATTAAAATCATGTGAATTATTCGTTATAAAATTGATTGGTTTGACTAAAAAAATCAACTCTGATAAAATAAATAGGATATAAAGAATATATACAGCCCATTAGCGAAGGGAGAAGAGGGTAGCCGCCCCCAAACTTTTATATAATTTATAACTAGCTCTATAAATTTCAAATTATATTTTTATAAATCCCACTCTTGCCCCCATTAAAATTTCATTAAAGTCTGAGTTTTGCTTTGAAATTTTTTCTTCTTAAATATAATTAAACAAGATCTATAATTTCCTATATATAAATAGTATGTAAAGAAAGACAATATTTCCAATTAGTTAAAGAATAAAGTTTTGATAAATATAATTAAATTTTAGGGAGATCTGCAGTTTTGGTCTCTAATCTATACAAAATTGTAGTCGCTTTAGCCCCGAACTATCAATTATACAACGAAATATGACAAATGACGGAAAAATCCAAATACCTAACTTTTTTGGTCCTGTGTGGTAGACATGGCCATTAAATCCAATAAATAAAATTTAATCTAAATTTTAACAAAGCTCATACAACTATGTGCAAAACTAGTCCCCAATTTTTATGGATTTTAACTAAACAGATCGCCATTTTAGGATGGTTTGTCATATTATAAATGATTTAATATGGGCTCATTCATGCTCCTCAGTAAAGTCGGGATAACCATTCTTGATCGTTGCCATATAACTAGATCATACACATCAAAAATCCACAGACATGGTTCCGCTTCAAATCCAAACATTCAAACAGTATTTGACCATACTGTTTCATCTTTTTACAATCTAAATTGTTACTTTTCGGCCACCAGCAAATCAACACAGCAATGACAAAACTGTAATCAAGAAAATTAGTTTTCTTTGCCTCTTTTTAAATCTTTCAATGAAAACTTCCTTCTCATTCATGCTTCTCAGTAAACTTGGGATAACCATAAGATCGTTGCCATATAACTGGATCATACCACTAAAAAATCCACATCCATGGTTCCGCTTCAAATCCAGACATTCAAATAGTATTTCTACATACTAAAACAATTGAAGATTTAGGGTTGGTTTAGGTTACCTACATTTTTATTGGAGGGGTTAGCCAAATAACTAGTTTAATAACTTCTAATTTGTCTTTTGGGTATTATTAATTGCTGAATTATATTAAGATAATGTTGTTTTACTGTCTAATATATGGAGGTATTTTTTAAGTCATTTATAATTTGGCAAACATCCCAGAATGGGGACTTGTTTGGTTAAAATTCATAAAGATTGAGGGTCAATTTCACATGGAACTGCATGAACTTTGTCAGTGCATGGATTAAATTTTTTTGGAGTTAATGGCCATATACATCACACATTGACCAAAACTATTAGGTATTTGGACTTTTCTGTCATTTGTCCTATTTCTGCACATAATTGATAGTTTAGGGACTAAAATCGTAATTTCGCATAGATTGGGGACCGATTTTGAGTACTATCCATAATTTAGGGACCAAAACTACAAATCTCCCTAAATTTTAAATCTCTCACAAACATGCTAAAAAAGTTACCATGAACAACAATATTTATATACTTGTATTATTATAAATGATGAAGTTTTCATTTTAGAATGAGTACATTTCTTATAATATTTTAGTTTTTATTAAAGAAGAGTATAAAGACACTTTAATTGTGATTAGTAACCATAGATAAATTGATATACCTATGTTATTGTAATTTATCAAAAAAATTAAAGAATTACTCTTGTGTGTTCGATAGTTTAATAAACTTTTAACTCTTTTAGGTGATGAAACAAATGAATCTTTGTATAATTAACAATTCACTTTTATTTATGTTACTTTTTAAAAATATATATATTTTTTAAAGTATTAGAAATTTTGCCAAATTCTCAAAATTTAATGTTGAAATTTGGTTTGACTAAAAGATTCAGTCATAATTAAAAACCTAAAATTCAGTCATTCTAATACACTGTATAGCTGTCTCTTATACACATCTAGATGTGTATAAGAGACAACACAAATTGACTTGTGTATATTTGTCTAAGTACACTTTTACATGGTATATAAATGTTTTGGAGAAAAATAAGTATAAAGAGATCGAACTCGTGTGCTATTTAGAACATTTGAAAATAAGTAAAAATTAACAAACTAAATTAACATTAAACTACTATAATTTTGCTCCTGTTATCTCAAATTTCTGGTTATGCCATTAATATATTCCAAAATTAAAAAAAAAAAAGAAGGAAAAACATGTATCTTCCTTATCCAATAATAACAAAGAAATATAATCCATGTTTAAGGAAGGACAAGTAACTCTTTTACTAGTTATTTTTTAATCGAAATTCTTTTGGAAGTTAAAAAATTGTGAATGGTTAGCTGAAATTGAAAATATTAATTGCTAATTTAGAAAAATTAACTAGAAATATTGTTTTCAAATTAATCTTATTAAGAATTATAAGTCTTGGCTATTATTCATTAGGTCTAACATAGCATAAGAAATTACGAGTCCTCATCATTTAAGCTCTTTGGTTTACTTTTCATTTTCCAGAAGTCACCTTTTCATGTAGAAGAAGTTTCCTTCAGTTTGTCGAGATACTTGCTTCTCAAAAATTTGAAGTCATAAATATTTTGGACTTGTTGAAAAAAAAAAAGTTTTGGGTCTTTTGGGCACACGTCATTTGATCAAGGTTTGTATTAAAAGAACGAAACTTACTTATATGAACATTGATCCTTAAGGGACGTTCGATAAAATTGAAAATTATAGTTTTGAATTTGAACACTATAAAATTTAAGGACAAAAATATCTATTTGTTGAATGAAAAAACATATGTCTGTTTGATAATCAATTGAACTTAAGCACTGAATCGAAGTATTTTACCCCATATTTTATACAGTTTAATGATAATATTATGTTTTATAATTTTCTATTAGGTAATGTTTTTACATATTATCTTTTAATACGAATAAATTATTTATTATTATAGAATGTATGTGTGTGAGATAGGTAGAGTATGCAAGTACGTATTTATGTGTGGGAGAGAAGGAAAAAATGTGCAAAAAGAGATATAGTGTGTTTGAGATGAGCAAAAATGTATGTGCTCACAAGGGAGAAATTATGTATGAATTATGTTAAGAAAAAATATTTTTGTGTATGTGTATAAGAAGGAAGTTCCATAAGTGTAAAAGTTCATAGAGTTTTTTTTTTTTTTTGATATCGCTTTAGATAGTTCTACCGTGCCTTCAAGGATTATATATATGAGAGTGCATGTGTATGAAAAAAAAAAAGAAGAGTGAATATTACTATACGAGTAAATAAATTTAGTAAATTAGGTGAAAAACTTTTCACTTCAAATTTTGTATATAAATTGAACAGTGATTAGTGTATTGAAATAAAACTATTATCAAATAGATTTAATATTTAAATACTTAATCGGGTTACTTAATATTAAAATACTTAATCGGGTTATCAAACACCTACAAGAGAAAAACAAGTTAGTTTGACATTAGTTAAAAATGCAAACTATTTCACCCAAAAAGGTAAGGTAAAAACAAAAAAGACATACATAAAGGGTCTGTTTGTTTCAATGTAAATTATTTTCTAGAAAGTATTTTACTAATTTTCCCTTGTTTGGTACTGCAAATATTCAAGAAAGTCTTTTCTTGATGAAAATCTTTTCTGTAGTTGATGTAGAACAACTTAACAAATTAAATACACTGACGTTATGTTCCAATCTCGTCACTCGTTGTTAACAAAAGTCTCAGTAAAGGAGACAAGTGTGTGAGAACGTCAATTATGTTACCAGACTGACTGGAACCTGCAAAACCATCGGCGAAACCACCAGATATTCTAACTCATTGGTGGCTCCTACTACTATTACCAGCGAACTTTCTCCTCTCACTGCTTTTCTTTCTCTTTCTTACTAATATATCCATCTCTCTCCCTCGGCTACTTCTCTTGCTATCTCACTTAAACAGACATCTTTTAATATATGGAAAAGCTCATATATAGAGCAGATAGAGACTTTTATGATAGATCTGTAATGGAGAAATTAAAGAGGATGGTGATAGTAAACAAAATATGAGAAAGGGGCAAAATAAGTGGGAGTGCATACGGTTATTATGGTGTTAATAAAGGAAGATAAGCGGTGATAAGAGCAAAATAGTGATAATTAAGAGGGTTGAAACTTAAGCGTATTCTTTAAATCAAGTGTGTAAAAAACTTTTAATAAGTTAACCAAATAGCCGAAAAGAAGAATATATATATACATATATATGATAAGAGACAATAAAATTTTCTGGGAAATTTTTTTCATGAGAATAAAATATTCTACATCCAACCAAATAGATCTTAAAATATCTGATTATTCTTAAACATCCTTTAGAAATATAACATTATTATTGATTAGAGAAATTTGATACAATCACATGATTCTGTTCCTTGTGCCATATTCAAACTAATTGACAAAATTTTCATTCTATTTTAATGAAGCCATACATTAACTAAAAGAAATTATTGCTAAAGAAAGCTGCGGGCTCATTCAAAACGTTAGTCGAGTATAATTTTTCAGTAAGCTAAAAACTACTACTATCTTTTGAAGTGTGCTTCACAAAGTGAAAAAGTCAATTCTTTGATGTGTTCTTGAAAACAAAGACATATATGTTCCAATTTTCGTTTCTTACAAGGAAGTGGCACATTAAAAAAAGAACAGTTCTTATCCCTTGAAATCGTTCTATCTTAATAGCTTTTGCTCTTTCGATGTTCATATTAAGTACTAAATGCAAATTCATTATGTCAGAAGAATGCATAATCACATTGATTATTAATAACAAAGAGATAAAAAAAAAATACTATGCTTGCAAGTATTTGACATTAGTAAAGGAAAACTAATATACTACTTGATATGCATACCCTTCAATTGCATTAAAAAAAAAAACTTGTACACAATTCATGCAAAGAACCAAAAACTAAATCCAAATAAACATGTATTTCGTCAACATAATCTGCTTTAAAACTTATTCATAAACAATGGCAGACCAAGCTCCAAAATGCTTCTGACTGAAAAAATGACAAACACAACAAAGTTAACAGACACGACTAACAAAAGTAAACTTACATGGATTAAAGAGTTAAAGACAAGGTGGCAATATTGGGGATATTTGACGCATTGTCAATAACTTAACATAATGATTTATTTAAACTGCTAAACAACTTCAAGATTGAGATGAGAAAGCTAATAATTAGCATTAGACATATTACATATAAAGTACCTCAATATTGTCCATCACTTAGCTTTTAAATTGCATGAAGAATTGGATTTATAAGCTGCAATGTTAACCAAAAAGAGTCAAGACTTCTTTAAAGTTTCCACCTACTATTAAGAAGGTAGATTTCAATAAAATTATACATGAATACTTGTGCAATTTATACTTTTTGTGTGTAATTTATACATGAATGCTCGATTCGCAAATAGAAACAACCTCCACAAGAGAATCCATAGTATCGGTAGAGACGCAAACATACCTTGCTCTGGAAACTAGTAATTGTAGACTTCAACAACTGATCACCCGCAATCAACCTCAACTTGATTATGAAGTTATCCCAATTGATTTTCTGTTACTATAATTAAACCCAAAAAATAACAAAAGTTATGGAAATGGTCAATTAGCATAGCCTGAACTGTGACGCCCCCAAAATGGGACAATGACATGCCGTACCTTGAGATCACCCCAAGCATACAAGGCACAGTATTTCAAGAGCAGTATACAAACCATAATACCTATCATTAGACCTCAAGATCAACCAAAACAAGACCACAAAGTATAGTCAACAGCCATATTCATAACAATCCACGATTACCAAATCACAATCATATACAAACAACAAACCACAATCCCACAACAGTCAGAAATTCAATCACAAGGTAAATCTAATAAGTCCATAGGCACACAGGCCTGAACACAAGAACAAACCTCACACTAAAATGGTAAGTAGGAAAACTCTAGCTCCAATAACTGGAATCTGAACTGTAACCCCCCCAGGTTAGTACTCGACTCAGGACCTGCTAACGTCTCATGTTGGTCATCGACTGCAAACAAAAGAGAAATCATAACGAAGTAAGCACATCGTGCTTAGTATATAACATTTAAACCCAATTATAGATAACATGTATACAATCAGTGCATAGAACAATATATGAGACATTATCAATATTTAAAATGCAAATGTCAATCAATGAGCTCATAGTTTGCAAAAGTTTTCCCAGTAGACCTAGCACTGGATCCAGGTCTACCTATAATCCGCCCGAGTAGACAAGGCATAACGGAGTGTCAATCACTTGTCTTCCCGATAGATTGGGTATAATATTTATGAAGCAGAGTACTCAGTATATCATTTCATTCACTCACTCATAGCCAAGTCCACTAAAGTGACCCATTGAGCCATTCACAGTAATCATTCATTAACACATAACACAATAATGAACAAATGGTTCATTATTAACACATAGCACAATAATGAACAAATGGTTCATTACATAACGAACATTTAATTTATAGACGTACTTACCTTATAAACATTAATCAAAATAAATATATTTACCTTAATATCAATTATTCTAGGATTACAATACCAATTATATACAGGGTATCGATAAAAAGGCGTAAACGTTACTTACCTCAGACGTATCCTAATTTTGACGGTCTAAAACTCTAATCCCGAATCACCTAAATCAGGAGAGTATTATACCATTAGGATAAAAATCGAGATAGGGAATCACTCTGATTTGGGCATCACCCAAATTCTCAAATTAGGTAATAATCGAACACAAACGAGTAAGGGTTGATTTAAATTTATGAAAATAAGATAAAAATCTAAGAATTAGGGTTCATAATTTCAAATATATCACTAGGTTAAGAATTGTCAAAACCCTAATTCAAATTTCACAAAAACAATAGTTAAAAAGTCATTTCAAACCATAAATCAAGTTCCAATAGCTCATAAACATATTTGGTAATAAAATCAATTAACAAAATAACAAATTAAACAAGTTAATTTCCGAGGAACTTGAAATTTAACATAAAAATCATACAAATCTTGAAGTAAAACTTACTTTTGAATCTTGGATTAAAGGTCTACGAGTATTTCTGGATCACCAATTTGGTTTGAAGGGAAAATTTCATAAACTAATTAAAGGATTTGAGAGTTGAGATAAGTAGCTTTGCAGGAGATGTTTTCTGTTCGGTTTGGAATAGGAAATGGGATATTCTAGAATTAGGGAATAAGACTGCTCGTTAACTGTCTCGTAAAGAAGTCTTGTATTATTTTTAAAGTTTTCACTTTAGTCCTTGAAGTTTTATAAAACTATACTTTTACCCAAAATTTTTAGAAAATATTTAAAAAAGGTTTACTTTTATTTAACATATGAGGAGCATGTAAAATGAGTATTTTTAAGGATAAGATCAAGTATGAAAATATGTGAAATGATCAGAAAAGTCATGTATTACAATCTCCCCTTCTTAAGAAAAGTTTCGACCTTGAAACTTAACGTACCTAGAGACAAACAAGTAAGGGTACTTGTTTCGCATGTCAGTCTCCGATTCCCATTTCGCTTCCCTTTCTACATGTGTAGACCACTGGACTTTAACAAATGGGATAGACCGATGTCGAAGGACTTGTTCTTTGGTATCAATAATGTGAATTGGTACCTTTTCATAAACCAATTCTTCCTTACCACTGAGAGGTTGATACTCGATTACGCGGCATGGATCGGATATGTATTTTCGAAACTATGAAACATGAAATATATGAATTGTGCATTCGAGCCAACTCTTAGGTAAAACCAACTGATATGCCAGGTTTCTAACTCTTTTTAGTATCTCGAAGAGTCCCACAAATATTGGACTCAATTTTCCACTCTTTTCAAATCTCATAACCCCTATAATCGGTGAAACTCTTAAATATACCTTGTCTCCAACTTGAAACTCCAATGGTCTTCTTTTCATAACTGCCCAACTCTTCTGTCTATCTTGAGCTGTCTTGAGTTTGTCTCAAATAACGGCAACCTTGTTTGCTGTAATTTGAATCAACTCTGGCCCTGTTAATTTTCTTTCCCCGACTTCATCTCAATATAAAGGTGACCGACATTTTCTTCCATACAGAACTTCATAAGGAGCCATGCCGATGCTGCTGTGGTAACTATTATTGTAGAAAAATTCTATCAACATCAAATGTTCATCCCAATTATCCTTAAAATCAATGGCACAAGCCCTTAACATATCTTCTAAACTCTGTATTGTCCGTTCTGATTGTCCATCTATGATTCTGGGAATGAAATGCAGAACTCAAAACTATCTCTGTACCCATGGCTTGTTGATAGGCTATCCAAAACCTAGAAGTGAACCGTGGATCCCGATATGAAATAATACTAATAGGTACACCATGTAGCTTCACAATATTATCCATATAGATCCGTACTAACCTGTCCATAGGAGTAGAAATCTTCAAGGGCAAGAAATGAGCATATTTGGTTAACCTGTTTACAATAACCCAAATGCAATCATGTCCCAATCTAGTCCTGGATAACCCTCTAACGAAATCCACCGTGATGTGCTTCCATTTCCACTATGGAATAGGCAACAGACTCAATAAACCAATGGGCTTCTGGTGCTCGGCTATTACCTATTGACAAACCAAACACTTGGATACAAATTCAGCAATTTCTCTTTTCATGTTGTTCCACCAAAAATATTGTTTCAAATCTTTGTACATTTTAGTGCTGCCAGGATGAATAGAAAATCTAGAACTGTGAGCTTCAGCCATGACCTGACTTTCTTCAAGTTTTCATTTGTAGGTACACAAAACCGTCTTTGCAACCAAACAACGCCATTATCAACCCGAAATTCTCCTGGATCTCCACTTTTCACCCTTGATCTTCAATAATTTTGGATCTATAATTTGAGATTGTTTAATCCTATCTATCAAAGTTGGTCGTACCACAAGTGCTGCTAAAATATTAACTGTGGACTCCACAATATCTAATTTTAATTCCTCTATTTGCCTTATCAACATATTAGCTGTGACCTCTGAAGATTTCCTACACAGTGCATCTGCTACCCTATTAGCTTTTCCTGGATGATAACTGATCTTTAAGTCATAGTCTTTGAGTAGTTCTAACTATCTGTGCTGTCTCATATTAAGTTCATTCTGTGTGAACAAGTATTTGAGACTTTGATGATCTGTAAATACTTCACACTGCTCCCCGTAAAGATAGTGTTTCCAAATCTTCAGAGCAAATACAATGGCAGCTAATTCAATATCATGAGTAGGGTAGTTTGTGTTCATAAAGTTTCAACTGTCGCGAGGCATAGGCAATAACCCTACTATTCTGCATCAATACACAACCCAAACCATTCTTTGAAGCATCACTGTAGATCACATACCCTCTAATCGCGGATGGCAAGGTTAACACTGGTACTGATATCAATCTCTTCTTCAACTCCTAGATGTGTATAGCCTCACAATCTGCATCCCACACAAACTTGCTCTTCTTCTGGATAAGTCTGATCAATGGCACAGCTATCAAGGAAAATCCTTCTACAAATTTTCGGTAGTAACCTATCAAACCTAAGAAACTTTGAGCCTCTGTCACATTTGTCGGTCTGGGCCAATCAACAATTGCCTCAATCTTCTTAGGATCCACTGATACTCCAGTCTCTGAGATGATATGGCCAAGAAATGTTACACTCTTCAGCCAAAATTCACATTTACTGAACTTTGCATACAATTTCTGCTCCCTTAACTTCTGTAAGGCCAGTCTGAGATGGATTTTGTGCTCCTCTGATTGAATATGAGTAAACCGAGATATCATCAATGAATACTATCAAAAACCTGTCTAAATAGGGTTGGAATACTCTATTCATCAGGTCCATGAAAGCTGCAGGTGCATTAGTCAATCTAAAAGGCATCACCAAGAACTCATAATGGTCGTACCTAGTTTGAAAAGCACTCTTTCTTACATCACATCTGACTTGATCCTTAACTGATGATACCCGGACCTCAGATCTATCTTGAAAAATACCTTGGCACCTTTCAATTGATAAAACAAATCATCGATCCTTGGCAAGGGATATTTATTCTTGATTGTGACTTTGTTCAATTCCCGGTAGTCAATACACAATCTAAGGCTGCCATCTTTCTTCTTTACGAACAATACTGGAGCTCCCCAAGGAGATATACTGGGTCTGATGAATTTCTTATCTAATAACTCTTGTAATTGCGTCTTCAATTCCTTAAGCTCTGTTGGGGCCATTCTGTAAGGAGTCTTAGAGATTCGGGCAGTTTCTGGTGGTAGATTACCATTTCAACTTTATTTCCTACTCTGGTGACAAGCCCGGCAAATCCTCTGGAAAGACATCTGAAAATTCTCGGACCACTGGAATGTCTTCTAGTTTAGCACATTCTTTTTCTCTATTGATCACGTAAACCAAGAATGCTTCACAACCTTTCCTCAATGCCCTCTGTGCTTGTAATGCTGACAGTAATGGTATAGGTTGTCTGTTTGGTTTCTTGATACCACCTTGATACACAATTTCCTCTTTTTCTGGAAAACAAAACCTGACTTTCTTCTCCCTACAATCTAAGTAAACATAATTGTGAGACAACCAATCCATACCCAATATTTTATCAAAATCAGACATATTAAGTTGGACTAAATTATCATGGAACTCATAATCACCCAATGATACCTTACAACTAGGATATACCCATCTAGATTCAAGAATCCTATCTGCCATGTACCCACTCTATAAGAGGTATCAAGCCAATCAGGTTTAATATTCAACTTTCTACCGAGTCTTCTAGAAATGAAGGAATGCATAACACCACTATCAAATAGAGCAGTCGCTGACACATTATTAGTTAATATCATACCTGTCACAACTTGGCCCGATCCATCTGCTTCTTGCTGGGTCAAAGCATAAACTCAGGCTGTAGCTGATCCTGTGCCACTACCACTCCTCCCTTGTGGCATCTGCCGCTGTGATGGTCCTGGCTGGCAGTATGGCAGTTTTTGATCCTATGCTCAAAACTGTCACAGGCTAAGCATCTCCGAACCTCCACCTGCACTCTTTCACATGATAGCGATGACAGTAACTACAATCTGAAATACAAGGTCGTGTAGGAAGTGGAGTTGGTGCTAATACTGTCCCTTCCCTCTTGTCAATAACCCGAGAGGGTCCAGCGATAGCTAAGGGTGGTTGCGGTTTCACCTGTGGTGGCTGGGGCCTGAAACCACGAAATTGTGAAAATGGTGGCTGCGGTGGTTGTACACTGCGGACTGGAGGTACTGCAGTCTATAAATTGGTCTCCGCGGAGGAACATGTGGACTACTCGATCATCCCTCTCTTCCGCTGCCTGTCGTCTCAGGCATATATCTACACGGACACTAGTATCACTCAACTTTTTGAATGTATCTGTGTCTATAGATGCTATTCTATCCCAGATATCTTTCAGCAAACCCCTTCTGAAATGATCACATTTTTCCACCTTATCACCCATGACCCCCAGTGTAAATATCCCCAATGCATGAAATCTGTGTGAATATTCCACTACTGACATTCCTAGAGTTTGTCTAAATGAATTAAATTCGTCACTCTGCTCAAGAAATGGCTCCCTAAAAGCCACCCATGAAATCTATCCTGTAGGGGAAGTACAGGTCTTACCCCTTTCCACCATCTTGCTGCATCTCTAACCAAATACGGCTTGACTATCGGGACCCTATACTCATTAGGCACATCAATAATTCTAAATTTTCTTCAATTTGGCCCAGCCATTCTTCTACTTCGTCCGGATCGTGTCTACCCTCAAAAGTAGAAATATTGATACCGTGATTGCCCGGTTTGAATAGTAGTCAACATCCTTAGCCTCTGGTTGTGGTGGTGGATTAGGTACAGAAATCACAGGACTAGTATGAAAGGTTGCATGCACAGCTCGCCCTACAATCGCTGGAATTATGGAATAATCTACCACAGGCACAAGTGTTTGTGACAGTTGAGACTGTTTTAATTGCTGTAGCTGTTGAGTCTATGACTCAGTCTGAATCTGTCTTCTTACCCCTTGATCTGTCCCGACAGATTCCTCAACTTGTACCTGGCTGGTCCCCGTTCCTACCTAGGTGTCCCGTCCTGAGATATAAGAGACCTGTTTCTGTCTATTTAATTCGGATTCCATTGCCTGCACATTTCATATAGGGTAAGTATCACAGTCAATTCTTATTTAGACATTAACCATGAAATAGCACACTTACACACTTCAATCACTCCCCATCTAAGTATTACGAACAAGGAATGGCAGTAACTCCTAGTTTAGATTGGCCAGTCCCAAACCCTGAGTTACTTACAAGTCCATAGAGTATACTGCATTCATAATAATAATAGTTTAACTTAATACTAGACACATGATTGAATAACTTAGGCTCTGATAACACTCAATATCACGCCTTCAAAATGGGACAATGACATACCGCACCTCGGGATTATCCCAAACACACAAGGCACAGTACAAGAGCAATATACAAATCATAATACCTGTCATTAGACCTCAAAATCAACCAAAACAATACCACAAAGTATATTCAACAGCCATATTCATAACAATCCACGATGACCAAATCACAGTCATATACAAATAACAAACCACAATTCCACAACAGTCAGAAATTCAATCAGAAGGTAAATCTAACAAGTCCATAGGCACATAGGCCTGAACACAAGAACAAACCTCACACTAAAATGGTAAGTAGGAAAACTCTAGCTCCAATAATTGGGATCCAAACTGTAACCCCCTCCCAGGTCAGTACTCGACTCATGACTTGCAAACGTTTCCTGTTGGTCCTCGACTGCAAACAAAAGAGAAATACATAATGGAGTAAGCACATCATGCTTAGTAAATAACATTTAAACCAATTATAGATAACATGTATACAATCAGTGTAAGGAACAATAAATGAGACATTGTCAATATTTAAAATGCAAATGTCAATCAATGAGCTCATGGTTGACAAAAGTCTTCCCAGCATTGGATCCAAGTTTACCTATTATCCGTCCGAGTGGTCTCTTAGGCATAACGGCGTGTCTATCACTTGTCTTCCCGATAGATTGGGTATAACATTTACGAAGCAGAGTACTCAATAAATTATTTCATTTACTCACTCATAGCCAAATCCACTAAAGTAACCCATGGAGCCCTTCACAGTAATCATTCATTAACACAGCACAATAATGAACAAATGGTTCATTACATAACGAACATATAATTTATAAACTTACTTACCTTATAAACATTAATCAAAATAAATATACTTACCTTAATATCAATTATTCTAGGATTACAATACCAATCATATACAGGGTATCGATAAAAAGGCACGTAAACGTTACTTACCTCAAAAATTGATTTCGTAGACGTATCCTAATTTCGACGGTCTAAAACTCTAATTCCGAATCACCTAAATCAGGAGAGTATTATACCAATCGGATAAAAATTGAGATAGGGATTCACTTTTGGGCATCACCCAAATTCTCAAATTAGGTAATAATCGAACACAAACGAGTAAGGGTTGACTTAAATTTATGAAAATAAGATAAAAATCTAAGAATTATGGTTCATAATTTCAAATATATCACTAGGTTAAGAATTGTCAAAACCCTAATTCAAATTTCACAAAAACAATAATTAAAAAGTTATTTCAAACCATAAATCAAGTCCCAATAACTCATAAATATATTTGGTAATAAAATTAATTCACAAAATAACAAAATTAAACAAGTTAATTTCTGAGGAACTTCAAATTTAATATAAAAATCATACAAATCTTGAAGTAAAACTTACATTTGAAGTTGGATTAAAGGTCTACGAATACATCTGGATCACTGCCAATTTGATTTGAAGGGAAAATTTCATAAACTAATTAAAGGATTTAGTTTTGAAGATAAGTATCTTTGCAGGAGATGTATCTCTGTTCGGTTTGGAGTAGGAACACATCTATTCTAGAATAGGGAATAAGACTTCGTAAAGAAGTCTTGTATTATTTTTAAAATTTTCACTTTAGTCCTTCAAGTTTTATAAAATTATACTTTTACCCAAAAATTTTAAAAAATATTTAAAAAGGGTAAAACGATTATTTAATATTTGAAAGGGATATTAATGAGTATTTAAAAGGATAAGATTAAGTACGAAAATATGTGAAATGATCAAAAAAGTCGGGTATTACATGAACAATTCATAATATGTGTGCACCAAATTCATATCTTTAAGGGACATTTTATCTGATATACATTCAAATAAGTATAATTTAACACATTTGGGCATTTAGGAGCCTTGGAGGTGCTCAATCCAATGACAGCAACTTCTTCCTGAGAATTCCTACGGGTGAACATTCTTTCCCTAATTCATAATATGGGAGTTGTTAAATTATAAACGTCAAAATTGACTGGCGATAACACATCAAATGATGCAAAGATCCAGTGTGAAACATAAGATTAATAAGAGTTTTACATCTAAAGAATTTCAAAACCATATGATGGCTATTGAAGTTGACAAGAACACAACTGTCGAAAGAATCTTTGTAACTAAATCTAGAAAGTTGGTCAATGTCGTCATCATATTTCTTCTAAGGTTCACAATTCAAGTAAAACCCAGAAAAAGTTACGGACCTACATGTTATGCCACCAAAAGACAAACCCTTGATAAATTAATTGTCATAAGCCAAAATAGTGTGCTATCTAGAACAATTCTAAAACAGTATAATTTTCATAGATCACCGTTCAAATTTTTGTAGTTCCGGACTTGTGTGAATTCACATGTAGGTAGATAAATTTTAATAGTCAGAACATATTTATGAAAATAGAAAAGACCAATCTGTGTTTGACCTCATATTTTTTCTAGCTCCTATTATTCATATTTGTCTATCTCTATTTAGCCTAAGCTATATAAACACAATGCAATATTAATTCTGCCAAAATTTGCACTCTAGTAAAGCCTATCAAACCACGTAGAATCGTTTGAATGTCCAGGCCATTTGCATAACCACTATTGAATCAAGTCTAAACTTAGCTCTTGGACTAGAAAGCATAAATCAAGCCCTCTAGAGTGTCCTGGGTGTATGAATATGTGCCAACATAATTCACTTGTTGCTTCTTAATTGTATTAAAGAAATAGAGTAGCTTTTTTACCATTCCCAACAAGTTTTAGCTATTCACTAAACAATTTTAGCAAACAAAACAAACAATTGAGATGTTCTCTTCTTTATTTTCCGAAATAGTAAGTTAGGGGAAGCACATATTGGTTGAACTGAAGATTGATCACGTTGCAACTAACCTTGAGGCTCCTAACTTGCAACTCTAGATAAATCAAGTTTGTCCTCTTTCCCAACATCAACTCCTGCATTAATACCAAAAAAGTTTCAATTCTAATGCTTAAGATAACTATATATAATGGTGAATAATTTCTAAAGAAACATATATATGTTCATAGTTTTTTAACTTCCACAAAATTCTGAACAGGACCTTATACTTACAACAATACAATCCTAGATGCATGATATTTCTCTTCAAAAAGGTCATAGGAGCCTACTCAAGGTATAAATAAATACCATATTTAGGTTCACTTCATAAATGCACAAATTATCGACAGGCTCAATTCAGAAAATTAGAGAAAAGTATGAAGACCTAGACCAATACTGTTGTACAAGTATTCTCAAACAAGCCTTTGTAAAATCCATTTGTCGAGATAGAGGAAAACAACTTCCTAAATAAATACCATATTTAGGTTCACTTCATACATACACAAATTATCGACAGGCTCAATTCAGAAAATTAGAGAAAAGTATGAAGACCTTGTCCAATACTGTTGTACAAGTATTCTCAAACAAGCCTTTGTAAAATCTCATTTGTTGAGATAGACAAGGAAAACAACTTCCTTCCCACATTTTTGGGTGGTTGAAATCAAGAATCTATAAATGCTTTTGGATGAAACCACTGGTTAAGGACCATTTGCGTGCAAAATAAAAAAGTTCAAGGACCAAAAGTGTAAAAAAATTTAGGGACCATCTATGTTTTAGTAAAAAAGTCTAGGGACTATTTCTGCTATTTTTCCTAAATTTTTGGAGCAAGTACTAGTAACACGAACACCTAGGGTATTCATGGATTGGGTAACCGATTAATTGGCTGTTCAACCTAACTCGGTCATATTGGATAAATGCCAAGGTTTGGAATGGGTTGGGGTGGCCGAAATGGGTGAGTTGAAAGTTTATCACTATGTGAATAGAACTTTAGGCGCCAAATTGGTGTGAAAATTGAAAACACTGAAATTAGGAAGGTGAATGGGAAAAAAAGAGAATTCAATTTGCATATGCTCCGATATCCAATCCATATGCATAGAATACCCACTTTTAGCGGGTCGATTAATATCCGGGTCGAACCAATTTATTTATGACAGTTTTTAGTTTTATGACATTTTTTTAATTTATTTATGATATTTTACAAAATAAAAAATAGGCCTACTAATTACATAAATATCCTTGTAAATGAGATAGAAAGGAGAAAAAAAACCATAAGTTACATAATTAATCCTATTTATGGATTGGGTCAAGTATGACATGTCACAAATTTATGACCCACCAAAATTAATACTTGCCTACCCAACCTTACGATAATAACCGATTCAATCCGTTTGGATATGTTTTTTTATTGTTTATTTATAATAATTATTTAGTCAACGAAAAACTCCATTTGTTTATTCGATCATTATCTTATCATTATTTACATTATTCATTGTTTCTATTATTTAATTTCAAAAATAACACCAATTCATTATTTATACTATATATCATTTGTCTCATTCATTTTCCCTCTTATACAATCTATTAGTTGCAGCTATTCATGTATTTTTCGTATTCATAATATGTAATTAATTAATTTACTCATACACATTTATTTTACATATTATTTTTACTATTCATCCATGATGTAGCTATTCATTATCAATTTATGTGCGACCTAAAATTTCGTACGGGAAGCATTTTAATGTGCAATCGAAATAAATTCACATGAATGCTTTCTTACCAAACCGTTCATAAAAGAGCTCCGAATTTGCAATTTGCACATGGGACAGACCAAATTGGATATGTAGTCAATGTTTCCTCGAAAATCATATTGAGGGCAAAATTTGGATTAAAAAATCTTCATGTTCGAACGTCCAAACTTTATGAAAGTAATAACGAACTTTGTAGCCGAATTTCCTTCCATCAACCACCTGCTACCACTACCATCAAAACCACATCCACCCTCCATCCCTTTTCCCACTAGTCAATTTACACTCCTCATCCCATCACCCTACCCTTTCTTCTAGGCCCCCATCCTATCCCGCCACCTCACCCTGTACCCCAACACCTGATTTGCCACCCACCTATCTTGCTTCCTACAACCCCTTCCCCAACCTAGACAGATATGAACCCTCTTGATCCACTTCCCACCATCATCTCTACTACAATCCAGCCATCCTAGCTCTCCCTACCTACCTGATTTACTTCCACCATGCCACAACCTCAACCTCCCTTCCCTACCCTGATCTTTTTCTCTAAGCCTAAACCCACATTTCCTAGCCCCCTTCTACCCTATCTCGCTGCCCACCTCCATCCCTCTACCACCATCCAACTATCCCATACAATTTTTTTCAATCTATTATTTTGTTGGTTTTTTTTTTTTTTTTTTGTATAATTCTCTTATTGTTTTTCTCGTTTTATTCAATATTTTCATTTTTATTATGACTTTTTCCCTTTTTATTTCATTTAAAAAATATATATATATTTTTTTATTTTCTTACTTTTCTTCTTATTTTTCTATTTTTCTTAATTTTATTCTTATTCTTTTCTGCTTTTTCCTTTTTTTCCCATTCCATCTATAATGACCAAATTAATAGTTTCGTTAATTAGGAATTATTTTTTCATCCATTGAACACTTAAACCAAAAGTATAAGGGAGTAATTTTAGATTTTTAAACTACAAGAGTGTATGTGACAAATAGATAAACCAGAGGGGTGTAAATGTAATTTACTTTTCTAATTGTGTTTATCAGACTACCTATTCGAAACGATTATTGTGTTTTTGTCGGAATAATAAACCGTATTCAAATCATTATTCAATTTTTGTCAGAATAATTTTTCATATTTAATTGTATAATTTTGTTTTTACCAAAATACTATTCAGTATCCAAACACTTACTTTCTTACTTAATTGGTCATAATAATTTGACAAAATAAGTAATCTTTTTTGATTGGATAGGAGTTTCAAATTTCTTGTATATTCAAAAGGAGGCTTATTTTTACTGGTGAAAATGGACCTAGTGAGCATGTTGTTCGGGACTGCTGATTGAAATGTTAAACTCCTAGTCCTAGCATTCTAGCAACACCTAGGAAGTTCATGATGGAATACCAAATCTAACTTTAATATCATGACAACCAACGTTATCATAACCCGGATCCTTCATATTTAATCATCAAGAATATAAATTAAATAGTAGAAGCGGAAACATACCTGAATCCATAAGAATTAATGTGATTCTTGAATATCTGGATGTGGTTCTTGAGCCTACGGATTTGATTTTTGAATATTGTGGTTATTGATCTTCCAAATTACTATGTATGTATTTTAGAGAATAGGGTTCTCACTTTTCTGATGATGGAATGTCAAGAAAAGTAACACAACATAGAATTTGAGAACCATAACCCCTATATATATAGATATACTTTCCTTATTCCCCTAGGTTTTTCCCATCATAAAACAGGAAATAAGATTTTAGGGTATCTACACATAAAAGCTCATACTAATTAGATGACTTAGGCCCATTTATCTTAAACTATAATAGATCACTTTATATTTGGTCAATTAATTATGATAGCATATATTACACCATTAATATGTATGTGAATGTCCAAAATCCAACAGTTCTCCCACTTGGACTACATATATATTATTGTATAAAACCTTATGACTTCAAAACCTTTAGCCACCATGACCATAGTCATCCCCGAACAATCTCATCCATTAATCATGTCAATATAGGATCAAGACGATTTTTATTACATTAATCATAACAAAATCCATTCTCGGTCACATACATTAACATAACCAAATGACATAGATTAAGTATGGATGTGTAGTATGGAAATTACATGTAATGTGATTTTAAACATGTCTATTTTCAACTGGTCTAATTTTATTCTTTTTGGAGATCAAATTGAAAATGATGTCAGAGTAAAACATAAACTGAACACTTTATTTCTAAAACTGAATTCTTTATTTCTGCAGAAAATATTCATAAACATAATATGTGTCTTGAAAGATAAAAGTATATAAATTGAATACATAACACCCATATGAGTAGTGTGCTCTTGAAAGACCTTAGGTGGTAATCCTTTAGTAAGCGGATCCGCAATCATGGAGTTCGTGCTAATATACTCTATAGACACCTGATAGACTCTAAACTCTTTCTTTAACACATAGGAACTTGATGCCTATGTGTTTAGATTTCGTTGAGCTCTTATTATTGTTAGAATATAATACTTCTGATTTATTGTTACAAAATAACTTAAGTGATCTTTCAATATCATCTACAATTCGCAGCCCTGTGACAAAATTTCGCAACCATATTCCATTATTGGATGCCTCATAACATGCTATAAATTCAGTTGCCATGGTGGAAGGAGCTATGAGTGTTTGTTTAACACTTTTTTAAGAGATAGCTCCACTAGCAAGCAAATAAATATAGCCCTAAGTGAATTTATGACTATCTTGACATCCAGCAAAATCAGAGTCGAAATACCCAATGATCTCTAATTTATTTTATCTCCCATATGTGAGCATGTAATGTTTTATTCTCTGAAAATATGCATGACTCTTTTGGCTGCTATCCAATGAACCATACCCAGATTACTTAAATATCTGCATAACATCCTAAACAATATACGCAATATCTGGACGCGTACAAATTTGAGCATACATTACTGCTGAAGCATATGGAATCTTTTGCATTTTCTTATTTTCAAAATCATTGTTAGCGCACTGAGCGAGGCAGAATTTGTCTCCCTTAGCAACAGAGGTATCTCCTGATTTGCTATCTTGCATGCCAAATCTCTTAAATACCTTCTCGATATAGTTCTTTTGTAATAATCCAAGGATACCCCGAGAGCGATCTCGATGTATTCGAATCCCTAATACTAAAGAGGCATCCCCAAGATCTTTCATCTCAAATTACTGTGATAGAAATCTTTTAGTTTCGTGCAATAAGCCTATATCATTACTGGCAAGCAGTATGTCATCGACATATAAAACCAGAAAAAATGTACTTACTCCCGCTAAATTTGTGGTATATACAATCATCAACCAAATTCATCTCAAAACCAAATGAGATGATAATTTGATGAAATTTGTAATACCATTGATGAGATGCTTGTTTGTTAAGCCCATAGATGGATTTCTTTAATTTACAGACCATATTCTTTGCATCTTTGAATACAAAGTTTTTCAGTTGTACCATATAAATGGTCTCATCAATGTCACCATTGAGAAACACAAATTTTACATCCATCTGATGTAACTCAAAGTCAAAATGTTCCACTAAAGCTATTATTATCCTAAAAGAGTCTTTCGGTGATACTGGAGAGAAAGTCTCTTTATAATCAATGCCTTCCTTTTGAGTAAAACGTTTTGCGATAAGTCGTGCCTTATATCTCTCCACATTATCCTTTGAATTCCTTTTGGTTTTAAATATCCATTTTTAACCAATAGGTTCTTATGAATCGGGATGTGTGACGAGTTCCCAAACGTCGTTGTCTTTCATGAATTTAATTTCTTCATTCATAGCATCAATCCATTTGTGAGAATTAGCACTATGCATGGCTTGATGAAAGTTGATTGGATCATCTTCCACCAATCCAATGTCATCCTCATGTTCTTGAAAAAATGTACGATGTAATCATCCGAAACCGCACTTCTCCGTTCTCTATTGGATCTCCATAATGGCATTTGTTCTTGAAATTGTTGTGTTTGTTCGTATTGTTCTTGACGGGGAAGACATCAAGATGTGTATGTGGTACTGGTACTGGTATTGCTTCTTGAACAATACATGAATAGAAAGTTAATCATTGTCAATAACAATCTGTCTCTTATAATAAATTCCTCTTCAAAGACAAAGTCTCTAAGTTTATCTCCCCCCAAACTCAATATTCTCAAAGAACTAGGCATTTCCAGTTTCAAAGAAGGATTTGGGTGTGGGATCATAAAATTTGTATCCCTGAGATCGTTCAGAGTAACCAACAAAATAGATGCTGACCGTTTTCGAGTCCAATTTCTTTTCATTTGGCCTATAAGGCCTTGCCTCTAGTGGACAACCCCAAATATGGTAATATTTTATACTACGCTTTTACCAATCCATAGTTCATAAGGGATTTTGGTCGTTGTCTTAGTTGGAACTCTACTAAGGATATAAGCTGCAGTCTTTAATGTCTCTCCCCAGAGTGAATCCAGTAAAGTTGTATGACTAATCATACTTTTCACCATATCCTTTAAAGTTTTGTTTCGTCTCCCAGTAACACCATTCATGCTAGGAGATCCCAGCATGGTGTACTGTGGGACGATTTCACACTCCTCTAGGAATTTAGCAAAAGGTTCCGGACGTTATTCACCTGATCCGTCATATCTGCCATAGTATTCACCATCACGGTCAGATCTGACAGCCTTAATTCTTTTACCAAGTTGGTTTTCAACTTCGGCTTTAAAAGCCTTGAACATGTCCAATGACTTAAACTTCTCATCAATTAGATAAAGGTAGTCATAACGAGAAAAATTGTCTATAAATGTAATACAGTATTGTTGATCATTCCAAGAAGCCGTAGGGAATGGCCCGCAAATGTCCATATGTATTACTTCTAAAACGTTCGAAGATCTATTGGCACCTAATCTCTTTATATTTGTTTGTTTCCCCTGCGTCTAATACATTCAACGCAAATTTGAAGGTCTGACAAATTAAGGGGATCAAGAATTTCATCTGACACAAGTATTTCAATTCTTGTCTAGATGTATGACCTAAACGCTTATGCTATAGTGAAATAGAATTCTCATTGATTAATTTGCGTTTAGTACTACGTGAACTTATATGCAAGGTTTCATTATATGAAACAATAGTTACGATTAAATAAAGGTTATCATAAGAAGACAAAAACCTAGTATCAATAATATTTGAATTCAGAAAAAGACTAAACTGACTATTTTTAAATGAACAAAACCGAATTTGTCCAAAACAGAAATAAAAACCAAATTCTGTCTAAAAGATGGTACAATATATGTCTTTTTCAAATCCAAATAATAACCAACTTTTAATAATAATCTAAAAGTCCCTATTGCTTCAACTTTAACTGGTTTGCCATCACCTACATAAATGAATTTTTCAGCGTCATTCTATCCACCAAGTGTATTTAGGTACTGAAGCTAAATTAAAGTCCTCAGAACAAACCAAAACGAGAAGCGTACCTTTCTTTGCACGCCAAGCGTGATATTTGGTACAGTCCTTTTTCAGGTGTCCAGAATTCTTACAAAAGTAACAACCAAATTCCTCAGTTTGTTTCTTTTGAAGTGGACCACCCGCAGCTTCTTTATCCTTTTTCCTTTTCTTATTTTTATCCTTAAAAGTACTTATCAAGTGAGCATTTTCAATCTTTTCTTACTTCAATCTTTCCTCTTCTTGCACACAATGAGAAATGAGCTTATTTAGAGACCATTTATCCTTTTGACAGTTATAACTTATCTTAAATTGACTGAATTGTGCAGGAAGAGAGATCAAAACTAAATGTACGAGTAAGTCCTCATACAGCTCTAACTTTAGTGCCTTAAGTTTTGAAGTAAGATGAGACATCTATAGGATGTACTTCCTTATATTTCCTTTTCCTTTATACCTTATTGAAATCAAGTTTGAGAGAATCGTACTTGTTTCTGTCTTATCATTTTTTCGTACAAAACTATTTCCATAATGAACTCTTTGGCAGTTGCCTTTTCTGACACATCGTCCCTGAATGTTTCCGGAATTGCACGTTTCATGATCATAAGACTCGTGCGATTTGAACTAAGAGACTTCTCATAGTCCCTTTTTTTCTTCTACGGAACTATTATCTGTACGAGGAGTGGGTCGTTCAATCCTTAGCGCAAGGTTTAGATCCATGCAACCAAGAATGATCATTACGTTGTCTTTCCATTCCTTAAAGTTGGTTCCATTCAACATAGTGATGGAATTGATATTGATAGATATCATAGAAGCAGATGTGTTAACTGAAAATAGAACAAAATAACATATTCACATAAGTTTCAAATCTTAAATAATAAATTAAATTCAAATAATGGTAAGATCCATCACAAGATATCCAGCACAACATTAATATTTAGTCTTTAGATAGAAATATTAACTTGTAAGTGATACTCTTGGTGTAGTAATCAAATATTGACAATAAATCCTGTCAAATAGGCTTATAAGTCTATCTTTGGATTGACTTATTATTCACATGGAATACCAAATAATTGTCACATATTTATTACCATAGGTATATATGTAATTCGATCAAATATTAACCTTCATTTGGACCGATAAATATTAGCATGAATTACAAATATACAATCATCTTAATATTCCAAAATAAATTAACCTACACAAGAGGAACTATTAGATATCATGTTGTGTAAATCAATATATTTTGAACATTAGACATTCTTAATTAATTAACCAAAATTTGAATTTAATTATTTTACCAAAGATTTAAAAAAATAAAAAAAAATGCCCAAAAAAAAAAAATTAAAAGGTGTATAAACGATTCGGCCATGGTTCAAGGCCAGAACTAAAAGATGACCTATTTATTTATAAATTCCAACTAAAGAATCTTTTATCCTTAATTCCTTTAGGTCATGAACATTCAGTTCGTGACTATACAGTAAGTCTTTTTTTTTTTTTTGAATTCATATACCAGACAAATTCAAAAAAAAATAAAAATTAAAACTAAAATTTTGAATCTAATAATTTAATCCGAATAAATAAAAAAAATTATTGGATCCAGAAATTTTAAATCTGAAATATAATCACAATTATTATTAAATACAACAAATTAAATCACATAAATATTTGTCGAATTCAAGAATTGAATCCATATGAAATCACATAATAAATCAATTAATGAAAAAACTGATTTCTCAATGATTCAACATGAATATGCTCTGATGCCACTTGATGGAATACCAAATTAGTTTTAATATCATAACAACCAACGTTATCATAATCTGGATCCTTCATGTTTAATCATTAATAATATAAGATAAATATTAGAAACGGAAACATACCTAAATCTATAAGAATTAATGTGATATTTGAGTATCTGGATGTGGTTCTTGAACCTACGGATTTAATTTTTGAATATTATGGTTATTGATCTTTCAAATTATTATATATGTATTTTAGAGAATAAAGTGATGTCAAGAAAACACAACATAAATTTTGGAGACTATAATATATATATATACTTTTCTTATTCCCTGAATGTTCAAAACCATGTCCAAAACCCAACAGTTCAGGCTATAAAAGGAACAAGTCGCTCAAGAATTCGCAGAATTCCATTCGAGGAAGAAGAAGGGAGACACTTGTGGTTTGTGAAAGAAAATGGGGAAGGACAAACATCAAGAAGTACAACTCTGGGACGATTCTGCTCTCATTAACGCCTTCAACGACGCCGTCTCCAATTACAAGGTCCTGCTCCTATATTCTGTCTTCCTCCCTTTAAACCCGATTGCTGATTGATTTTGTTTTTCTTTTATTAATACCCTGATTATTCTGAATAAAGTTATGTTAATTATCATTTAAGTAAAAAGTAATCATGTTATATTCCCCGCTAAGTAGCCGAGCTAATTAGCCATTTGGGCCTTTCAGTTCTTTGCTCTCAATTATGGGATTAATTACTTGTGTTTAGACTTTCTAATTTCTCATATACTGTTATGATACTGCTGGTTTTCTGTCATTTATGATTATCTAGATGTGTATAAGAGACATTGATAGCTGTTTAGTTATATGATCGGATGTTTTAACTTCTCCGCTCCATTTACCAGAAAATGCATAGTAAAGGGAGCCAAATTAGCTCAGCCGATGGAGGAAATGTCATCAGCAGCAAAGAGGAGAAGTCTTCTGCTTTTGTTGATGACAATGCCGATGATGCTGGAAGGTGTGTTTATACCCCTTCTCTTATTTATCCTGTTCTTCGTGTATTATGTTAAAGGGATAGAAAAGTTTGATATCCGATGTAGGATTTAGTGTAGAGTATACTTGCTATTATTTGAGAGGAATATCTGATTATCTTGAAATAATTTGTTGACACTCCTGAGAATTTTATAACTCGATAGCTATGAGATTGAAATGATTGAGGACACGTTTCTTTCTTGCAAGTCTTTGGCTGATAGTTGAATGTCATGAAAGATTATTTAAGCATGCTTAATGCTTTGGATGTTGTGATCTTAAGGCACATTCTAACCTTGATATGAAATAGAGAAAAAAAAAAGAAAGAAGAGAAATGTGCAAGAATTGGTGCAATAGATTGCATTTAGAGAAATGTTAGTGGAAGAAAAATTTTATAAGCAATCATGTGGATGGTGCTCTCTGTGTGTGTTGGGGGGGGGGGAGGGTTTATGCTCTTCAACTAAAGATCCTTAAAGGTATATGTATCTCTTCAGATAGTTGGAGTCTTGACACTTTGGTGTGAATGACAATTATAAGAGTTTCTTGGTATCTGTATCAAGAACCAAGACTGAGCCAAAATGGGTGGTCATTTAGAAAAAATAATTTAAGTATATTACTAAGAATGGCAGGGAAATAAAACTGTATTGAAAGAAGAGTTATAAGCTGTGACAGTCAGTCAATTCTATTTGTGTTTTTATGGTGCTTGATTGTTGATATTTTCAGGTTTTGTTGGGACAACTTCAGTATATTTGTGTCTAAGAGAGCCGTCATAAGTTTGATTTCTTCTTCTACATTGATGAAGGCTTGGTGAGATAAGTGATGACAACAAAGTTTCACTAGACACTGCTGCTGAAGGCGAAGAAAATGACAATGTGTTGACTGTCAAAGAAATGTCCTGTTTGGAGTCAGAAGGTCCAGAAAATCATGTAGGTTCGTCTAATGGACAGCACATCCATCAAGAGTCCGTGGGCTGTCTAAATTCGCAAAGTACGGAGGACTACAACCAATTGGTAAACAAATATTATGAACTTGAGGAGCAGAGGCAAAAGATTCTACAGCAACTTAACCATTTTGGTTATTGGAATTATGATTCTGGCTTAACTGCTGTCACGTCTCAAGAGCCTGAAGCCTCTACTTTCCAAGCTCATCCAACAGTCCCAAGTTCTTTCTGTCCATATGGGTGTCAAAGTTGGGTGGCTCCATGTACTTCATTACCTTGTTATTGCTCTGGTGGATCTTGTGTTGAAAAGTCCTGCAATGCCCCTGCAGAAGCTCCTAGTACTAAAAATACATCTCCGGGACAAACTGATTTTGTTAAAACAGCAATGGTTGCTGCCGAACAAGCACTCTCTTCCTTGAAGGAACAAACTTGCACTAATTCTGTTGCTTATGCAAATGAAGGTAAAGATACTTTCGTATTAAAAACACCCATACACAACCCTCTCCAGCCACTGACCCATATAGCCATGATATCACACATAGGGAAATACAACTCAGGAGGTTCTTGTAATTAACATGAAAATATCTACAATCTCCTAACATGTCTGAAATATGGCATGCAAATAATATTGATGATTTATTCCCTTCTACTGACGTTTCCCTGTTTGGGGCTGGATCTTATACACATTGCAGATGTGGCTAGTACTAATGGAGATTGTCAGAATATCATCCTCGACTCATTATCAACTATTAATTGGTAGTAACCAGATAATCACATAATATGAATGAAATAATTCCAAAAAAAAAAAACTAAAAATAAAGAACAACAGAAAAGGAAGCGCTTGAGATCCTTCTATATTTTGTAGGCTGTGATTCTGTCTTTCCTTCCATATCACTCTATTAGACTGCTTTTGGAGTGTGTTGAAGCATTAAGATGCCACTTAGTAGCTTTTAGCTTTCAAGTTCTGATATCTCTGGTTGCAAACAAATTTGAGTTTGCATGGCTAAAGGTAGAGAAACATATTAAACATGTATAACTGATTGTTGCCTTGCTACTTGCTCTTGGAACTGAGAAACCCAAATGAGTGTTAGTAGGCTCTCTATTGGCTTTAGCCTTCCTCCAAATGAGTTCTCACTAGAATGCCATCGTTCTCAAGTAGTTTCAGTTATGATGGGTAGCAGGCTTTTTGGACCTTAACCAATATACTGCATTATATTAAGTGGATTTTGCTGTTGTTTGGTAATTTAAACTAAAATCAGTGCTATAAAGTAAATGTTTTTGAACATTTTCATTTTCTAAGAGAATATTAAGTAGAACGGTCTTTGAAATATTGAACAATATAACGCCACATTTGGAAGCGCTGCTTGTGATTGATATCATGGTATAAAGTTATGCACTGTAATTGACTACTTCTGACTAATAGTATTCTATTGCTTTATTATGCTGTTCCAAGTCACTGACTGTTTTTCTGCCATAATATGTTCAAAATCCTGTTTTGGATCTCCATGATCTGATTACTTAACACATCACTGCTGCCTTGATTTTTACAAGCATAATTGCAGGGAAAGAGAAACAATCACAGACAGGTATCTGTCCTTTAGAGAAAAGTGCTAGCTCTGAAACAGATCTTACTGTGGTTTTGAATGCTTGGTATTCTGCTGGTTTCTACACTGGGAAGTAAGTTTTATTCAGTATCCTGCTCCAATACCGTGATTTATGCTGAGAGAAACAATTCTAAACCTAATATTGGCACTTGTACTTCTGTATGGAAAAAATTGTTTTTTCGCCTTTGCTGCAAAGAATACAACAGTATAGGGGCGGTATAATTTGCTTAGGTTAAAGTAGCAGTCATTGGGAAAACATAAAAGGGAGAACTTAATATTATGTCTCCCCGACAGCACACTTAAGTGAATAGTGCCAAAAAGCAGAGTAAGATGGAAAATGAACTGGCATGACTCTATGCTTTCTGACATATACAATCTCTGCAGAGGCTTATCAGAAAGCCACAATCAGAAGTCACTTCATGAAAATGCTAAAATGAATCAAATATGTTAGATGTATCTGTGAAAGTTATGCTTGGGTTTCTAGATCTGTGAAAGGTATGCTTGGGTCTCTAGAGCTAGGTGACATTAATGGCTTATCTTCGTCCTGCTATGTTGATTGGTGATCTGTGATGGTAACACTTGAGACTACGTGATAAACTTGTGCTGACATTCCTAGCCAATAAAAAACATGTTGGGGGCCTCAACAATTCTCATGTCGTCAATTGCTAATCATCCCTTTGCTAAAACACCTCATCTAAGAATCCATCTTCTATATTATTGATACCTATATTGATAGCATGTCACATTTCTTTTAATTGAGATTTCAGTTTACGATGAATCTAATTTTTTGGGCTCATATCACTTTGCATTGTGATCCAGGTATCTTTCTGAGCAGTCGTTTGCGAAGAATAAACATGTCTAAAGCCTTGCAACTTTCAGTGAAAGGCAAAATGATTTTTGCAAGGTCTTTTATCTGCGATGTGTACAATGAAGAGCTTACTCCAGTAACAGCTATGGTAAATTTTGAAGTATTAGGTACCCACAACTTGAGCTTGTTTTGAAATGCATATAGAACTCTTGTTAGATTTCATATGTATCTTTGTTGCTCAGTTAGTGTCTCCTTTTCCGTTTCTGTTTGTACCAAGGGAGATCGATATCTCGTTCATCTATTTATAAGTTGGGGATGTATCAATGTATCCTTATAAGTTTATCACGTTGGCAGTTGGCATCAATTAAAAACGTTCAATCCTATGTGACATTTTCAGACAATTTTAACTTCAATTTAGCCCAAACTATCATCTAAGCAACTAAGATTATTCTGTAGACAGTGATTGGTATAGAAACCTAAATATCACCAAATAAGTTGGAAGAACTGGTTCTCCTGTGCCGTGTTTCTCTTCCTTTGGATATGAGCTAAGTAGGCACTGAAAGTGTACTTGGTCTCAGCCTTTTTTATTTATTCATTTATTTTTTTTTGAAAAAAACCACCTCACTCCAATATTCTTTAGTGACTCAATACTTGGTCTCAGCCTATTTCTTCAGACGGGCATTATATAGTTGAAACTTTATTCGCTGCTCTTCGTTGTCGTATCTTGAGAATCGACAGAATGCCAGAATGGTTGTTCAGTGTTAGAGAACTTTGAAAAATGAACCAATATGAGAGAGCTCAGGCCAGAAGCACGGAAATGCAGAACTGATAGTAGCATGTTCCATTGCCAACGTAAAATAAAAAAGGTCGCATTTTTTTAGCTGACGCATATTCTTTCTCGGTGTAAAAGACAAAGTAACAGAGATCCAAAGAAAAAAAGAAATATGCTATTCCAAAGTAGAGCCACGCAACCATTACAGAATAGAATCATGTATGAGGATCTTTTCAGGTTCTAACTGCGGCTGCTGCTTCCTTTATTTGCTCAATAGTGAATATTCCAAAGAAATCATCATCCCTGACAGCATTTATCACCGCATAGGCAACATCATCTACGCTCACTGGTGGAGCCAAAAGTAAATCAGAGGCAGGCAGAGAGTTCAAAGGTTTAGTAAAGTTTTCTGTAGCACGCAGAAGTCTTTCAAGTGGTTCCCCTATCAAATCCAGAGGAATCTCAAAGCCATCGACCTTCCTCTTTCCGTATATAAAAGCAGGTCTTAACACAACACCTGTTGCAGACAAATCCAGGGATCATGAACACCATGATAAGAGAGAAAGAGCCCAGGGGGTAGGAATAAAGTTATAAACTTCACGTGTTCTGACTAACAATACAGACCACTAAGAAATACTATGATTCAAGCATGTCATTTATCTTATGCATCTCTAAAATGTTCTTGAGGACTATGTCACCATAAATGTGGTACAAAGGCGAAACCGGGAAGGCATATATTTGTTCGTAATCCTCATCCATTCCCCGGTTTTCTCATACAGCAATCAGAAGATACTATCTATGAGAGCAAAAACTAGTTATCTGTCAATTACACGCTTGTCAGCCTTCAATTTGGAATATATTCTGCTCTCTATATTGCATTTAAAGTTAATTTCTAGATGCTTTAACTAACATGAGGGAAAACTTAGAAGGTGCAGATAAAAGTACCTGAGTTTGGATATTTTGAGAGAACCTCAGATTCTGCTTTCCTCTTTCCTGTGAAGTATCCAGATCTAAGTAAAAAGGATGGCAGATTATAATCATGCACCGATATCAAGATGAACCTCGGGATCCCTGCAATTGAAAGGACATAGATGAATGGCTCCCATTAATGGTCCAAAAATAATCCTTGTCATCTTCCATAATAAATTACCTAAAGACTCAGATTTGCATGTAATGCATTGTTATTCAGATCTAGAATCCAGGAATAACAGACATTAAGAGGTTTCTAATCTGTGCATAACTGAACAGATTGTCTATGTTATACAGCATCTAGGAGATTGTAAAGTCCAAATAGATTTTATCTTCATCTAGCACATTGTTTATTCTTCTCTTATATTTGGACTTTGTTGTTTCTCTAGATGTGCTTCAGAAGTCTTGTCGCTGTCTATTTGCGATAAACAGGAATTTGTGGCATTGGATATCATGCAAGAAAGTTTGATAGAATAAAAGTAATAACTCGAGGTTTTTTAGATTCATTACAATCCTGGCTATGCATATAATTGTGCATTTGATTTCTGGCAAAGAAACCAATGTGCAAGATTATATTAATCTTTCATGCACCATTGGTTTCTTTGCCATCGGGTGTAGACGCATGCATTGTTCGAATTTCAAATGTCATTTTTGCATATGTGGTATGCTTCCACACCTGAAGGTGTATAAAATTTTCTACACTGATGATGTATAAAAGGTTAACCCAAAAGATTATCTAGGTGCAGAAGCAATCCTAACTTACCTCCTCCTAATGGGCCAATACCATAATCATAACATAGTACAAATAAAGTTTCAAATTGATTTAACTACGACACGTACAAAAGCTCTAGTTTTGAGAAAGAATACTTAACTTTCTTCCATTTGTAGCTTAAAAAGAAAAAACTTATTCTGTTTGTATGCTCTAAAAGATGCCATCTTATGTAACCCATGATTATTTCTATGGGCCATGTATGTGCAACGCTTGTCACTAACGGCTAAAGAGCTGGACCTACAATCATAGCTTACTCTACACCAGGGAAGATTATTCTGGAAAAGTGTTGGTGACTACTTCCGAAGTTTTTTGTTAATGTTTTTAGTCAATATACTCTTAATTACAAATATGTCATTATGTACTAACATTACTGTAGCAATAATAGAATTACAGGCAGGTAACATCAATGCAAAGGTTTGGGATCAATTTAGATGTTTGGAGTCCAAGTTGTTAAATTTGTATTGCACATTCAGTCAAGTACCTCAAGACTCTTGCTGATGATAAATGGTAATAGAATACTTTGGTCACTTGTTTGTAAGTATGTAAAAGTAGAAAGCATGTATGCACAAATAAATGCAAGAAAATTAACACATAATCTTTTGAAAAAGAACAACACAAAAATGATGAGCACACAATCCATTACTTGAGTTGGAAAATGGTAATGAAAAATCGTAATTCTAGGTCCATGCGCATAAAGAATCCAAGTTCATTAGGAACAACATTAACAAGCCTCTCACCGAAATCTTTAGCAGCATTAACTGCCACGACATTAGCTTCGCCATTAATCCTCAGCATTTGTTCCTCACTGCCAAAACCTCCCAGGGTTGAAACAACTGTAGTGGCCCCAATGAGCACTTCATCCCAGTTAGCATAGAAAACATCTCCTGCAGGATACAAAAATAACTCAAAAAATCTGCCCGTGTAGGTACAAGTACAATTCATAGAGCTGAAACAAGGCAGAGTCCAGAAAAACAAAAAAAAAACAAAAACCCCAAAAGAGATCTACGAAAAAGTGACATTTTAGGTTAAAGTGATTAAGTATGCATATTTTAGCTTACCAACTATTTTAGATTGTTGGTCCTTGCCTTTGACTGTGGCATGGAATGAATCCAGTCTTAAAAAGTTGGCATGCATGACATGCTAGTGGCACTCATAGAGTTGACAGTCATGTTCTATAATGTCAACTGAAAGTTTGTAATTAACCTCAATTTCTAAGGATGTCAACAGAAAGTTTGTAATTAACCTCAATTTCTAAGGCAAGGTCATGGAAACATTCTAGGGCCCCCCTACATTATGGACATTCTAGTCCTACATATTGCACACTTTAGAAGGGTTCTTGACTCTAAACCACATCTCGTGCGGAGAACGCCCGTTTTTGGCTTCTCATTCCCATGAACCTAGCACGACCCAAGGAACACACATGCAGAAGGCATTGACACACAATCTACAAGGAGTCTGAGCATGAATTATTACATTATATTCCGGCTCTGATATATTACTGAAAGTTTGAAACTAACAGTCTACGGACGAGTTCAATTACTGTGACAAAAATTCTAGTTTCATATTCCTTCCAATTTTATAAGATCAATAGTAGAAGAATATTCTGTACACAAAGAAAGATACTACAAGCGACAGTACAAGTATGTTTAGGTAAAGGCCTCACACCACGTAATCCCTATTTAGTAAAAATTTTGAGTATGAAACTTCCAGTCATGTTCAAAAAACATGAGATTCAAATTGGAAGCCTAGAAGAGGTATGATGGAGAAATGAACCTGCCTGACTTCCATGTGACCTGATCTACCCATGAACTTGAGTAAGAAGGACGTCCTGACCTGCAAAATTTAGTGATTTTAGAACCCATTATCTTAAAATCCATAGTGTCCAAGAGAAGAACCCAAAAGTCATCCGACATAACTGTAGAAATTGAATGACTCAGTTAATCAAAGATATTAAATCAGTATGCTACTATTTTGGATAGACTTACACCATTTGCTAAGACTTATGACCTCAATACCCTTGGATACAGCAGCTTTGCAAATAGCAGAACCAACAAAACCGCTACCTCCTAATACTACAATCTGGCATGATAGAATGCACAAAATAGATTCGCTCAATAAAAGAAAATAGAGTTGCAAGTAACTTTATCTACAACAAAAAAGAAGTGATGTAATCATACTCGCTCAGTCTTAACATCAGCTACAACATCAATTGTACCAGGATTAATGTTCTCTTTTGTGCCAGCATCTGCATAATTACATCTGATTTCAACCTTGCGTAAACTTCAAGATACAACAACATGTCAGCATCACCTAGAGCCTCCAAATTACTATAAACACACTGTCATCAAGAAATATAAAAACGAAAGAAACAAATCTGCAAATTGGTACAATGTTAGATGAAATGTCAAACTTCCTCCCTCCCATCACCAAGAGCAAAATTACATACACTTATTTGTGAAAGGTGTATAAGCAAATATGTAGAACGATCATGTATTAAATTCTTATGTTGTACTCTCAAGTAACATACATTCAAAGATAAGCTGAAATCCTCTGTCAACTTAAATGGGTTTAAAGGTGCAAAAACTACATGCCTTTCTTCCATATTTAGGATGTAGGTGTCTACGGCAAAGACAACAAAGAATAATTAATCACTCCTTTACTATTTGCCAAAAAAGAGAAGAGCAAGAATATACTCTGTTTATCTCGGCTTGTTTTCAAAGTTAGTGAGTACGATCCATACCAAGCAAGCTTCTCATAGACTCGTACTAAGCCTTATGCGGTAACATGGCTCAGTGATCTAAAGATTCACAGGCTCTTATTGCATTCAAGGGAAATCAATCAGTCTGTGGCTGCATCAATAACTAAACGAGCAATTTAAGCCATTTTCTTTGGCAGATTTCTGAAACTATTTAACCTCTATTTCAAGACAAGTACAAAGTTCAACTGTTGAAGCCCGAAGGCATTAAAGAATTGTACAAACACAAACATAATAAAGCCAGATAAAAGCCAATCCAAAGTCTACATATATGTCCTTCTCAAAGAATTTAGAAATTACTCTATATCCTTTTGAAACATCTAAATTTTCAGCTAAATTCTTGTAACGATTAGATTTTGCCCCCCTTAAAATATTTTGCACTATACTATCCCCAAACCAGAAACAGCTAAAACCCCCAACAAAAACAAAAGAAAACGCCAAATTTACTAGGAAAACTATAAGGGTCTCAATATTTCATACAAAAAACTCTGTTTTTCTCATTTAATCACACAAAACAAGTAAAAATAAAGTATTATTAAAGTTTCAACAAGTAGTAATTAAATTAAATTAATAATAAAACAAAAGAGGGGGTTAAACTCAGAAAAAGAACTCACTTAGAGTGAGAAAGGTGTTGAATAAGATGCGGATTTTGAGAATAGGGAAAAAGCGCACGGCATCTGGTGGTGCTGGTAAAACAATAGGACGGAGCTGTGGAGAATGCTGCAGCCGAGTATGACAGCGACATCATTGTACTTGTCCCCTCTAATATAGAGTTTAGCTAGTGAGTAAAGAAAAGGATGGAACAGGGGAGCTAGAGAAGAAAGGAAAGCTGTGTGTGGTGAGCGAATACTGAGGGAAAATGGAAAGGGAATAATGTGGAAGTTATGAGTGCACAAAATTGGCAGATTTTGTGGTGGAGTGTGGCTAAGACTGTCAATCGGTCATGTGAGTCGCAATGTTTTGAAAATCAGATCGGTTCGAAGAGTCAAACCGCGAACAGGAAGAACCTTTAATCTAGTCCAACTATATATCCTATCTGTCCAAAAAATCGGACAGAATCGATAAAAATTAGAAATCGGTAAAAAATTAATTTTTTAAATTAAAAAAAAAAATGATTTAAATAAAGAGAAAAATTAAAAAATAGTGAAATAAATTCCAAAATGGTAAAACATTGAACACACCAAAGCCTAAACTATTAAATTATTATTATTTTTATCTTTTTTATACTTATTTTTGTATAAATTTCACTTTTCTTATTAGAAATTTGATTAGTATTTTTGGGTATTAGTACTATAATTCTCCAAAAATAGTGTTTCACTTCTATTTTAGATTTTATATAAATATATTTTAGGTCATTTTAAATACATATCACATGTTTATAAGATAAAAAAAAAAAAAATTAGTGAACCGGACTATAATTCTCCAAAAATAGCATTTCACTTCTATTTTAGATTTTATATAAATATATTTTAGGTCATTTTAAATTATATCACACTTTGGTAAAAAAAAAAAAAAATTAGTGACCGGTCAGTTCAACTGATCGGACCGATTGAACCACAAACCGGACAGACCACTGATTTAATGGTCGGTCCGGTTTTCAAAACATTGGTAGATCAAGTATAAGTCTTATACACATCTAGAATTTGTAAAAGAGTAGTCATTGTTTTTTAATTGTTGAATTGAATTGTAACACCGTGACATCTTATAAAAATTGAGTATAAAAGAGTTCTTATGAATCTATTTAGTGCATTCTATTAACACACTATACATAAGATAAAATTGTAGCTTTACATGTAGATTAAGTTTGAAAATTATATCATTTTGACTTATTTTAAATATAATTTATTATTATAGTTGAATTTTTTTAGTCAATGTGTTGAGTTTTCAAAACTTAATTCGGTATGATTTCTTAATTGATTTTAAAATTTTGATTTTTCATATATTAATATTTATTATAAATTTCAATTTTGTTGAAATTTTTCTTATAAAAAATTAAATAAATCTATATAAATTATTTATATTCAAAATATTTCTATTATGACAAGAAAAAGTTAAATGCATCAAAATAAATAAGATGCGGGCGAATACAATGCGAGGGAGTTAATGAAATAAGGAATAACCAATTAAATAACACAAGAAAAAGATAATTTGAAATTAAGACTATATGGGAATTAAATACTTTCAATTCCACCAAAAGCTTATCTAAGATGAAAGAATTAAACAAACTTTCAATATTAATAAAAAATAATGTATTAACCAAAAATAATGTAGGTTATTTGACTTGTACTTGGTATTTATAATTTTATACAAGTATCTTTATGCAACAACCATGTAAAAGTCCTTAATTGACTCTTGGAATTCAAATGAAGTTTGCCCCAGAAGGCAAGACTAGAGAAAGAAGAGAGAGTTTAAGGCTTTGACTAATAGATTGAAGAGAAGAGAGTTTAAGGCTTTTAGCCTTTAAGGACTTGACTAATTGTAAGTTTAAATCTATTGAAGTTTGGACATCAATTGGGCATTGGGACTTTGGTTATTTATTTTTTATTTTTATTTTTTTACACGGACATAAATTTGGTTCAATTAAGCTAATGTAAATGGGCCACCTAACAGATTGGTCCTTCAGAGCAAAAGACAGACCAAAGGAAGAAAACCCAAAAGGTTGAAAGTCCAAAAAATATTTACAAATGCAGGATTGTACGAGTTTACTATCCTACCAAACGATCCTATTCGATTCTGCTTAGTTTTTCGATTCTACGAACTATCTTAATTGTTTTTCTACTTGGGATCGTCAGATCAGTGTACGATCTCACGATCCAAAATAGCGATTTTAACACTCATGGTCGAAGTTCAACATATTTTAGAAAAACAAAGCTCATCTCAGACTTAGCTTACGAAAACTCACGCTTACGAGACTTATGCTCAACTCACAATATTAAGTAATTTCGAGTTGAAATTGAGCTAATCCAATCTCACAACATCCTTCCCTAAAAAATAAAAAATCTATATATTTCAAATATAGATAACTTTATTTGACCAATATTACCTAATATATACAAAAATTATACAATAAAATCATTATATAATAAATATTCAGTACACAATATTATTAGTATATTTTATGTTAAATATTCTTACAAAAAATATATGGTATGAATAAACATATTAAAAAAAATACACATATTATTGGGGTCGATTCTGGAGTAGGTAGATTTAGTATGATCTAAACTTAACTCATAATGAAATCAAGATAAATTTTTAGGTACAAAATTAATCCGACTCACTTTACTTGATATTTAACCCATTTGACTATTTTTTGGGTTAAATAAGTAGATTTCGAATCAGTATAGCCTAATTGACAGTTCTAGTAGGGTGTGTGTATTGTGAACTATAGAGCTTGGCAAAGTGCTAGGCTAAGGTGTTATACCATATTAATTTAAAAAGAGTAAAGAAAAATTTTTAAGTCATTGATTGGAATCTTTTATTTCTTTTAAAATTTAAATGTTATTTTTTTTACACGGGACATGTATCGAGGGAATGCAAAAAGTTTTGACTGTCGATATAAGATTAATCCATTTGAAAAAATATTTGGAATTTCTAGTTTCGTTGTCAACAATATATACAATATATACTAGTTCACATTGATTAAGAAAAATTGAAATTCAAATACCGCAAAAATAGTATGTATAAAATAAATTGTTGAAGATACATGATGGCATAACCTTTCTGACTAATCTACTCTCCTCTTAATTTCTTTTTTTTTTTAGTACCAAAAACAAAATATTGGTGATGGGAAAAGACTTTGAGTCAGTAGCATTTTTATTTGTTACGGCGTAGGGTCATGTTTTTCTGTTGTTTTTGTGGCACCACTATTTTGTAGGAATACAATTTCAAGGCTCTTATTTCATTTCATTTCATGGAAAATCAGAATAGGAGTGTCGTAATAGTTTATTTTTTTCTAGTAAATAAATATCACCTCAAACTTTAATAAAAAAAAAAGAAAAGAGAGAGAAAAAAGAAAAAAGAAAAAGAAAAATAAATAGAGTGATAAACTCCTATTTCATCCCAGAAGAGAAAGTGTATATAAAATGAATTTTTTTGTAAGTATTTGGATTCGGAGCCTAAATTTTGTAAGTATTTGGATTCGGAGCCTAAAATTTTAGGCTCCCTTTAAATGGCGCTTAACCATTTTTCTCATCCCACAAGCATATTTATCAAGAAAGGATATCACAGTACAAAAACAATCATAAAGAGACTTGTATATGTATGTGGATCCAGATTAAAAGAATAGGTGTAAAAAAATATTTTCGTATGCACTTTTTCTTAGAGAGTTAATTGTAAACTGCATTCTTGAGCTACCACTATTTCGCAATTTAAATCCTGAACTATTAATTGTAGCATTTAAATACTATTATATATAAACCCTTTCTCAAATCAATTGAATTAACAAATTTTGAAATCAATTTTAAATGAAAAGTACTTTTACTAATACTAAATGATCATAAGAGCATATTAGTGAACAGATGCAAATTAGGAGTACTAAAGTATTTTCAAAAGTAAATAGTTAAAGAAATTTATTGAATTTTAATTAACTTGAAAATATGTCAAAACTAATAATACATGGTTAAAATGCAAAAATTGATCTTTAACATCTAATGTGATAAGTCAATAAAGTTCAAGAATGCATGTTGCAAGTTTGCAACTAAACCTTTTTCTGTACAGCTTTTTATTGTAAAAAAAAAAAAAAGAAATCCATGTAAAAGAGTGATTTTTTTTTTTCCCGGCTCTCTTGGACAGGAAATGATTTAATAAATAACAAAGCCGCGCTGGTCACTCTGTCTCTTTTGTGGTATCCAGTTTTCGCTGCTTTAGCAATACTTTTGCTCCCTATAGGATCCTTTTTAACTTGAAATATAATAAAATTTCAGCGATAAATAAGTTCCTCGAATGATATGGTAAGCCAATACTTTTAACTGTGTATGAAAACTTATAAATTGATTCTTTTAAAATTGAAAAAAAATACTTTCAAAAAAACATGTCCAAAGTTGCATATGCAAACCGTTTTTAGCTTTTATAAACACAAAAAATATATATATTTTTTTATTTTTGTCAACCAAAATCCTATAAAAAATTGTTTTTCAATCCTAAAAAAACTATAAGCTGTTAAAAAACATCCTCTAAGACTTTGTAATGTTGTGGTAAATCTTGATCATACATAAATTTTACTTTTTTAGTTCCAAAGCTTACCTCCTAAAAGAAAACTTAGCACTATACTAATTAAACTTAATAGTACTCCACCATATGAAAATTTTAAGAATATCTTTAGAAATTTTCGCTCAAAGCTAAAACACCTTTTTGAAAAGTAAACCTTTACAAAATATATTTTTGTTAGTGTCAAAGATTATTTTGCAACAATAAACCACCACTTACCCGAGATACCTCTTTGTATTGCCCAAATTGCAGTCCCAAATATTTCATAATTTAATGCAATTCCCATAAAACAAGGTCACCAAATCAAGATAAAATAAGTATATATATCTTTTTATTCATTTGCACATTTTAAGTGCATAAGAGATTTGTTTATCAACTGAAAGAAACTTGGTAGATTATTTTCCATGCGGCTGAAGGCGAACCGGAAGACCATTCGCTGGAACAGGAGCAGTACCACGGTGTATTATGTCTTCATTTGGGTACAGTTTTTCCAACTTGAATTTTCTCACCACATTGTACATAAAAACAAGTGTCTCCAACCGAGCATATTCCTTTCCAGGGCACATTCGAGGGCCTCCTCCAAAGGGCACGAATGTGTATGGTGCAGGGCCACTTCCCTCAAATCTTGTTGGATCGAACTTTTCATCAAGGATCAGGGAAATATTTGGGGTTCTTGTGTGTTGTGTATACATTCCAAAATATCTGCCAAAATCAATATTCGTAGCAATCTCATATTTAGTTGACTTGTGGAGAAAAATATTTAAAAATCAGCATAGTTTTGAAAATTGAGAACGGATACATTGTATTATTTTGTGGATTAATTTTTTATATATCGTCAGTGTAAAAAATTTTCAACTTCACCAAATGTAATTATATGCAACATATGTAAAAATATCATTTAAAATTTAAACAATCTACATATGGAATGTATCAACCCCTAATGGTGTATGACCTTCCATACGGAGACGATATATATATGAAAGATTTATGAGTTTTGTATTTTGGTATCTAAGTTATACCTTCCACCCTTTTGGAATGGTGAAACCAGCATAGGTGAAATCCACCAATGATTCTCTAAAAGCTCCTTGAGTTGGTGGTGTTACACGATATGATTCACGGGCAACATTCCATGAGTATTTCATTTTTTCAACACACATGCTATGTCCTCCCAACTCAGCAACTCATCAGGCCCTTTCGTCTTTGCAATTGCCACTACTTCTGTTATCAACAATCATATCCATATATCAAGTCAGTAATTCTAATCATGGTTCAAAGAATCGGCAGAATTCGAGTTGCTGGTAAGTACTGTTTCGACATGGTAAGTACTGTTTCGACATCGATACGTTATATTGACTTAATAAATCTTAAAATATAAATTAAAATCGTAATATAAGACTTATTTTTTACTAGTTAATTTACTAAAACTAATCTACAATCAACTATTTGAGATTTTCACCTTATTTTTAGGGCAAATTTATTATTTGATATCGATCCGATACTGCCAGTCATCATCGTGACCGTAACCGATACCGCAACTTTGAACCATGATTCTAATCAAATTATAATCTTTTGGTAGATTAAGAATTAAGTGTGATGGAACTTAATTTTGTTAATTACCTTTGAAGACTTCATCATAAATATGGGGAAGCTCAGCAAGGTGCTTCAACATCAAAGCTAACTGCAGTACTAGTAGACTCAAAGCTAGCCAGCAACAAACCAATTATCTTACAAATGCAATCTCAATTTCACTCATGAACTGACCATCTTCATCTGTAAAAAGAAGCATCTGCGACAAACGGTCCCGTTTTCGGCCTAGTGTTTCTTTATTATTCTCCATTATTAGCTCCTTTTTTCTCTCCCGAATGATTTTCACCAGCTCTTCGCGCACCTTTTTCCCACCTTTAATTGCACCATTGTAAGCAGTGCCAGGCAAATTAATTGGCATCGAGAGAATTCCCTTGCTAACAAGATGAAAAGGATCAGCCAACCTTTTTATTTGTTCTTGATCTTCAACATTCAAGAATATAAGACATGCCAAATCAAAAGTGTATTTCTTCACTAGAGGGAAAACTTTGACTTGTTGATTTGGAGACCATTCTTTTTCAATATGTTCGCGAGCCGCTTTATCCATCACAGGGACGTAATGCTTTAGAGCTTCAGGCTTGAGACCTTCGAGGTGAAAACTACGCCTTAAAGCTGATATTTTAACATCTAGATGTGTATAAGAGACAGCCCAGGAAGATCAATGCCTTCTTTATTGAATTAGGCAACCATCTTGTTACAAGTTTGTTGTCATTTGTGAAGATAATTTGTTCCCTTATAACCACAAAATATTGCTGTTTTCTCTCCCAACAATGAGGTTTGGAATACATCTTCTGAGTACTTTTTCATGCGATCATTTATAAATTTCTGAGGGCCTAAGAGGTTGAATTGTATACTTTCTCCTAGCAATGGCCATCCGGATGTTCCAGGGGGAAGTTTCACCCTGTTGGAAACTCCCTTCTTTAGGACAAAAATTATGCTAAACCACAGAGGAATGAGTACTATAGGCACAAGGATGAAAGCCTCCATTAGCTGGAATTATGAAGCAAGATTATTAGTTATTTGCCAATTAGGAACTTTCAATATATAAACGAGAAATTTTATTATGAGAAGTTATATTAAGTGACATTTCTCAATGTTGATAGAACTTTCATTATTTTTAGTAGTGGACTTAAAATTCAAATCAATTACTAAAATTTTATTGATTTGAAAATATCATGTCATCTTTCGCTTAATATGACTTTTCCATAATAAAGTTTGACAAACAAAGAATATCAAATAACATTTCAGTGCTAGAGAGAAAATGGAAAGGCAATATTTTGAGAATGTTTGATATTTTTAATAATATTCTCAAGTCTTTGGTACAAAAGTTAAATTACTGAGAAAATATTGTTAATAGATTGATAAGAAACTTTATCAGCATTTAAAATTTGTTAAAATTTTACTAGAATCTCTTATACACATCTAGATGTGTATAAGAGACAGATTTTGTATATTCTTTCTTATCATATAAAAGTATCATTTCTAAACTCTTATTATTTGGTTTAGATAATTAGATTATTCTGTATTTTACATTACTTTAGAAAAGGGAGGATGTTTTAGAAGACCTTGTTTGCATTCCTTACAATCATTTGGCTTTAAGAAATTATATATATACAAAATCGTATCTGGACAAGTACAAGGATATTTAAATGCTATATATGATTTTTTTGGATTGAAATTTTTACCATTTTGAAATCATGCGATTCCCATTTACCATACAAAAAAAAAGAAGAGAACACACCTATAATGAACCTTTACTTGGAAAGATGGATAGATTTAAAAGTAAAATTTCAATTTGGTCACTAAATTATATTATAGTGCTGTCTCTTATAGTTATAAATTTGTTGGATAGTTGAAAAATTACTGATCTTTCTAAAACATATGTGTTTATGGATCACTTTGTTTATTTTAATCGTTAGTGTTAACAAAAATTATTTTTTTGAGAGTTAAAATCATCTAATTACATTAATTAACATTACTACAAATATTTGGGAGTCAAAATTAGATATTGATAAATTATTTAAATTATAAGAAAAGTCATATTAAAAAATATAAAAAACTAAGGGTCCTAAGTTAAATTTGAAACACCCATCACCTCCGCCACAGTACCTCCCCTCATCCACCATTCTCTTTCCCCAGTCAACCATCACCTTCTTCTCCTTTCCCCAGCCAACCCACCACCTCCTTTTCCCTCCTTCTGTCAGCCTCCTCCCCCAACCAACCAACCATCACCATCCTCCATTCCTCTCTCCCTCCAACACCTTATCTCTCCATAGCTTTTGATAACATTCACAAAATAACTTTCGGTTATGGTTCTGCATGTTTGTTGCCTTCGAAGATGCCACAAGAATCAGTAGCCAAAGATTCAACTCCCATGTTCCTCTAGCTTGGAAAATCAAACGGGTTACCGACATTGGATCGAAGAGGAAAACTCGTTGAAGCTGTGGGTGAAGTTCACGAGTTTGCTAAGCAAATCATCAAAGAAAAGAAGCAATAACTGAAAGAAAAACCGTTCCTCGACTCTGTTCTGGCAATTCTTGAGCTCCGGTTACTCTGATGAAGACGACTTTGTAACTGACATTGTTACCAGCTTTATCTTGGCAGGTTTGAATCATGATTAGAGGTATGACTTTACCCTCCTGTACCCTCCATTCTTCCCCAGCCCCCCAACCTCCTTCCTCCCCAACCTTGCCCACGCCAGCCCCGCTTGCCCTCCACAAACCCTTGATCCTTCAAAATTACGTTGTTTTGATTTATTTTAAGTAGATGTTGTAATTTCAGACGACACTATAATACGTTACAAAATTAATATAGATTAGTTTTAGTAAATTAACTAGTATCAAATCGACTCGTTAATGATACAAAATTAAATGGGTCGTATCTTATCAACACACGAATTGATCCGATAATCGTGTAGATATCGAATGACTTGACAAGATCTGTTTAACCTATTAGAATTCGAGTCATCTGGTACGACTCAATAAATAATTAGGGCATTAATAAAATTTAACTCAATAATTATAACAACAAACTTACCCTTGCCAACTCTAATAATTACGAGCTAATGGGTTATTGTGTCATTCGGTCAACGAGTTAATTGATTATCGTATTATTCGGATAAATTAAGTAATCGTTGTAATTGAGAAAAAATTTGACTAGTTATATGAGTCTATCGAGTTAACCCGTTAACAAATAGGTCATGACTCGGCACAAAACAAAAACTTAATAGGTCGTGTCCGAATTTAAGATTTTTTACACGAATCTGATAACGATCTGATACGATTCATTGGCACACCTAATTTTAAGTCAAAGCTACTTCGTTTTGACAATTATTGAAGATAAAGTGTGACAAAGAATAATTGGACAATTTTACTCCGCTAAAAATCATGTGACATGCCCAAAATGGGTAACGGAATGCTTAACGTCTAAAATAGACAGAGTGACTCCTTAAATAGAATTTTAAAAGTTTAGTGATTTTTTCGACCACTGAACAAGTTTAATGACTAAAATGACAACTGAAATATAATTTAGTGACCAAATTAACACTAAATTTGACTATGGATCAATGGGAGTCAGAAAACTTTTTAGAGGGGTACAAATAATGCAAAAACTTTTTACTTTTTCCGTAGTAGCGAACAATAATATAGTACAAGTGTGTGAGGCACATACTTATGTGTGTGTAGTTTTAAAAAATTAATAAGAGAAAAAAATAAAAGGAATTTAGTGGAGGAATTAATGGTAGTTATTCAAATATATTTATATATTTTTATTTTCTAATATAAAAGTATAATAGGTAGTTTATAAAGTGATGGATACTAATAAAAAAGAATGATAAACTTTTATACATAGTATAAATTCTCATAGCAATTAATAGCAAGTAACAGCATGTGTATTTAATAAAACATAAGAGAACGCAAGAAAGCCAGTAATACACTACAACTTGCCAAAGTATGATTTTTGTTTTGTTTTATCAATATAAGAATTCAGAAGTGGACTACAACTCCTAATTGTTTATATAGGGAATTTTACAGTTTCTTTTACAAAATTATTTTATTGACTTTAAAAATTTGTAAAGTACAAATTTTTAAAACACATGATATTGTATTATACAACCATTTAAAATACAAGAAAATGATTCCCTAAAAGGGATAGTAGAATTTTTCTTGTTTATATATATATATATGAAAAAATTATAGAACTATCCCATTATAGTTTAAAAATTTGTATCATACAATATTAATTGTTTTAAGAGACTTATACTATATTAAATTCTTTAAGAGAAGATTATTTCAACAACACTGTAGAAAATAAGACGTAAAAGTGAAATAAAAGTGAAAATAAAAGTGAAAACTTTATTTAATTTAGTTTTTAAATAAATTAAAAACTTGACTTTCAGATGTACAATACTTGACTTTCTACAAATTGTTGGAATAAAAGTAAAAATTTTATATAAAATTTAGTTTTTAAAAAGAATATCTTCTTTGGTTAATGGGGGCATATTTACAAATATGTAGGGAAAAAACAATATATATATATTTGAAAATTTCATACCGTAAAATGACTTTTTCCTATAAGGTAGATCCACCCAGGGGCGGATTAAGGGACGGGCGGGGGCCGCTGTCCTAAGATTCTAAAAATTAGAAATTTTATCTTTTAAAATTTTGAAAATTTAATTTGTATTCTTATAAAATTTATATTTCGTCCCTTTAAATTTTTGAGAGAAATATATATTAGTCTTAATAATTATGTGACTATTAAGTCTTGTCCCCTCAAAATACAATTCCTGCGTCCGCCCTGAATTCACCAGTACGAGGGATATGTGTTTTCAATAAATATTAGTGCCTGGAGGAATTTCAATCTCTAGTATTTTACAGATGGGAGATGCTCAGATGTTTTGATCATTGATATGAATCAGAAACAATTCAAAGAGGAGTTTCTACCATTTAATTGAAGGAAAAAAAAAAAAAAAACAACAACAACAACAAAAGCACATATATTTGTATATGACATCTATCACAATTAAGGTTGAATAGCTTATTCTGACTATGACTGGAGGCTCAATTGGTATAGAAAAGTTCATATGCATATGTAATACATACCTGCAGATGAAGGGAGGAGCTTGAATAGTTGCCAGAAGAGATGTCCAGATCCTTCAATAACTTTAGCAAAATTTCCACAAAGATAAATATGTAATAACACAAGATATTGTATTGATATGATTTCCTGATTTGCAGACAATATTGATTATGTATATATATAGGCTGTACTTATATATATACAATTAATGATCCCGTAAGTAATATAGAGACATAAATTATGAACAAATTTTTTTTTACATTGTCGGTATAAATATTTTTTATATTAATTATGTGACATCACGGTTTGAATTTTCTTAAATAAATTTATATTTCAAATGGCTTTCGAAGGACTTGACTGGTTTATAATTTATAAATTAGATTTGATTAAAATTACTAAAATTTTGTGAGATTAATTGAAATTTCAAATTCAAATTATTATCCATTTTGAATGTTTAATAATTCGAAAGTTCACGATGCAATTCTTGACAATTCTCATTAAGAATCGATTTATATATATATGTATATATATATATATATATATATATATATATATATATATATATTGTTGTATATATATATATATATAGCTCCAAACCACAAAGCGTGCATGTAGGAGTAGGGAAAAAATCACAAGTGGGTGGCAAGCTTTGCCACTTGGCTAAATCCTTCATATCCACTACTGTGATTTTTCCTTCTTTCTTTTCCAGTTTTTTTTTTTTCGTCATTTGAAAGAGAGAAGATTAATTAGAAGTTTGGTGATAGAAGAATGTTCAAGTTGTGGTGTGTTCCATTTTTTTTTAAATTGATTATTTTTGCAAAATTTGTTACGAAGTTCCAATTGATTTCCTTTTTTATTTTGTCAAGTTAATGTCAAATTGTAGTGTTTATTAAGTAGTTATAATAATTTAGATGGATTTTGATGCATAACATTAATAGAGTTTTATTTGCATTAAAGTTTAATTATTGAGATTGAGAATAATTTATTATACAAACTGTTAATTTTTTTTTGACTTGTATAATCATATGGAGTTTATATGGGTTTGAATGACACGTAGATGGATGAGTTGTAGAGCTTTAAGAAATTGACCATATCATCCTATGTAATTCACGGTCATGCTATGCAATTGATGCTACATTTTACAATGATTTGCAGAATGGGAATAAAGCTCAAGGGAATTTTAAAGTTTTTGTCGAGGGAATCAATTTTTTTGCTTTTAAGAATTTGTATAGTATAAATTTTTAAAATATATAATATTATATTATACAAATCTTTAAAGTGAAAAAGAATAATTCTCTAAAAGTTATTGTAGAATCAAATTGAAATCAATGGTCACGTGGGTTTCTTGATAAAAAAGAAGACCCACTAGTTGAACTCAGTATTCAACACTGATTCAATGGTCACGTGGGCTTCTTGATCAAAAAGGAAGTTATGAAGATCAATACAGACTAAAACACAATTTGGCTAGGCTAAAATTCATGGAGAAAAGGGATAGAAAAGTTTGGGAAATAACTAATCGTAAATTGCATAAATCAATGATATTATCCAGCACATCAAATATAATTGATTAGTAAATTATTTCTATCCAAGATGAGTATTTTGCAACTATTTTCATAAATTAATTTGTATATTTATATTTACAAATGTCTACATTTGAGTTTTGATGAAAATAAAATAATTTAGAAGTGATTGGATTGCTTGTAATTTGTTTTTTTGAAAGATGGGAATGAAATTCCGAAAGTACAAATTTTTTCTGACAGATATGAGTTGTGATTTTTCGTGGACTATAATTTGATGTAGAAAACTCGGAATCTAGTTTTGTTAATTGCATATGAAATCTAACTCATAGAGGTAACTATCAATATAAATTTCTAGTTCTAAAATATTGTGTATCACGCATAATTGGCTTCTAACTTTGGATGAAAATCATCTCATGATGGCAGGCTGATTTGATTTGTTTATTTATTGATTTTGGAGTCATTTTTGAATAGGTTATAATCTGAATTTTGTAATAACTCCTACACAAGGAGTTTTAGTTTGTTGTCTCTAGTTTTCATATCTATAAAGATCATAGTGATGTGAATTATATATGTTTCTTCTTTGAGAGCTTTCCCCCATGTATGTGGTTTTCAAACTTTTTCAAAATTTTAAACCTTGCTTTCTGATCTCCATTAATGCTTTTTAAATTCCTTACAATTATTTTTGTGGGTAGTTTTCTTACATTTCCATATGACTTAATTACAATTGGGAGTTGTATAACCATTTAGATCTGTTTTAATACAGGCCTAATCCATTTTCTTTTCTCTCTTGTATTATCCAGTTTTCTTTTTCAGCTCTTACATTTGTATTTTGTTTTGTCTTGTTTTGTTTTGTTTTTTGTTTTTTTTGGCTTCTCTTTCTTTAATCTTTGTAGAGTTTGAGATTGTTGTTCTAGTAGTAGGGTGTTTTCTTTTTCTCCCTTTTCTATTTAAATTATAAAAAAATTGTTTGGTTGTAATCCTCTTTTTTAGTTTGGTTGCTAATACCTCTGGTTACTTCTTCTTTCCAGTAGAAAGGATAGCATCTTCTTCCTCTTTTCTTCCAGGTCTGTTTAGTGGAATGTTTATTTCTAGTTAGGGTTGTCTTTAATTGATTTGGGTATCTGTCTGGGTTCTTCTAGGGATGGCGGATGAAATTATTGAAATTTTTTAGAGATTTGATCTGAATGAGAAAGAGGCATGAGGGATCTCCCTTGTTGATGGTAGTGTGGTGTCTAGGATAGAGGAGTCTGAAAATAACCAGATCGGGAAGCCGATTGGGGAAAAAGTGGCGAATTTCATGGGGATCAAGAAGTTTATCAACCATGTCTAGGGCTACCCAAAAAACCCAAAGGTAACAAAACTTGGAGTAAACTTGTTCTAGTTTTCTTTTTCAAATCCAAGTGATATGAATAGAGTTATAAACAATAGACCTTGGATATTTGACAACCAACTTCTGGTACTGGTAAAATGGGTAGAAGGTATTGAATTTGATGAAAATGCTTTTAGAATTTCTCCTCTTTGGGTTCACTCTAAGTCTGGACTCTTCCAATTCATTGGATTAATAATGAAGCTAAAAAATTAATTGGGGAGATTTTTGAAAAAGTGAAGGAAGTGATAGTTCATGAAACTGGTGGAAAGGAGGGTAGACATATAACACTGCTTGTGGATGTAGAAATAGATAAACCATTGGTTAGAGGTACTACTGTGACTCTTAATAGGAAAGCAAAATGGGTTGATTTCAGATTTGAGAAGTGTCTACATTTTTTCTTACAAATGTGGGATTACAGGGCACGGTGATAAAGCTTATTGAGGTGGGCTAAGTGAAAAGGGAAAGGATAACCAATTTGGGGCATGGATTAGGGCAAATAATGGGGGGGAATTTTCCTAGGAAAATTAAGGGAATTCAAATGACCAGGAAAGATAATAAGGCCATCACTGAGAAGGCTTGACTAGAAGACGAGAAGGATAAAAGCTAAGGTTACAATCAATCTCTTATACATTTTCTAGAAGTGTATACGAGATCCCTCCTACCAAAATTGATAATTGATTTAGAGGGAACATGATCTAAGAGGTGTATTAGCTCAAGAACCTCTTAAATTGGACAATGGAAATTGAAATGGCTGAGTGCAGCAGTGGAAACACCAATGGAGAAAGAACAAAAGTAATTGCACCGGGGAGGGGGTATTAAAATCAACCCAACAAGGGCTGCAACTGATGTGGTGAAGGAAAACACTTATGCGAAGGGGTCAGGAAATACAAAGTGTAGAATATTGCCAAAAACAATTCGAATCCATTACAAGATGCTACAAACAGAGTTGAGTGTCTGGAAATGGGGAGTACAATAAGGGACAAGAAGAGTGCGGAAGATGAAAGTGGAGAGGTGGGCATTAGAGAACTAGTTGGGATGAAGAAATGTGACAACAGAAAATTGGAAAGCATTATCCTTCTGAAGGAGAAAGGGATTATCCTTAATCGATTTTCCAGTTTTAAATTAGAGTTGTGGTATGGAATTGTTGAGGAGTAGGGAGCCCCTTGCAATTTCCTAACTCAAGGAGGTATGTAGACTCCACTCTCCAAGTTTAGTGTTTCTAAGTGAAACAAAAAAAATAAGAAAATCTATATGCAGTAAAGAAAATTTTGAAAATGGAAGGTTTGATGGTGGTGGATTTTATTGAGAAGGTTGGAGGATGGACCCTCTTTTGGAGGAATGAAATTATAGTTGTGAACTATTATTGCACTAATTTTTGCATTGAAGTACTACTTAAGGATAATAATAGCTGTGACAACTTGGTTAAGAGGCAGCAATAGAATGCTATTAGTAAGAGATTACAAGGGTAGGGGGATAAATGGCCCATGATGGGTGATCTTAATGATCTAGTTATAATAAAGAGAAGTTGCGGGGATGGTCAAGGATAGGGAAACGGACGAAAACTCTTTTGGTAGGGCTGGAAATTTCACACACAACCCAATAACACGATACGAAATTAATATGTTATGACATGACTCAAAATTTATTAGGTCATTATTGGGTCAACCCATTTATGACTCGAGGATTAAACATGTTGGGAATCTCAATACATCTCTTGACTCTGATGTGTATAAGTTGTGTGTATGAACTTTATGTTTATTGAATTTTTTCTTTATTATAATTTATTATAGTATACCATGGTGTATGTTATTTTTAGATGAACTCAAGGCACATACATGAAGAAATACCATGGTATATGTTATTTGCAGATGACATTGTGTTAGCAGATGAAACAAAAGATGGGGTTAATGCTAAACTTGAGGTTTGGAGAGAGACACTTGAGGCAAAAGAGTTTAGAATTAGTAGATAAAAATTAGAATATATGGAATTTAAATTTAGTAAGGTTGCACGTAGAAATGAAATAAGGGTTATTATCGGAGATCATCGCCAAGAGATACCTATAAGTAAAAAATTTAATTATTTAAGATCAGTTATTCAGAGTAATGGTGGTATAGATCGAGATGTTACACATCGGATACAAGCGAGATGAACTAAATGGCGAATGGCATTGGGAATATTATATGACCGTAAAATTCCTTTACGACTTAATGGTAAATTCTATGGAACGGAATTAGGCCAACGATGCTCTATGGGTCTGAGTGTTGGGGAGTGAATCACACACATAAGCAAAAGATGAGAGTAGCAGAAATGCGAATGTTAAAATGGATGTGTGGGTACACTAGGACGGACAAAATACAGAATGAGCATAATCCTGAGAAGATTGGAGTAGCATCTATTGATGAGAAAATGAGAGAAACACGCTTAAGGTGGTTAGGTCATGTGTCAAGATGACCAGTAGAAGTGCCTGTCAGGCGAGTAGATTTTAGAGAGAGTTGTCAACATAAGAGGGGTAGAGGAAGACCGAAAAAGACTTGGTGGGTAACTTGTAGGAAAGTTTTGTGACCTGATATAGCCTATCAAGGAATTGAGGAGGATATGGTCCATGACAAAGCGCAATGGCGTAATAAGATTCATGCAGGCGACCCTACTTAGTGGGATTAATGCTTGATTTATTTGTTTATAATTTAATATAGTATACTTTAAGAATTGTGAATAATAGATTTAATATAAGATTATTAAATCAAACATAATAATTATTTTAAGTATTATATAAAAAATTCAATAATTTTAGTTATGTGTTTTAAATTACTATGACAACAAGGTTAGTATTAATAATTGTTTAAGTTATTAAACAAATAAATTTTGAGATTTAACTCAATTGGATCACAAGATATTTAATTTGTCAAATTGGTTGATACTTCCTGTCAATAGTAAATGGGTCAAACATGAATCCAAACGAGTCAGACACGAACACAACACAATAAGAAATGGGTCCCACATTGGTTATCGTGTCGATAAGAAATCTATCATACTATCGTTATCGTGATAACCAGATAACCCGACTCATTGGCAAATACTCCTATCTTTTGGGGATTTCAGAAATTTTGTTAGAGAGAATCAAATGGTCTTTTACACATCTGATGTGTATTAGAGACAGGATTAGCAATTGCCATAATCTTCCAAAGTGTAAAGGAGAGGTCCACCTTAGAGCATTGTGTAAGAAAAAATGTAGACACTTCTCAAACTGTCTCTTATACACATGAGCGAATGAAGCCTCGGACCATGTTATGCTTATCTTGGATACAAAACCTAAGAAAATAAAAATCAAGAGGAGATTTTATTTTGATAAAAGGTGGCTTCAGTTTAGAGAGGTGAAGGGAATAGTGAAGAAGGTTTGGGAAGTGAATCATAAAGGTTCGAGGATGTTCAGATTGACAAAAAAGGTGTCGTGTTATGTTTCCTAGAGTAGAAGTTTGAAGTTGAATGCCAGAATCAGATTTGTTGAAATCAAAAAATAGCTCAGGCAAGTTAAAGATTCTGAGGAGAGCATTGACAAACAGCTAATTACTGAACTCATAGCCATTTCACTCAAGCTAAGCAAAGCATATAAAGATGAGGAAATTTAGCATGCTAAAAAAGCCAGAGTGAAATGGCTCCAAGAGGGCCATAAGAACACTGGCTTCTTTAGCCCTAAAAATTTCAATAGGAGAAAGCACAATAAGGTCTCTAGATTACAAAAAAAGAGATGGTAACTGGTGTGAAAGCAAATAGGAGATTAAGGAAGTTTGCTAAGTATTTTGAGGACTTGTTTACTTCTTCAGAGAAAGATGAGGTAGATGAAGTCCTAGAGGGTATTCCTCGACCAATCACTAGTCAAATGAACAATCTACTTACCAGACTAGTAACAGAAAAGGAGATAAAAAGGCTCTATTTTCTATGCAACCCACTAAATCTCTGGGCCTTGATGGTATGACTCATTTTTTTCCAGAAATTTTGGTGCTTAATAAAAACTAATATTCGTAAAGCTGTGTTGAGTTTCTTTCACCTTGTTATGATGTTGAGGTCTTTGAATGAGACTATGATTTCCTTGATTCCTTAAAATTTAAACTCCTAATGATGTCATCCAATTTAGACCTATTAGCCTTTGTAATGTGATTTATAAAGTTATATCTAAAATTCAAATTAATAGTTTTAAATCTGTCCTTAATGTTTTTATTAGTCCCACCCAAAATGCTTTTGTTCTCAGTAGACAAATTGTTGATAACATTATCATAGCCAATGAATGGATGCATTATCTAAAAAATAAGAGAATGGGTAAGAATGGTCTTTTGGCTCTCGAACTTGATATGTCTAAGGTCTACGATAGAATTGAGTGGTATTCTATTGAAAGAATTATGATTAAAATGGGCTTTTATACTGATTCGGTTAAATGCATGATGGGTTGTATTACCTCTATTAGTTATTCCTTTTGCATTAATGGTGAGATTGTAGGTAGAGTCATTCCCACTAGAGGTATTAGGCAAGGGGACCCTTTGCCCTCTTACCTTTTTGTGATGAGCACTGAAGGTTTCTCAAATTTATTCAATAGAGCTATTAGGACTAGCAAACTTTTGAATAGAATAAAAATATGTAAAGGAGGTCCTGCAATGTCTCATTTATTTTTTGCTGATGACACTCTAATCTTTTGTAAAGCAGATGTCTTTGAAGTTGAACTGATAAAGAAGATTCTGGATAAGTATGGAAAAGCATCGGTCAGAAAGTTAACCTTGATAATTTTCTGTTGTTTTCTTCAATAGGAATATACCCAATACGTCTATTACTGCCATAAAGGAAAAATTAGAAGGAGTTACTCAAGTGACACAAAGCAAATATGTTGGCCTCCCTATCATTGTTGGAAGATCAAAAAGTCAAGTATTTGGATTTATAAGGGAAAGATTGAAGAGTAAGCTGCGGGGATGGAAAAGTAATACACTTAGTTTGGTTGGAAGAGAGGTTCTTTTGAAGTCTATTGCCCTTGCTATGCCCTTATATACACTATCTTTTTTCAAACTCTCGAAGAAACTCTATGATGTCTGTGCAGACTAATGGTAGATTTTGGTGGAAAGAGATATATGTTGGGTTTTCGACATTTACATATATATATTAATTATGTAATATGTGCTATCATATTTAATTGGCCCAATATAAAGTGATCTTATATGGTTTAAGATAAATGAATCTAAATCATCTAATTAATATGGGTTTTTATGAGTAGATACCCTAACATCTTATTTCCTATTTTATGATGGGCAAAACTTGGGGAATAAGGAAAGTATCTCTATATATAGGTTATGGTCCCCAAATTCTATATATGTTACTTTTCCTGATATCCCATTATATAAAACTCCTATCCTATTCTCTAAAATACATACATAGTAATTTGGAAAATTAATAATCACAATATTGAATCAAATTCGTAGGTTCAAGAATCACATCCAATTATTCAAGAATAACATAAATTCTTAGGGATTCAAGTACGCTTTCGCATCTAGTTTTTAATTTATATTCTTGATGATTAAACATAAAAGATCCTAGTTATGATAATGTTGGTTGTTATGATATTAAAGTTAAAATTTGGTATACCAACAGAAAGGTGATGCAAGTGAGCGTAAGATTCATTGGTTGGCCTGGAATTAGCTGATAGTGGTTAAAGGTAAGGTGGGCCTGGGTTTTAGAAATTTGGAACATTTCAATATTGCTTTGCTTGTTAAACAATGTTGGAGATTCATAACTTGTCCAAATCTTTTGGTCAGCAAAGTATTTTGAGAGAAGAAGTATCTTTAGTGCGGAGATTCCAAATAATGCCTCTTGGATTTGGAAAAGCTTGAAAAGTGCTACTAACATATAAGAAGGGGCTTAGAAAGAGGATAGAAGATGGCTGTCAAATTAACATATGGGAAGATAGGTGGCTGATGGACAAAGAAGATGGAAAGATCACCACAACCAAACTAGTAAACAACAGATTAAAAATGGTTAGTGATCTGACTATTCATAACAGATGGGATATAAACTTGCTCAAGGAAAATTTCAATCAACTGGATGTGGATGAGATCCTCAAGATCTTGTAGAGTCTTTCAGAACAAAAGATAGATGGATATGGGGTAAAGTCTCAACAGGGTCTTATACTGTCAAAACAAGATATGTGATGGCAAAGGAGATAACAGATAGAAAATATAAGGAGAACATAAGAGTAGGTAAAGCTTCAAGGGGAAATCAAATACTAAAGTGTGAAAGAAAATGTGGGATCTGAATATTAAACATGAGATCAAGCATTTCATTTGGAAATGCCTCCACAATATTCTACTTGTTAATGAGCTATCCATAGGAGAATCCAAAAGGGAGACTAGATATACTATAGATATGGAGATGGGATAGAAATAGTGGAACATTTCTTATTTTTCTATGAATATGCTGATAGGATTTGGAAGGTTGATCCAATTAATTGGGAAGGAATTCAACATTTGAGATTTAGCTTTTCCAGGTGGTGGGAGGAGCTACAAGGAGCTATTGGCGAAAAAGGGATATGACCACATTACTATCATTTCCAATTTATAGTGGCAAACATGGAAAGACAGCTGTAAAAATTATAGTCTAGGAATTGCAAAGGGATGAGATGAAGACTTAGTGGAAAAAGCTCTTCAGGAATGGATGAAGTTTAAAGAAGCAGAAATAGAGGAGACGGGTTCAAACAATACTAAAGCAGGACAACAAGTTGAATTTGGGAGTTGGAATTTTCTGCATGGAGATATAGTTAAGATTAACACTGATGCTGTAATAAAGAACAGTGTAAGGAAGGTAGGGTAAGGGATAGTGGCAAGGAATTTTGAAGGGAAGATGCTTGGGGCTTAGGCAATCCAAGAGGAGAAAATCAGTGATCCTTTAATTCAAGAGAGCTTGGCCATCAGACAAGCAATTATCATAGCTTTTGAGGAAAACTGGTTCAGCATTGAAATACAGTCTGATTGTAAGGCAGTGGTGGAAAAGATTAATAGCTGCAGAAGTGATGAAGTGCGAATTATGAACATCTTGGATGACATCTTCAAATTAAGAGTCATGTTTGAGGAATGTTCTTTACTTTTAGAAAAAGCCCTCTCTGTAACTCAATCTTCGAGTTTATTTTGGTTGATATATAAATGGATACTCTTTAATAAACAAACAAACAAACAAAGCCTTAATCCACTAAATAAGGTCGGCTGCATGAATCCTACTATGCCATTGCGCTCTGTCATGGATCATATCCTCCTCAATTCCTAGATGGGCTATATCTTTCCTACAAGTTACCCACCAAGTCTTTTTCGGTCTTCCCCTATCCCTCTTATGTTGACTACTCTCTCTAAAATCTACTCTCCTGACAGGCGCTTCTACTAGTCATCTTAATACATGACCTAACCACCTTACACGTGTTTCTCTCATCTTCTCATCAATAGATGCTACTCCAATCTTCTCACGACCATCCTAGGGTTCCCACACATATCTATCTTAACATTCGCATTTCTGCTACTGTCATCTTTTTCTCATGTGTGTGATTCACTGCCTAACACTCAGACCCATAGAGCATCGCTGGCCTAATTGCCGTTCTATAAAATTTACCCTTAAGTCGTAAAGGAATTTTGCGGTCACATAATATTCCCGATGCCCTTCTCCATTTAGTCCATCCTGCTTGCATACGATATTTAACATCTCGATCTATACCACCATTATTCTGGATGCTCTTTATGTGTGAAAAAAAAATAGTTATGATAATTTTGGTAAATATTATCAAATCTGAAATTCTACTTTGACAGTTCTGATGTTCTATATTTGTGACCAATTTTGAGATATTTAGAGGTGTTATATGAAAATATGGCCTTGATAGGAGTTTTAATTCATTGACTCTAATTTCTATTTCTATAAAGAGTATAGTGATACGAGTTATATATCCCAAGTTATGACTATTTTCATCAACAGTATCAAATCTGAAATTTTATGTTGACACTCGCTAATACTTCTCTAAATTTGAAAATTAATTTGAACCATATATGGTTTAATCATATATTGATGTATTCATAAGTATTTTATTATTATGAACTTTGTTTCTATATCTATAAGAGACAGATACATAAAAAATTAATTTTTTGTAAACCATTTTGGTTATAGTGAAACAATGTAAAATATAGAAATTCATAGAGATGATTGTGATGATACTCTAATTTCGTGATCGCTTTTGAGAACTTTATATTGTTAATATAAGAATTTTAGTATGTCAAGTTAAGTTTCTAACGGTAACAAGAAAATAATTTTTAGAGTTCACAATTCTATCAATATATGATGGTTTTAGTTTACAATGTCAAATCTGAAATTATATTCTATATACTCATATTGATTCTATAAGAATGAGGTCATTTGTTTTGAAACATTTGAACAAGAAATATAGAAAGTGTTCTATATGAAAGTTATCGTATTTTGATTCTAGTTTCCACTGATATAAGTATGAGATTTCTTGGCTCTGTATATTTAAACATATACATATTTTACGAGACATTGTCAAAAATCTGAATTTTACTATATTGATCAACTATGGTACTACGTTTTTAATTCATTGCTCAATAATTAAATGGAGTGGATTCTTGTTGTCAATTGTTCTTCAATCGGAAACACATTTTTTGAGATTATATTGTATTTAGTTTGATATTAAATATTTTGATAAATAGTATGGTATTCCATAAAATATTACCATTATGTCCAAAGACTTTGAAAAACTGAGACTTAACTGTTCTCATTTTAAGCACGTTTTATAATTGTTTATTGTGTTATTTTTGATTTGTCTTAAAAATATGTGAACGTCCCTTGGAAGAATTTGGAGATTTGAAAGATTGAATTCCAATTGGACTTCTTTTAAGAGTGTCTTAAAATTGTTCAATGTACTGTGTTATCGAGATATGGCCTTGGAACTGTTATTATTTCTATGTGGAATCTTATTTGGAATTTTTATATATGTAGCACATATTAGATATTTAATTGTGTTATTGTATTGAGAAATGCTATTAACATGCACGAACGTATTTGTTTAATTATGTATATGAACTCATTTGAAGACATACGAACTAAGTACTACGACAATTAAAGTTGTAAGCCACTTCTAGAGGTTGTATAATTTTTCAATTGAGTGAATTATAATGGGGCCTTGTCAGTTATGGTCAAAGGTTATCGGGAAGGCATTAGACTGATGATTGACATGAAATCCACTTTGACACGTTTGCTCCAAAAAATTTAGGAGTTCTAATTTTTTCAATATAAAACAAGTGAAGTGTTCTAAATGTTCTACATATCTAAATTGATTTTGGCCAAATATTATTTTGGAGTAATGAGGTAGGTTTAAGTCATGCACGTGATATGGGATATAAGGTTGGTAAAGTGATTTGATAAGTATCTGAGCTTAAAGTGTAGCCTAACACCAAAGGATTGCTTTCATTATGATTGTGTTAAGTGTAATTGTTTTTAATAAGTTTTGCAATGAAAGTATAATACTTCGTTGTTTAATGAAAATAGTTATTATTGTAAAAGAATGCTTTATTTTTCAAGAAATATATTTATTTTTATCCATTATTATTAGACAAAAATGTTTCCTTTAAAAATAGAATATTTTATAGAAATATTATAAAACTACTAAACTTATTAGCTCATAGGTTTTCTCTAAAAAATTTATTTTCAAGTGTTGACATCGGGTTCAAGATACGTTGATGAGAGTAATGTAGCGAAAGTGTGGAGAAAATTATCATTTGAGATTTATATTTCTTAAAGGCTCATTTAATTTTATTTAAGTTGTAATTCATGTATGTAAATTTGTGGTGTAGTTATTGGTTTATTTGAGATGTGAGTTTGAATCTTATTTATAAGTGTATTTGAGCCTTGGTGAGAAGTAGGTAGGCATTCGACCGGTTATTTGAATTAGGGTCCGATTGGGGCCTCACATATTGAGTGTAAATATATGCTATATAATTATTATTTAAATTTTAGTAATTTTATTTTTATAAATACGACAAACATCTACATTATGACACATCTAGATGTGTATATATCAGACTCTTATACATATTAGAAAGATTAACCCATTTTGGAAGTAACATAAATGCAATTATCATCCACCAAATGTTATATTGGACTACTTTCTATGTATCTTGACAATAAACTAAAATCAACTAAAATTATATTTTTAATAGGATCACTCATGCGAGGATATTTTATAGATTTTGTCAATAAATTACTACCAACAAAATGTAGTAGCAAGTGGTCACAGAGAGTGACGTATATGATGACAATTAGCTTTGGATGATTTATGCTTTGTTGTGTATTTTACTTACCATTTAATGACTACCAATAAAAAGTGTAATAAGTGTTTTTAGAGGATGATGAATGGATAATTACTATTGGGATAATACATCCTCTTTTTAGTATTCAATGAATAAACTTCAGCATTATATATTGTAATCTAACCTTGTATAGACCTATGATTCATCTACTATACAGAATGAACTTTTGGATTTTAGTAATCTAACCTTATCCCTATTGTTAGAATTGATTAATCAATCGGTTATATATTCATTAAACAAATTTTTTTTTCCTAATTTTATTTAATCTTCACTATGTATAATTCATTTGATGTATGTGTCTATTAGGGGTGAGCAACTATTCCGTTAATCGAATTTGAAATCGATTTTGAATTCAATTTGTTTTTTTTTTAAATTTACTATTTCGGTCAGAAATTAATTAATCGAATTTGTGAATTAGGTTAATGATTTCGAAAATAAATTATTTTTTTTTAAAAATTCGGTTAACTGACTAACAAATTCAATTGTTATATATTTAATATTTGAACTGTAAAATTATATGTGTGTGTATATATATATATATATGCATGTCTATATATATATATATATATATATATATATATATATATATTACATTTCACATATTAAACAATTTAGATGTATGTTGATAAAATATTTTTGTTCGCATAAAATGGTACAGTTTGATTTTTGCCGAAAACGACAAATAAACCAATTTCGATGTTGCTGAATGTGCCATTGGGTAAGTAAAAGTGTGAAAGATGAATGTTTAGTGCGCTGAAATGTGAATTTGACTTGTAAACAACTTCTGTTCGTGCACCTTGAAGCCTCAAGGACTTAAAATCATTATGCAAAGACTTGAATTTGAAATAATCAGCAAAAAATTTAAGTTGAAGGGAAATTTTACAACTAGACATGGAAATGCTTGTTGAAATACATAAAATGCTTCTGATACATATCTAGATGTCATATGAGAACAGTTAAGTATGTGTCTCTTATACACATGTGTATGTGTCATAAGACACATATATAGTGGATGTGTGAACCATTCATTCTCAAATTAGTGATTAATTTTGCCTAAAACTAATGATTTTGAGAGGAATTTTGAAGAGATTTTGCCATTTGTTTTAGTAACAATTTGAAAAGTTGTTCTGTTTCTTATAATTTTTTTTGACTGTAAAAACTACTATCGATAACTGCCAATTGTAATTCAAATAAGTCCAATTATGCCTTATCTATTCGCTGTATAATAACTACACATGTTCTATTCGTGGGCTGATTTGTTTCCATGAAGATTTTAATTATGCTACTTATCATGGTAGTTGATCCATATTTTTTGCTACTACTTCTACCAATTCTTAGATCAACATTTAGGGGTGATTTGATAATGACACTTAATTAGCACTGCTGATATAGGTATACCTGCACCTAATTTGTTACCTTTCTAATTTGACAATAATATTCAATCGGCACAACTAATATAATCATAATTGATACAGACACAACTGTATTAGCATGAATTCATCGATATCGCAACTATATTTGGCTATCGGCTATCTTTGGCCGATTTGTATCAACGATACCCCAAACACTCTATTAATGGGCATCATAAAGTTTTCATAGAGTGCTTGTATTCTTAAATTCTGATACCAAGGTCAATGAATGTTAACCTATAGTGATAAACCCTTATTGGGTCAACATTGATAATTGAATTCTTTGTAAAACCTTATAAATAATCAATCATGATAATTATTTCAACAAACTTATTCAAATTAGCAAAGATTTTTTTACCAAGACACCTTCCTTTCTAGGCGTCGATATGAACTATTTGCTGATAGTTATATGATACGACAAGACCTTTCGATTGATGGCCCTCAACCTCAGATATGTTGATTATCTCATGTTAGGTGGTCGCCTATGTATGATGCCAACATCAAATATTTGATGGAGTTTGTGTTGATTGGCATAGTGAAACTCCAATAATTAAAATTCTTCCTTGTTGTGTGGTCGTCGACGCATGATATTTGTACCAAATATTTTATGGAGTTTAAATTGTTTAAAATAATAAAATTCCAAATATGAAAATTTTATCTTGTTAGGTGACCTTCAATGCATGATGCCAATATCAAATGGTCAATATAACTTAGGTTAGTGCAAAATATGAATCTCATCCATTATTGTGATGAATCCAATGTATTGATCCATTCTATTTCAATATGCTACCGGTATGTTGATAAAATTTGATATTGATAAGTTCATAATTGTGCTATATTTTGTGTGTCATTTACCACATTTTTATATGTTGTAATCAAGATTTGAATTATTATTGAATTTAATTTTGTTATTCTTAGTTTTTGTAGGGTTAAAGTGAAAAAGAGATGAAAAAGATGGAAAATGGTGAAAGGAAATTCTAAGGATGAAATGTGCACGTGTATGGAGCCATTCTAGATGCTGTTTTGTATTTCAAACATAACATTCAAGTCTGAGCTCTGATTGATTTGATTCAAGATGTGTTAGAAAGTTAAGAGATAGAACTACAACTTTCATATTTTGCACTTTTCCAACTTCTAAGAGCGTCAAGGTCAAAATAAAAGCCCAAAGTGAAGTGCAGTATGAAGGCCAGCGCACATGCACTGGGATTGTGCAGAGCATGTGCATTGTGTCCAGAAAGCAAAATTCCAAGACTACATAGGACACACATCCGTGCTATCAGGCAGAGCGAAAATATGCGCCTGAAACAGTGGTGTTTTGTGATTTTCAGCAGATTTCTTTATCTAGTTCGACTATTTTTCATACAATTTCACGTTCTTATTCTTAAACAGTGATCATAACCCTAGTATTCATTATGAATACCCTATATAGGGTGAGTAAAGAAGATAGACATTTTTTTTTCATTTTATCTAGGGTTTTTAGTAGAGAAAAATCTTGTTTATTCTTTCATGGCACTTAGTGCCTAAACCCTTTTTTTGGTCGAGGGAATTAAAGCCATGGTTAATTCTACTATGTTGTGAGACTTTTTGTTCTTGAACTTATTCAATTTTATATCAAGTATTGATTTTTTTTCTGCGATTAATTTTATGATTGTTCTTTTTAACTTGTTATTGTTGCAGAATATTAAGTTATTGGAATTAATCTACAGCTAGATTGTTTTAACCGCGTATGCTTAACTCAATTTGTGAAGCAACTAAATTTGATAATTGCTCGATTAGTATTATAGAATTTAGGAAAAATAATCATTCTAATTTGCTTAACCGTGTGTGTTTATGTTTAATTTGTCTAATTGTTCTTATTGATTTTAATGCTTCTATTAATTAATCTTTGGTGCATGTCTAGGTTAAATTAATGGTTAGAGTTAATTGGATCGCGTGTTGAAAATTATCTAACTTTAGAAAGAAATAAGAATCAAGTGAATTGGAATTCGAGTTAATGTATCAAAGAGTGCTGAAAAGTATATTTCTAATTATCTTAATTGTCAAGGATAGACTAGTGAAATTTCCATGGTGGATAGGATCGAAACCAAAATTCTTCTTAATTCGAATTCTCTTTAGTTATTTTATTGTTTTAGTTTCTAGATTAAAAGTATTCAAAATCCCGATTTTCATTTAGCAAAGAATAAACTTCGTTCTTTGTGAGACGAACTGGACTCACCACTGCTATATTATTATTGACAATCGTTTAATTTTTGGTGCCTATAACTGCAGAGTTCAAAATTTTGGCGCTGTTGCCGGGGAACGGTAGTTATTTATTTTTGTGCTTTAAATTTTTATATTTAACTGTGTATACTTATTATTTGATCTCTTTTTGATCTCCATCATGGTTACCAATTTGCATGAGGTTTATTGTTCCGATTTCGTTATTGAGCAATTAGAAATTATGCGACGAGCAAGGACTTGTGAGATTTGTGGTGACAATCACATAACTAATATGTGCCCTAACTCTCAAAGCAATGAATGGTTCACAAATCCACCACAACCTTGTTATGACCCCTACACATGTAGGTATTATCAAGGATGGATAGATTTTCCTGAGTTTAGTTATCCATCACAAGATCTTCAGTGTATACAACTAGTTCTGCCACAACAACCTTATACCCAAACTGGTAAGTCTTTGGAAGAATTAATTAATTCTTTAGCTGCTAATACTTTGCAATTTCAATAGGAAACAAGAGCCAGTCTGCAAAGTTTGGAGCATCAACTAAGTCAACTGAATTCTTCTATAAGTAAACTAGAATCTCAAGTGATTGTCAAGGTGGAAAAGATGAGGAAAATGAGCGAGAACTAGAGATGGGATTAGTGGATGACAAGCCTATTGAGGATAACTCTAGTTCATTGCTTCCAATTTTAATGCCTCAAGACCTTCCAGAGCAAGAACCAATCAAGGCTTTAGACTTAGCTATGGAGGAAGCACAAGAGATTCTAACCACTGTGAAGGATCACCACTTGGCTGTTAATAGGGATTGCATTGTAGTGCCATCAGACCCCACATTCTATTATGAATTGACTTGAAGAGTTGAAGATCAAAAAATGGCTCGTAAAGAGTTCAATATCCTGGAGTCTCTTAAGGATCATGAGAGAGGGATTAAGCTGGTTTGCATAGACAACAATGGGGTTCAAGTTAACTACACTAGGAGAGCTAGGCGGTTTAGAGTTGAGTTTATAACTGATGGATTCAAGGAGGTTGAGGATAAGTGTATGGGGAGAAATTACAAGGAGAGAGCCTACACACGAATGTTAACAATTATTGACTCCCTATTTCCTCTGGTATAGAGATGGTTATCTCTGACCATCTAGTTCATAGTCGAGCCGCTGACAATAAAGGAGCGATGCACAGGAGGCAACCCATATTTATTTAAATTTTATTCCGTTCGTTTATTCTTGAAGTCTTATTTTTGTTTATTTTATTTTTAGGGTTAGAGTAGTTTTATTGTGTTGTTAGTGCTGGAAATCAACTTAATTGATAAGTTAAACTGATAAAATCATCCTTTGAAAGGGAGCGAGGAGAGGATCTATCGACATTTCCACCTTTTCCTCCTTTTTCGCAGGATTTGGGGTCCAATGCTCCGTGAACTTTTATATGTTTAATACCCTTATGTTTAGGGCCATTTTGGTTGATCTTTTTCTCTTGAATTTGATTTCTCTAATAATTTTAGTCGTAAAATTTTATTTTATTAGATATTTTAGCTAGGGTTAATTTTTGTCATGGTGTTTTCGTTTCTTTTCGTCGTGTATATCCTTAAGGGGGTAAGTTTTTTCCTATTACTTCTAGGACTGTTTTCTACAATATTCTCATTTTTCTTATTGTCTCTAGGAAATTATTACTTTTGTTCTGTTTTGTTTAGTGTTACTCCGGCTTTCTTTATGACAAAGGGATATCTTATAGCGGATTCTGCTCCAAACACGAATTAAATCTAGAGAAGCTTTTCTTGTTCCCATTTTATGCTTTTACTTTTTTCATTGAATTCAATAAAAAATTATTCTGCAGTCCTGATGTGTATAAGAGTTATTTGAATTTTTAAATAGTTTGGTGTATTTTGCTCAATTTTATTGCAAAATATTTTGACTTTTAGAACAATATGAGAGCTTGTCAAAATTTTTGAAAATTTTCGTGAACTAATTGACCATTTTTTTGAAATTTTCAAAAGTTTTGCTTAATGTATTTTTTCCATTTTTTTGCATAATAAATCTTTAGTTTAACCATGCATGAATGAGTAGTCGGTGTTAATATTTTCTATTCATGATTTTCAAGACATTTGAGTACTAAGCCATACATGTTAATTGCTGATTTGGGACATTTAGAGGAATTTATATAGACTCAATTATGTTGCATCCCAAAAACTTACTTTATTATATTTTCGAAACTAATACTTAGACGACCTGATTTAGTTAAACAATGAGGGTAGTGCCTTCTTCGTTTGTTAAGCCTTTCTTGCCAATTATTTTAACAATTTATTTCTAAGCACCTTATTTGAGCCTTATTTTTGCAAGGAAACATCATTCACCTTCTTTCATTTAAACTCAGTTACCTACCCTTATTAAGCTTAATATTTCTTCTAATTGTTTTATCCTAATTATTCCTTTAAAAGTTTTATGATGCATATTATATATTAAGGGGATATAAGGGTGGAAGTTTGTGAAAAGTGAGCAATGTACATTTATGGAGCAAAGTGGGGCATTGAAAAAAAATTGTTGAATAATGGAAAATAATAATGAGAGTTTTTTATATTTATAGGTAGTGCCTATTACTGGTACCTGTACTTGCAGGTAGTGCCCATCTTTGGTAAACCTGTGTGTTTATATGTTACGGGTAGTGCCTACCACTAGTACCCATACTGTGAGCGGACATAAAAAAATTGAAATAATGATGTGATGTATATATGTCCGGAGGGAGGTTGGCATGTTTGACTAATTCGAGGAACGGGAACTTATATGATTATTGGTTGCTTGTAATTTTTCATGGGTGTTTGTTACTCAAGTGTGGAGTTGTGGATATGTGATGTTTCGCATGTGAAGAGAAGTTTTATTCTAGTGTGTGGCCACAATTACTATAAAGCTCTCATTCTTATTTGTTACAACCTTTCTCTTCTTTGGCTAACTAATATCTTAATCTATAGTTCGAGCTAAAAGTCCTACCTAATTTAAATAGAATCGGTTATCTAGATTAGTGGAGGGGTATAAGAAGAGTGATCTATGGGGTGTTTACAAAAATTTTGAGGGTCTTCATGATTTAATCTAAATATTTTCAAATCTAAGCTTTTGAATGGCTATACACACGTACACATGAACTGTATTTCATGTTTTGGTTTTTATTAGCACTTGAGCTCTTTTGTTCTTTGACTACTCTAAATGGTGGTTTGATTGTTGGTTATTTATGTGGATATTTGAGGGAATATATGTTGAGTAGAATTTTGTTATGCTTAAATGTTTTAATTTTATGTTTGCTCGAGAACGATCAAAGGTTAAGTGTGGGTAATTTGATAAGTTCATAATTGTGCTATATTTTATGTGTCATTTATCATATTTTTATATGTTATAAGCAAGATTTGAGTTATTATTGAGTTTAATTTGGTTATTCTTAGTTTTTATAGGGTTAAAGTGAAAAAGAGTTGAAAAAGATGAAACAAGGTGAAAGGAAATTCTATGGACGAAATGTGCTAGAGTATGGAGTGATTCTGGATGCTGTTTCATATTTCAAGCCTAACTTTCAAGTAAGAGTGCGATTGATTTGATTCAAGATGCGTTAGAAATCTAAGAAAGAGAACTACAACTTTCATGTTTTGCACTTTTGCAAATTTCCAAGAGCTTCAAGGTCAAAATCGAAACCGAAAGTGAAGTGCATTATGCAGGCTAGCGCACATGCGCTAGGATTGTGCAGAGCATGTGTGCGGTGTCCAAAAGCAAAATTCCAGGACTACCTAGGGCACACATGCTTGCTATCAGGTAGAGCATGTGCACCCGAAGCAGTGGTGTTGCGTGATTTTTTTATTTTTGGCAAATTTCTTTATCCAGTTGGACTTTTTTTCATATGATTTTATGTTCTTATCCTTAGACAATGATTGTAACCCTAGTATTCATTATGAATACCACATGTAGAGTGAGTAAAGAAGAGAGACATTTTTATTTTTGTTTTATGTACGGTTTTTGGTAGAGAAAATTGTTGTTTATTCTTTTATGGCACTTAGTGCCTAAACCCTTTTACAAAAATGGTGTAGGGAATTGAAGCCATTGTTAATTCTATTATGTTGTGAGACTTTTTGCTCTTGAACTTATTTAATTTTATATCGAGTATTGATTATTTTTCTGCGATTAATTTTATGATTCAATCTAGTTCTTTTTAATGTGTTATTACAGCAGAATAATTAAGTTATTGGAATTAATCTACAACTAGATTGTTTTAACCGTGTGCACTTAACTCAATCTGTGAAGCAACTAAGTTTGATAATTGCTCGATTAGTGTTATTGAATTTAGGAAAAATAATCAACTAATTGGCATAACTGCATGTGTTTATGTTTAATTAGTCTAATTATTCTTATTGATTTTAATGCTTCTATTAAGAATTATTTGGTGCGTGTCTGGATTAAATTTATGGTTAGGGTTAATTGGATCGCGTGTTGAAAATTAGCCAACTTCAGAAGGAAATAAGAATCAATTTTGAATTGGAATTCGGGTTAATTTTTCAATTAGTGATTGGTATAGAAATTGAATTATCTTAGAATCAGGGATCGACTAGTAAAATTTTCATGGTGGATAGAACCAAAACCAAGATTCTTCTTAATTTGAATTCTTTTAAGTTATTTTATTATATTAGTTTCTAGATTAAAAGTATTCAAAACCCTATTTTCTTTTTAAAAGTATTCAAAACCCTTTTTTCTTTTAGCACAAGAACAAACTCCCGTCTCTGTGGGACGAACTGGACTTACCAATGCTACATTAGTGGTAAGAATTGTTTAATTTTGGGTGGCTATGACAGCACAGTTCCCGGGAACAGCTCCAAAATTTTGGATTGTGCTATCGTAGACAACCAAAATTAAACAATTCTCAATAATAATGTAGCAGTGGTGAGTTCTGTTTGTCCCACAGAGACCGGAGTTTATTGTTGTGCTAAACGAAAAATGGATTTTGAGTACTTTTAATCTAGAAACTAAAACAATAAAATAAGTGAAAAGAATTCGAATTAAGAAGAATCTTGGTTTTGGTCCTATCCACAATGAAAATTTTACTAGTCGATCCTTGACACCAAAGATAATTCAATTTCTATAGCAATCTCTAATTGAAGAATTAACCCGAATTCCAATTCAAAGTTGATTCTTATTTCTTTCTAAAATTGGCTAATTTTCATTTTCCATTATGCACGATCCAATTAACCCTAACCATTAATTTAACCCAGACACGTACCTAAGATTAATTAATAGAAGCATTAAAATCAATAAGAACAATTAGAGTAATTAAAAATAAACACACGTGGTTATGCCAATTAGTTGATTATTTTTTCCTAAATTCTATAACACTAATCGAGCAATTATCAAACTTGTTTGCTTCACAAATTGAGTTAACGTACGCGGTTAAAACAATCTAGTTATAGATTAATTCCAATAACTTAATTATTCTGCAGCAATAACAAGTTAAAAAGAACAATCATAAAATTAATCGTAAAAAAATAATCAATACTCGATATAAAATTGAATAAGTTCAAGAGCACAAAATCTCACAACATTGTATAATTAACCATGGCTTCAATTCCCTTGACCAAGAAAAGGGTTTAGGCACTAAGTGCCATGAAAGAATAAACAAGAATTTTCTCTACTGAAAACCTTAGATAAAACGAAAAATAAAAATGTCTCCTTTTTTTACTCAATCCTACATGGAGTATTTATAATGAATACTAGGGTTACAATCATTGTCTAAAGATAAGAATGGGAAATCATATGAAAAGAGTCCAACCGGACAAAGAAATCTGTTGAAAATAAAAAAAATCACGTAACACCACTGTTTTGGGCACACATGCTCTACCTGATAGCACGCATGTACGCCCTAGGTAATCCTAGAATTTTGTTTTCTGGACACGGCGCACATGCTCTGCACAATCCCAGCGCTTGTGCACTGGCCTTCATACTGAACTTCACTTTTAGCTTTGATTTTGACCTTGATGCTCTCGGATTTTGGTGAAGTGCAAAACACAATTGTAGCTTTCTCTCTTAGCTTTCCAACACATTTTGAATCAAATCAATCAGAGCTCAGACTTGAGAGTTATGTTTGAAATATGAAACAACATCCGGAATGGCTCCATACTCGTGCACATTTCGTCCTTAGAATTTCCCTTCACCTTTTTCCACATTTTTCAGATTTTTTTTCACTTTAACCTTACATAAACAAAACTAAGAACAACCAAATTAAGCTTAATAATAGCTCAAATCTTGGTACAACATATAAAAACGTGGTAAATGACACATCAAATATAGCACAATTATGAATTTATCAGATATCTATATCAACATTTATAGATATTTCATTTTCTACTTATCTATAATAAATATCATGATCATCGATAACAATGAAGTCTCTTTCAACGTCTCTTTGTTTATTCTCCTGATGGTGTGAAAGATTAAGAGCACGTTCACTATAGAAACTATCAACACTTTGACAACATTTATATTTTCATTATGGCGATGTGTGCCACTGAATCAACAATGAAAGTTGAAAATATAATTTTGCCAATTGGTTTCTCCTTAGATATTACTTGACCCAAGAACAAGATTTTTAATATGCATAGGTGTTCTCTAAGGAATATCATTAATATCTATATCATGTTCCTTAGGTATCTTCCTACCTATCTTATTCATAACTTCCTTGAATTGATATCTTATTTTATCATTAACCATTTCGTCCCTTTCGTGGTTCAATTTTTCCATCATACCTAGAATATTATTCATGGTAGCAGGCATACCCTTTAGGTGGGATTTTAGCCATGGTTCTTCCCCAGAAATTTCATTATCAGTTGGAGGTTGTTGTACCTCTTTCTCTTCTTTAAGAATGCTATTTTCAATAGTAAGGGCTTGACCCCTAATAACATCCTTTCCTTTACCATTCTGTGAAAATTCAGAATCCTTGACAATGTTCTATCGGGCATGCGAATTTTATTCGTGCATTTTTCGGCACAGTTAGGCCCAAAATGACAAACAAGCTAAATTGATATGAGCGTGCCATTGCATAAGTAAAATTGTCAAAGATGAATGTTAAGTGTGCTAAAATGTGAATCTGATCTCTAAACGACGCTGGTCATTCATTTTGAAGCCTCAAGAACTTAAAATTACTGTGTAAAGACTTGAATTTAAAATGATTGGCAAGAAAATTTAAAGTTGAAAGGAAATTTTATAATTAAACAAGGAAATGCTTGCTGAAATATAAAATGCTTGCTAAAATACATAAACTGCTTGTTGAAATGCACATAAACTTGCTAAAATGAAATAAACTGGCTAAAGCTAGATATTTTGCCTAAAAATAAAGATTTTGAGAGGAATTATGAGAGACTATGCATTTGTTTTTGTTGGAATTTTATTTTTGTTTAATTTCTTGAACATTATTTGTCTTTTATAGGCCTTCTCTACTTTTAAAAACTGCTATCAGTAATTACCACATTCAAATTTAAACTTTTCCCTCCTTTTCTATCCACTTGGTCATAACTACCCATATTCCTATTTGTGGGCTGATTTGTCTCCATGTAGATTTTAGTTATATGACTTGTCATGGTAGTTGATCTATATTCCTTACCCCTATTTCCACCAATTCTTGGATCAACATTTAGGGCTAGTTTGATAATGACCCTTAATCAACACTGTTGATATTAGCATACCTATACCTGATTTGTTACCCAACCAATTTTACAATTTAGTAATATTCAATCGTCACAACTAATATCGTATAACTTGTATAGACAGAACTGATATCAATATTTTAGTTTATCGATATCAACAACTATATTTGGTTGTTGGCTGTGCTGGCATATTTGTACTAACAGATGTTATAAAATTTGGCTATTTAGACCGAAAATGACAAACAAACCACTTGCCCATTTTTTTAAGAGTTGCTGAGCGTGCCTTTTGTTTTAATAGAACTTTTGGAACTAATTGTTTTTGTCACAGTTTACCTATCAAAGATTACTGTTCTGTCCAACCTCAAATGTGGTTGAGGACTTAAAATTAGTTGTAATTAGTGAAAAAACAAAAATTTTTGATTCAAAACTAAAAAGGATAGGAAACCTCCATTGATTTGTAACTACAACTAAAATGTACAAAAGATGCACTAGCGAGCATAATTAAAACATTCCTAACTACAACACAAGGGGGTAGGTTGTAGGTTTGAACATCATAAAGGGGTAATGTGATCATTAGCCTGTAAAACACAAGGGGATTCTTTGTAATTTACACTCTTAAAAAGTACCCAAAAAATGGTGCATATTCTTTCGATAGAATTCAGAAGGAGCTCTTATCCATTATTACTGAAAAGGTCCATAACAGAATTCGAAAACATTCATACTTCTAAATTCGGATCATTGTAGATGAAACTAGAAATGAGTAAAGAAAAGAGCAAATGGCCATTGTTTTAAAATTTGTTGATAAAGAAGGATATTTTTCGATTCATATTACACGTATTTGATACTACATCTATAACTTTGAAAAAGCAAATATATGATATACTTTTTAGGTATAATTTTAATATCTAACATCTTCAAGGACAAGGATATAATGATTCTAGTAATATAACCATTTAAAGGGTGCAAGTATAAATAGTTAATGAATGTCATTGTTTTACCCATCATCTTTAACTAACTTTGGTAAGTGTATCAACATAGGTAAAATCTATTTATCATTATTTCTCATATTGATTTCATAATGAGTTGTGTATTTTCTTCAAGTATGCGTAATGATCAACTACCAAATGTTGGAGTACTAAAGTAAAGACTAACCATGAAAAAAAATGTTAGAGTAAATAAAATAAAGAATTAGTTTCTTCTAGTGAACTTAAGACTAACAAAGGCAAAAAATCAAGTCCGCACACTATCTAGACTTGGTGATACTAGATGGGAGTCTTACTGTGAGTCACTTTCTAGTGTGTTAGAGATGTTTGATTGCACTTATTGGTCTTAAAGGGTGATAATATAAATGGAAATGTTGCTCAACAAATGAAACTGATGGAGTTTTTGATATTATGAGATCATTTGATTTCATATTCATGTTATATATGCTGAAAGATATTTTTGAAATTTCTAATATTCTTTGTCAAGTTTTACAGCACAAATCTCAAGATATTATCAGTGTCATGCATTTGATCTCAAAAGCATGATATAAATATTCCTGTTATTAATTCATTGGCAAAATCCAGAAAAGGTTGATCTCGAACAAAATAAAAATGATCCAATTTCTTTTCAACATTACTATAGGATATATATTATTTTTTCACACAAATTTGAAAGTATGGAAAAGATACTAAAAATTTCTTTACAACATTACTATAGGATATATATATATATATATATATATATTATTTTTTCACACAAATTTTAAAGTATGGAAAAGATACTAAAAATCAGGAACAAACAATAAAAATCCATTTAGTTAATTTAAAGGTTCACAATTCGATTTTGTATTTTCTTTTACAAAAAATTCTCCTTGATAAGAGACTCCTCATAGGAGGTTGAATCTATGGACACAAGTAATATTTCAGCAAGCTTGAGTGACCAGAAGAAGATTTGTCGAACTTTAATGAATGACCTGAAAATTATAGAGATCTAGAGTCACATTTTAGACGTCTTTTAAATTAAATGAGGTTGAAAACCTAAATTCTAGACATGAGTAATAAAGAATAATCTGCACTTGAGGACATCTAGATGTTAGATCTTGTAGGATTTCAAGGATTTGACGCCGAGGACTTGGTGATTGAAGAACGCACAAAACTTCAAGGACTTGGGAGACTTGATGTATGCAGTAAATCTCTAATGTAGCATGTCTTTTCTAATTGGGGAGTAAAATAGAGTTTTCAACCCTAATGGGTTACTTGGGACTTAAGTCACCCATCATTTAAGATAAAATACTGGATTGCCTCATGACATAGTCCAAAATACTTTAATGAATTCTAGTCAATTTAATTTAATTTACTTGATCGAATTCAAATCCAAATAAATCCACTTATCATAAAGTGAATTATTGGGTCTCAACTTGAATTTTTTATTTAAATTAATTAAGCAAAACAATTATTTAATCATTGTTTTAACTAATTATAATTCAAATTTTGATGTTTACAAATACCCTCACTTCAAGGCTCGGTTGAGAATTCATTTTTAGAGATTGAAACTGGACTTGAAGTTCGTGGAACTTATTTTGGTTGAAAAAAATAGTCACACATTTGAAACTGGGCCCAAATTGATTTGTATTTAGCCGAAAGTAAATCTAAACTACCACAATTCTTTAGTTGGAGCCTAATAATCTTAGGTAAAAATCCATTTGGCTAGGTTGGACACTAAACCAAAGTAGCATAGTAAATGTTTGCTCAAATGAGGACAACCCACAAATCAGTTCCTACCTCAAGTAATATATGTCTTGTGGTCTATAGTCTTGCCCAAACCAAATCTTGGTCTCAAAGTCTAAGCAACTGCCAAAACTGAATAAACAGAACATGGTGCTTATGTAGTCAACCCACACTAAACCAAATACATCACAGTACTTTATTTTCAACTTTTTTTAATTACCACATTAGTTGTGACGATTGAATATCTGTCTCTCATAACAAATGAGGGTCACAAGTCTCAACTAAAAGCCTCAGTTACTATATCTTCGAACTCTAACATCCTAAATTAGTATGCACCGACTTAAATTGCAATTCCTCACCTTGCTTAGCAGCCATGCATTCTGTAACTAACTGAAACAATCTCCTGCGCACTTGCCTTATTATTATTATTATTACTGTTGTTGTTATTATTATTATTATTATTATTTTGACAAAAATGGACATGAGAAAATACTCATGAAAGTCCTTAAACTATTGTCAATTTTAGTGTCTCTTCCACATCAGCGTTGATTCTCATAATCAGAATTGCAGCAATGATAAGTTAATTGTCAAAATAGAAACCCTCCAAATTCTCAAATACTGCAAAATTCATAGTTCCTTAACTGCTTCAGGCAATGCCTTACTTAACCTTTAGCTTTATTTTCCTTTTCCCCTAATTCCAAACTTTCCAATTCTTTTCGTGTCACTCTAATGGATACTTTTGAGTCCCATTTTTTCTTGGAAATAATCAACAGGGGCACATGCAAACTATAGGCAAAATTTTCCTCTTCAAAGGAACAAGGCTAACTCCATCAAGTCCAAAAATAGAGATTCAACCTTGAAAGCTACCTAATTATTCACTTTCCATTAAAGGATGATACCTCGGGCCTAATCAATCTTGTAGCTATCTATTTAATTTCAATAAGAGACATCCTTATTCCTCACATTACAGTTTCAGAGAATCCTCACATTGAGCTTAAGGACGTCTCTAACTCTGGAGTTCATTTGATAGGTAATTCTGTGGCTCTTTACTTGGCTTATACCTAACTGGAACTTTTTTCTCCTTGATTTTGAAGTGTTTAGACAATTGAATAATAATGGTGATGACAATTCTTGTTGTGTGGCTTGTTTGCTGAAAATTTTGGCCCTCCGAATATCCAAATGTTGTAGTAATTTCAGTTTCGTATTATCGCACACCACTATTTGTCGAATTTATTGAGAGAGATCAGCACTCAAAGGAGTCAATCAATAATTCCAGTTGATTTAAAGAGAATGCAGGAGCCCATAATCTCTTCTGTCAAGAGCTTTTGCCCCCTCTTTCTAGAAGGCCATTGTTGCGATTTTGGCTTGAACTAGAGTTTTCTTCGTACTCCAACCGCTTTAATCTGCAATCACTACTATTGCTTTTGCACATTCTAGTAAGGCATTATTGACAAATTATATTACCTTGAAAATAGTTCAAACATCCAAAATCTACACTCGTCGCTCGACCATCAAGCAACAATTAACCGTAGTCCCAATTTCTTTCAAACCTTCTCTTTTTTACTCTATGAACTATTCCAAACTGGTGCTATTTATTGTAGGAGGTTTCGACAACATGTAAATCAAAGGTGGTGAAACTCCCGAAAAATTTCTCCTATTTGTTAATAATAAGTGAGGCTCAAGCGCTCATGATTTGTCCTTGCATGCACTACAACTTGCCATAGGTAACTTGGCATGCATTACAACCTGCCATAGATGACTTGGCTATAAAGATTGATCCTCTAGGTATGGTGTCTCATCTCTTGGAGTGGTTGACCAAATTTACGAAGGTAGTGATTGGCCCTTTTTTGTCTCTTGCAAACAAAGAAGTGCACGTGTTGCTGTTGCATGACCATGGTGGAAAAAAAAGCATCAACAATGTATAAGACACATTAGACTCATTATGATGAAGTCATTCCCTTAGCTGACGAACTTTGTGGTACAAGCACTGATGGAAAACCTCGGTTGCCGGCAAGCTACATTCACCTAGTCTTTGCCTTTTACAAACTCACAAGAAGAACAAAAGATGTTCGGACTATTAATTGGATTCAATGTTTAGTTTAAAGGCCAAAGTAGATATCAACAGTAAAGATAATACTTATAAGGCTAAGTGCAGGAGATTGCCTCAGTTTAAGAAAAGGATCACGTCTTGGTAGACAATGGATATCACCTTCATGGATGGATAACTTTATCAACACTCGTTCAAGTTACTCGACTCATCACTTGAATAATCTTCACATTGTTGAGCCAGATAATCCTTCTAGGTTTAGCCGCCCATTTGGCTTTTGTCAAGATGTTCCTTACGACTTGAAAGAAAAGCTCCCTCCTTAATTCATTGGTGGATATGGTGCAATTATGCAAATCCTCTACTTGTGTGGCAACACAATCTAAGATAACTCTTCCCGCTAAAAAAAAAAAAGCTTTTTTTTTACAAAAGACTATCATCTTTGTAAGAGAAAGGGTTTAAGAGGGTGTTGCCGTTTCAAGTCGTAAGGAACATCTTGACAAAAGCCAAATGGGCGGCTAAACCTAGAAGGATTATCTGGCTCCTGTCTCTTATACACATCTAGATGTGTATAATCTAGATGTGTATAAGTCCAACAGGTATGATGTGAAGAAAGATGATTTGCTTCCTAGACAAGAAAGGAGATACTTTGATACTTCAATCACAACCCTCAAAGATACAAGGAAAATGATCATCAAAACCTTGAATAAAGAAACCAAGGAACTCCTACTAGTAACAATCTCTACCCACTTGATCATTTTCCTTGTATCTTATACAGGCTGTCTATAAGATACACACCTGAGGTGTATAAATAGAAAAGTCCTTAAAGCTAAAGGAAGTGTTCGGAATTCTAATTTTTCCTCCAAGTATTAACACATCTATGATTGATACACATCTTTCTATTTTACAAGAGACAGGTTGTAATTGATGCATATTCTGATGTGCTAAGAACTTACTTGATGGTATTGTGCTAAATTGTTCAAAATCAAGGAGAAGAAAATTTTCCATATAGTGTTCATTTGCCTTGAAAGTAGATCTAGTGAAGTTTGTTATGCCAACTTTCTCAATATGTTATTATTCCGTTTAACGCCTTTACGTTCATGCTTCTTTTTCTTAAATGTTGATGTTGAACCCACACTTATCCTCCTCCCTTTTTTCAATCTCTCTTTTCGGTTTGATGATCATGAGCAAGCTACAAATTGATTAGGCCCGAGGTATCATCCTTTAATGGAAAGTGATGTAATTAGGTAGCTTTCAAGGCTGTCAGCTCAAGATTCTTGAGGATGGAGGAATGACGTTGTGAACAGTCAAGCTAGGACTCAAATGGAAAACCATCGTGATCTGAAGACTCCACCAGTTCAAACTACTTCACTAGAAAAGGCAACTAAAGATCTTCAAACCTCTAACTTTGCCATTGCCTCCATAGCTTCGAGTTGCATTCAGAAGAAGTTATCTCAAATTGCCAACGAGGTATGTATGTTGTGGAGGAACCATAAGCAACAAATTTCCAAGAGTTCCTGGGAACATATACCCTCTTTAAGCAAACATGCAACAAGGTTTCTTGAAGAGATGGGAAGCGAAATGGACATCTCGGCTTTGGAGGTTTAATAAAACATTCTTTGAGAGCATAGAAATATACAACCTCACAATGCATCAATTGATCGAAAGATGTCTCAAGAATCATGTGAAGGCATAGTGAACAAGGATGCATTAGATAGTCTCAAGGAAGCAGAGTTGAAACAGCAACTTGAACAACTATGCACTTAGAAGGAGGAAAAAACCTTGGCTCTTCATCAAAGTCAAGAGAGCCTTAAAAAAACTCTAGTTGAATTTACCATGCTGAGAGAGTAGATCCAAAAGGTTGAGAGTACCCCACACTTATCTGCAGAGAAGACGCTCCATTTTACTCAGGACTTTCGTTTTCTGCCTATTCCATGTTTCCATCGACCTTTTTTTTAAATCAACACAAGGTTATAACAAATTTGTAGACAAGACATGCACAGTGTGTATCATTGATCAATGTAGAAGTATATGATATTGATGTGATGACTTTGAAAGTAACTTTGAAGTCATCACGTGCCGGCAACCGAGGTTTTCCATCAGTGCTTGTACCTGTCTCTTATACACATCTAGACGCTTGCCTCATGCAGCGTAAGTTTTTTTTTTTTTGTCTTTATTTTTGCCTAGAGCCGCTTCTTGCAGGTTTTCAACCTAGTGGACCTTTTTTTTTTTTGGAGTGTCATTCATAGTTTATACTCATGTAGGCTAGGAGTATTTTGCAAAGTCAACCTTTGAGCATGAAACCACTTCAAGAATTTTCCATTGGTCGGGCTAATCTTGACATTATCTACCAATTTATATGCACCATGAGAGTAAACTTATCGGACAGCTCGAGGCGCATCCCATTTTAAGGTGAACTTGTTTCTCATACATTGATTGCCTGGTCTACAATTGGCCGATGTCTTATTGCAAGCAATTCCACATTTCCGACTTGAAAAGTTTGTGATCACACTTCCTTGTTAAATGCTTGGACATTCGAGCTTGATAACACTCGAGTTGCTGTTGAGCTTGCAACCTCTTCTCAATAAGAGCTTCTAGTTTTTCCAAACGAAGATGAGCATCATCTTCGGTCATGAGGCTTTCCTAAATCGAGATTGTCAGGGATGGCATTTCACATTCCAACGGCAACACCGCTTAAACCCCATAGATTTGAGTGATATGACGTGGCTTGTGTAAAAGCCTAAAAGTGGGCCTACAGTATAACTTTTAGAACACTTACACCTGTCTCTCTTATACCAATCTTTTTTGGACTTAGACACCACTTTCTTCATTAAATTGCACAAGGTCTTGTTAAAAGTTTTTGCCAAGCCATTCGCCAGTGCATTGTACATTGAAGAATTATACTAACTTTCGTAACTTTCATGCTTCAAATAGTCAATGAAGCGGTTATCTCCAATCATTTTCATTAATTTCGAGAGATTATGGTTGCCTCCTCTATGAAGTACCCGGCAAAGATGGAACAATCCATTTGCAACAACCAAAGCAACATTGACTTTTTCATCGCTAGACAAGTCTAAGGTTGTTGCTAGATTTGCGAGAGCATCTACCATGCGATTTTTTTCTGGGAATATGCTCCAAAGAAATATCCGTTGAAATGTCCCATCAATTGAGTAGCATAATAGAAGTAGGAAGCAAATCATCTTTCTTCACATCACATGTACCTTC